>JAXQQM020072640.1:0-88285 GCA_034641835.2 Pinus albicaulis
ATGAAGGATATGGGCCTCCTTCATTATTTCCTTGGATTGGAAATATGGCAGTGAGATGGTGAAATTTTTGTGTCTCAAGGCAAGTATACAAGGGAGATACTAGGTAAGTTTCACATGGAGGGCTGCAAACCATGGATACTCCTCTTCCAAGAAACTGGAGGAAAGAGACGCTACATTTGGAGAGGTAGTGGGTGCTATTGTCTATCAATAGTTAGTGGGTTCACTAATGTATTTAGTAAATACAAGACCAAACATATGCTATGCAGTGAACCAACTTAGTCAAGCAATGGTTAAGCCTACCAAGCTATTTTGGAAGGCGAGCAAGCATGTCCTGAGATATATCAGGGGCACATCTGAGTATGGCTTATGGTATAGACAGAAGGATGAGGTGAAGTTTCATGGCTTCACAGATGCAGATTGGGCGGGGAAGCCTTCGAGAAAAAAAGAGAACATCGGGGAGGGTTCTTTAGTATCATATCTACATTTTTCTTGGTACAACGGGGAAAAAAAGATCCATGGCACTCGGTTCAATGGAACCGGAATACATGGCAACGAGTCAAGATGCATGTGAGGCTATCTGAATGAGAAAGATCTTGGTTGGTTTTTTTGGTTCTCATTTAGATCTGACAGTGATCCATTGTGATAATCAGAGTTGCATTAAACTCTCGATTAATCATGTGTTTCATGATATATCTAAGCATATAGATATTCGGTATCATCATATCAAATATTATGTGCAATGAAAGATCATCTTTTCTTGATATGTTCCTACAAAGGATCGGGATGCAGATATTTTGACAAAGGTGCTCACTAGGAGAAAATTCAAATACCATAGAGATAGGATCAAGGTGAAGGATAATCCCTTTCTTGTTTAGAGGGAGTGTTGAGACTCAACAAGATGATGATCCTAGTGAAAATTAAGCACCTACACTAGGTGGGGCCCGCAGGCTATTTTTAGGTGATATGTCTATTTTTAGAATTTGGATCAAAGTCTATTTTTAGCAGTAATATATTTATAGATGGTTGAGAAAATTATATGGATGGATGGGCATCTATTTTTGGAATGCATGTGCGAAGTTGTTTCGTGGAATGCATGTCGATTATTGTTAGCCCTTAACAATAATTAGACAATAAATAATAATATATTCTCTTGAAGCACTTGATTTTAGTTAATTGATGTGGCAAACCAGTTAATTAAATTAATTTCGAGTTCAAAGGTTGGTTGGTGGGAAATTCTAGAGGACTTCGTTGTAACTGAGTGATACAAAGTTGTAACAGAGTTGGATGTGTAGTTATGTGAGTTGTAAAGTAGTTTAACTCAGTCAAGTGAGTTAAACTCAGTTGTGCTAGTTGTAACTAAAGATACACTAGTGAGAGATCAATGAATTAAATATTAAATTAATTCACATGGAGTGATCTCACATGCAACTGAAGATTTACTACTGTTAACTACATGCATGTCAGATCCAGTGGAGACCCATTTGAGAGATAGGTGAAAGGGACAGTTTGACAATTAGTTGTGACATTCCGTGTGACACTGGTTTAACCTCTGACTAGTTTAACCTATATCTTATGTTTTTTCAGTCATTAGCATGGTTGGACTTTTGGGAAAGCTTTGAACATCATTGTACATCCATCTCTGCAGTTTGGAAAAGGAATAGACCAGGGCTTGCAACACTCTATGGGATTCATGTGGCATCATGCTTTGATATTGTGTTTCTCTCTATAAATGTAATTTTACTTGTGTTTTATGTATGCCATTCACTCTCTTATTTCTTCTTAACTAAAACAAACAAGGATGAAGGTAGAATCCATTGAAATAACAGTGCTCTACCTAGGGTTTGTTTAGTTATTTATGTTTTCAGCTGTTTGAAGAGGATCCCTGAAGGTTTCTTGCCCTATTCAACTCCTCACCTGTCTAAAGCTCTCCATTTCTTTCAATTTGAAGTGTCAAATCAATTTCCTACCTTGCCCCATGGAGATCTCTGCAAAACTGAGCCTCATTCCCCAGACCCAAATCTGCCTTTCCATTTGAACCAACAAAACATCATTAAATTCAATCAAACTCTTTTGCACACATACCTAGCCTAAAGTCAGTCTGCACATCAAGTCATCTCAAGTCTCATTGATCATTTTTTTTGTTGATATTGACAAGGAGAGAGCCCTCTCCCAACCTGGTAGGGCTAGCTACCAGGTTAAGCGTGGTTTGATTTTACCCTAGATTCTGCCATTCTCATCCTGAGGTAGATTTAGGCCATAACAGGAGGAAATGGAGGCAATGGAGAGTCATCATCCTCACCCTCATCATCATCATCCTCTACTTCTTCTTCACTACATCAGCCACACAAGTCCAAGAGCACTGGTAAAAGTCCTTTTTTAAAACTTTATGTTAAGTTCGAATAGCCAATGTTTAATGGTGAAGTCAATGCAAAAAATCTTGATAATTGGATTAGACAATCGAAGGTCTATTTGAGAATACATAACCTTCAAGATGATGATACCAAAATTCAATTAGCTTCAGTGAGAATGGAAGGTGTAGCACTTGTTTGGTGGGAAGCCAAGAAAAAGGAGGAAATAAAGAAACATGGTAAGATTATTCTGTCATGTTCAGATTCATTATTGCTATTAAAAAATCGTTTTATCCATTATCTCATATGTAGAAAGCTATCATGAATTGGCAGAAATTTAGGCAATTAAAGGGAAAAAATGTGCAAGAATACACCCAAGAATTTAGGAGAAGAGCTCTCTTATTAGGTGTGGATTTGCAGAGTCAAGATAATTTGCTAAAGTACATAGGAGGCTTACATATCTATCTAAAAAATAATATTCTAATGTTTAACCCCGCAATTCTAGATGAAGTTTGTGTTCAGGCCACACATCTAGAAGCTAGAGGGAAGAACATTTTTTAAGAGGGTAGAAAGAAACCTTTTAAGGGTAAGGCCAAGGAAAAGACCTCAAAAGGTAAAAACAAAAAGAATGCATCTGTTAATAAAGAGGGAGAAAAAGTGGTTTGTAAAAATTTTCCAAAAGAAGGTTATGATGAAACTCATTGTTGGAAATTACATCCTGAATTGAGGCCAAATAAACCCAATAACAAAGGGAAATAGAAAATTGCTGATACAACTCAACATAATTTCGGATCTGATTCAAGTGATGAATCTAAAATTACCGGCATGGGATTGAAGAACATGAAGGAAAAATAAATTTAAACTAAACCCAGTACCAGTATATAAAACTGTCACATAAACATCCAAATGAAGAAGAAAGAATAAAATTGTTTCATGTGAGGGTCATATCCAAGCATACCAAGATTGACACATTGTTTGATAGTGGGTCACAAGAAAACTTAATCTCTAAATATTTGGTCTAGAAACTTAACCTTGAGACCATACCACATCCAAAACTATATACATTGGATTGGATTTGTAAGGATGCAAATCTACAAGTTTCAAAGAAATGTATATTGAGGTTTGCAATCACTCAAGATTTTTTGACACAGTTGAATTAGATGTGGTTCTTCTTGACATAACTGGTATTGTATTAGGTAGTCCTTACTTGTATGATAGGAAAGAAATCTTCCATCGCCATGAGAACAAGTATCATTTATTCAAAGATGGCAATGAGTTCATTGTTAGAGAGCACATCGCAAGAAGACAAACATTGCTTTGGTAAATGCTAGACAAGTAAAGAGGTTGGTAAATTCAAGTAAAAAAAAATTTCTTCTTATATTAAGCCTAAATATGATATTAATCATGAATCATTTGAGGGATGTGATCCTAAGTTGAAATCAGATTTATATGATGTGGTTAATGGACATCATGAGATGTTTCAGGAGCCAACATGATTGCCTCCAAAAAGAGAAATTCAACATGAGATTCACTTGCAGCAATATTTTCCTCTTCCAAACATTGGTATGTATCGCATGTCGATAATGGAGAATGATGAAATAAAGAGGAAAATAAAAGAGATGTTGGATAAAGGAATCATAAGGTCAAGAACCTTGCCATGCAGTTCACCCACAGTATTGATACTAAAGAAATATGGGACTTGGTACATGTGTGTATATTTTCGAGCTTTGAACAAGATTACGGTAAAAAATCGTTACCCACTCCCAAGAATAGATGATTTTCTTGATCAGATGAAAGAATCAAAGTTTTTCACTAAGTTATATTTACGAAGTGGATATCATCAAGTAAGAATTGCAAAAAGTGATATATGGAAAACTACATTCAAAACCAAACAAGGACTCTTTGAGTGGCTAGTTATGCCTTTTGGTTTATGTAATGCACTGTAAAATTTCATGCGAGTGATGGATAGTGTTTTGCAACCATTTCTTGATGACTTCTTTATTGTGTACTTAGACGACATTTTGATTTTCAGCAAAACAAGAGAATATCATGTCTTGCATGTGAATAGAGTGCTTGATATTTTGAAGAAAGAGAAATTGTTTCTTAAGATGTCTAAATGTGAGTTTGGAAATACTTCTTTGGTCTATTTGGGACATATTGTAGGAGGATGAGAATTTATGATTGATCCTTCTGAAGTGGAAGCCATTGTGAATTGGCCCACACCCAAAATAGTTACCGAGGTAAGAATTTTCTTAGGTGCAGCTCAATATTGATGGAAGTTTATACCTCTCTTCCATTGCAGATCCTATGCATGCAGTGACAAGTGTGAAGAAAGGCTTCCAATGGGGAGGAAAATAGCAACAAGGTTTTG
Source organism: Pinus albicaulis (assembly GCA_034641835.2). NCBI lineage: Eukaryota > Viridiplantae > Streptophyta > Pinopsida > Pinales > Pinaceae > Pinus > Pinus albicaulis. The sequence goes on from JAXQQM020072640.1 coordinate 4,720, forward strand.
AAGCTTTAAAATACAAGATCAGTTCAACTCCAGTCCTTGCATTACCAAATTTGAGAGAGTCATTCGAGATTCAAACTGATGCTAGTGATTATGCCATGGGTGCAGTTATTTTGTAGCATGGTAAGCCTATTGCCTTTCATTTTGAAAATTTTAATGGTGTTGTGACTAATTATCCTACATATGACAAAGAACTATATGAATTGGTACAAAGTGTCAAGAAGTGGAAACACTACTTGATGGGTAAAGAGACAATTGTACATACTGATCACCAACCATTACAGTACTTGCAGTCGCAAACAAAATTGTAGCAATCAAGACATTTCACGTGGATGGGATTTCTTCAATATTTTCACTTGGTTATAAGGTAAAAGAAAGGTATATTCAATAAAGTTGCAGATATGCTTTCAAGACCAATCATTAGTGCATCTAATTTACTCAAAAATTATTCTGTTGTACATGAGAGTTACATAGAAAAATATGCACATGACAATGATTTCCAAGATGTGTATGCTAGTTTGACTGAAGGATATCAAGTTGAAGAAAAAGATTATCACATGCATAACAATTTTCTGTTTCATTTGGGAAAGCTATGTACTCCAAAAGGAGAGAGGATAAGTGTCATGAGAGAATCTCATTCATCTCTTATTGTTGGACACTTTGGGGTAAGAAAAATAGTGGCACATCTACAGAGGTATTGTTATTGGCCTCACATGATAGATAGTGTGTCATGTTTTATAAGAGGTTGTTCTATGTGTGAAACAAGTAAGCCTAGTAATAGGAAGCTTGGATTGTACACGACACTACTGGTACCATCAAGGCTATGGGAGAGTGTCTCCATGGATTTTTTTTGAGGTTTACCTATGTCAAGAAGAAACATGATTATCTTTACTAGTTGTGGATAGATTCAGTAAAATGTGTATACTTATGCCATGTAAGAAAACCATTATTGCTGAATAAACTGTTGAACTTTATTTTCAAATTTTTTGGGTTCATTTTGGATTTCCAACTTCTATTGTTAGTGACATGGATTCCAGGTTCATTGGGAATTTTTGGTCAAATCTATGGAGAATGATGGAAACAAATTTGAAAAATAGTACTTCTTTTCATCCACAAACAAATGGACCAACCAAGGTGGTGAAAAGAACAGTTGTGCACCTATTGAGAGGATATTTCAACAAAAATCCTAAGTTGTGGGATGAACAACTGCATTACATTCAACATGTTTACAACCGGGCAAAGAACTCTTCAAAACAAACCTCACCTTTTGAAGTATGATTTGGGTATTTTCCAAAATCACCATTAGACTTCATCTTTGGGAAGGATTTTGTAATTGATGGCCATAGTGACATTGATAAGGCTTGAAATTTCATTGAGAAAATTCATATTATACATCAACAAGTTCAAGAACAACTTGAGAAAATTCAAAGAAAATACAAAGAGAGGCATGACAAACACTAGGTTGATCACAAATATCAAGAGGGAGATGAGGTATGATTGCACATTAGTAAAGAAAGGATGCAAGGGGAAGGTAAAAATCTCAAACATTCTCTATGGTCCTTTAAATATCATAAAGAAAGTTGGTAATAATGCATTCCAACTTGAGTTTCCTTCTTATACGCAAATGTATTCAATTTTTAACCGTCAAATTCCAACCAACAATCGAGGTAAATCCTAACCACCAGTGTTCTGCAAAATTTTTCACATGGAAATGTTAACTAACCACCTCTGCGCGGTCTATGAAACCAGACAACTCAATCGGAGTTCAAAGGTGTTAAACTGGAGTTGCGGCTTGAGTTCCACCCAACTGTTATGATAACCATGATTTTGGGGGGTGCGCATGTGGCCACCCCCAACCGTAAACATTTATTACGCAGTTTAAAGGACGACCAGTCTAGCGGGCGTGCCTAAAATGTAGGTATACCTATTTTAACTCCAGTTAAGTGGATTTCTCCACTTTTAGTGGATATTTCCTAGGTGAAACTGGGAAAAATTGGAGGAGGCCAATTTGCGACCGTTCTGAGTGAATGAAGAGTCATTTTTTATTAATTGGAGCATTCTGGAGCCATTGGTGTAGAGAAAATATCCATTAGAGCACTATAACTACATGTAATAGAAAAATTTTGAGCATAATGAAAGATGGACATGCCATTGGGAGCTGGACCAGCAGATGTAGCCCATGAGGGGTGAATTGCTTCATCATGCCTGCTGTGTAAATTTCATGTGGTGGCTTATTTATCTATTTTACACTATTGTTCAGTGTTATTTAAGCTTTTTTTATACTTATAATTCACTAAAAATCATCTTCAAATCATGACACAACTCCTTAATCCTTATGCAAACTAACGAACTGAATATGCACATGTTTTTAAATTGAAAATAAACTTAGCACAAAAAAACTAATACAATCATTTAATATTAGTGTCTCTGGGATGAACACCTTGGGGACGCAATGATGGAAATGATACACAGAACCCAATAAGGAAGAGAGGTAAATAAGGGCACGAAGGTGCAGATTAATTAATTAATTACAATGTTATAGTCTTGGCCTGGCGGTGTAAACCAGACGCTCTTCACTTTAGGTGTCTATGTGTGTGTGATAAGTGTGTTAATTTTAATTAAGACCAGATGTGCGTAGAGAGAAAAAAAAAGATGGTGTATAACTGTAAATAAAACTGAAAGCGATAGTAAAATAAACAACTAAAGATGCATAAACTTAAACCCAAAAAGGATGGCTTCCCAAAAAATAGTCTAAGGGCGGGTGAAATCTACTAAAAACACACAATATGGCCAATATATCTAAGGTCAAGAGGGACAGGGATCTAAAGGTCATATCTGCTGAAAATAGGTGCAGAAAACAACAAGAAACCAGAGGGAAAAATGCTGAAAAACAGGTGGCGAAAGGCTACAACCTAAAGGGAAACATAGGTGACCCTAGAGAAAGGAACAAACAAAACTAAAAGAGTTGTTTTTTATGGGAAAATAACTGATCTGAAATGGATCTGAAAAGGAAGGTCTAGATCTAAAAAAATTGTTGAAAAACACTGAAATCTCAGAAGACTTGCTTCAAATAAAATCCTCCTAAAAAAGTGGAAGTGTATTGAAGCCATAAGGGGCTTGATTCCTACTTCGACGAGTAAAAATAAGCAATTACAGTTCCAATATGAGTAAATACTGAGGTCAGACAACCCTGAACAGTGCCATCGGAAAACCCTGAAATTTACAGAAAAAAATCCCACAAGAAAATGTAGGTTGTAGGTACTGACCTGTTTTTTGCTGAGGTCACAGTTTTTGGGAAGATATCCACTACCTAAGAGCTGAGGTCATAGGTTTTAGGCTGAAAAGTGCGACCTGCACTTCCCGCTGTCTCAGGGGCAGGTTTCAGAAAAAGTTTTCGTTTCTGTCACAGCTGATACCTGTTACCCTAGTGGCTCAAGCAGCTCGTCATGCAGGGATCTCAAAAACGATAGTGGTCCTAATTCAAAACCCTTGTGGAGTTGTCGGGTGTTAGTGTGAATTCTAATTGCAGGCATACGAAAAGGGCTCAATTTAGCTGTGCATAACAAACAACCCTACCATCAAATGTGGCTGTCAATTTCCATATATTTGTAGTAGGTGATCATAATAAATACTACAAAAATCTAGATCTATGCAGTTAAATAAATTAAACAACAAAAATAAACAAGAGTTGCTCCATACAACCAATAGAAAAGATAAGAATTTATAAATAATTTTTTGTATTATAACACTTGGGAAGGGAACACAAAAATATGTTACCATTCCCCCTCAATGGGATGGGTTGTTATATGTCCTCAATGCTTCATATCTAAGATCTCTCTCTCTCTCTCTCTCTTGATGGTGCAGAAAAACCAGAAAAATTAGAACTCAAAGGGAGCTCACAAGAAAAAGTAGAAAATATATGACAATGATGGAGGATCAAAGTAAGACAAAAGCATAGATCAAAAGGTGATCAAAAGGTGACAAAAGGTAATGAATGAATGGAAAACCCTCCTATTTATAACAAAATATTGAGTTAGTCTAGATATTGGTGCATAATTAAAATATTATTGACCAAATCTAGATCCAACTTACTTGGAATATTTTATTATTTTTTGTAGAGGGAAAAGGAATTTAGAATTCGTTAAATCCCTTTATTTAGAAATAATAAATAAATAAATGATTTATTTATTGCTTCAAGGATGAGGTTAAGGAATAATTAAATAAATAATGATTTGTTCAATTATTTATAAATGATTTAGTCAAATTTAACAAGGAATATTATTAAATAATTATTCTTAGAGAATAATAAGACAAATAATTATTTATCTAATTAATTCTCACGTTTTCGGTTAAATATGACCAAGAATACTAATTAAACAATGGTTTAGTTAATTATCCCTAGAGAAAAATCAAACAAATAAGGATCTATTTAATTATTCCTCATGGGGTTTCCTGTTTAGACCAGAAATAATCTAATAAACTATGGGTTATTAAATTATTTCTCATACTGAAAGAAATTTTACTATAGAAAAGTTGGTATTACATGGTGTACTTTAGTCCATCTAATAGTTAGATGATCAAAAATTGGTGTAACAGTTACCATCAGGAAACCAAAGAATCGAACAAATCATGTGAAAAAAAACCCAGGGTGGAACGATCCCTCTATCTCCTATCTATTCTACATGTCAGCTTCAATCACAACCATTTCTCTAGGAAGTTACATAGACAAAGTGAAGCTCCCTTTCACCACTTCTTACAACTAGAGAGTCAATGCCACGAGTTGCAATTGCACTTGTGCCATTCTTGTTGATCCTTTTACTCCACTCGGAGTTGACTCTAGTATCATTCCCTATAACCATTTCATCTTCAACACCTTTAATACATTTATCTACTCAACATTGAAAGGAAACATTGACCATCCCTTCACTTGAGTGTCAAAATGTAGTTTACATATAGCACAAAATTTAACAAAAGATTGGCTCAAAGAGTCCCTATATCTCCCTTTTTGTGTGTGTGTGTGTGTGTGTGTGTGTGTGTATATATATATATATATATATATAGAGACAATTATAAAATAACTACAACACCATATTTTAAGAAATATTTCTTAAAATTGTTGAAAAGTGGTGATACTAGGTTGAAGAGATCTGAATGGGTGAACACCATATTTTAAGAAATATTTCTTCAAATTTCTTAAAAGTGGTGATACTAGGTTGAAGGGATCTGGATGGTTTTTAGAACATTTTCAACATATTTAACATTGAATTTTTATGGCATCTATTGTTATTACATGTGTTGTTACACGATCCTTTGTAATGGTCACTATTTGATGGTTTCCAATAATACTTGATTATTATAACATCAATTTTTACAACAATTTCAACGATAATGGGTGTTACAACATTAGTTGTTGCAACATTTTCAACATATTTAACATTGACAGCTGTTATGAAAATTTTTGTTACAAAATTTGCTATTACAACACCCTGTGACATCCTCACCCATGGTTCTATCATAAAATTCATTGGAAATATTTTTTACAAATATGTGAAATTAAGAAAAAGGGACATGAATTCCATAGCTAGGAAGGAAGATTTATTTCTTGGGAGGTTAGGGTTTTTGTGTGGAGAAAATATGAAATGTTTGGGACAACCATTAAAATATAGTCGGTGCATGAATCAATGAACTCATTCTTAAAATTGAATGAACTTCTAGGAAGTTACACAGGCCCATGCACTTGGGAACCTTCACAAGGAAAAGGAATAAGAAACCAAGAGGGTAATTTTGCAATACAAGAAATAAAGGACGAAGCAGTAAATATGACAGGAAAATTAAGCAAGGCATGGATTTGAATTCATGTTGAAGGAGAGAGGAGACAAAATTCGAGAAACAAAAAAATAGATAAATCTGATTCAATCAACTGGTGGCGCAGAACAAGAGAGAAGGGAAGGGGAATGGCTCTCAATTTCCCTGGAGGATGTGCGTTGAGATGCTAGTATCTAGAGCCCTGTAACATCTTGGGTCCCCTAGAGGATGTGGTTTGATATTGTAGGCTATGGAGCCTTGTACAACTTTGGAAGAGGCTAATCCCACACCAACATCAAAATAAGACTTGATTAAATATCTTGGTTACTACATTGTTGTTACAGTGGATCCTAGACTCCCTGTAAGAGAGCGAATCATTGTTTATACACTTTGGGTGAGGCAAGAACCTTTGGACTCCCTATGATAATAAGATAACAATGTCAGCTAGTGTGATTGATGAAGAGGCCCTATGGATTCGTTGTTTCCATTAACAGCTGGTGTTCTAATCCATTAAGCAAGCACCACCCTAATAATATAGAATCTTGCTTGGGGGTGAAAAATGCAAGTATGGATGCAGTTATCTATGGTTAGGCAGAGAGTCCTTGTCCCAGCCGCAGTTTCCATGTAACTTTAAAGATACATATATGTTTGTGTTGTGAAAATATTAATGAAATTATGATGCATTTCTAGTTGAAATGGTTTGTATTATTTTTTGATGTTAACAACATTGTTAATGTGATGAACATGTGGATGCCTCTTTATGATAAATAAATGCATAAATAAACACATTTATCACACCTATGAAATGAAATTTTTTGATAAACAATTTGAACTAGTGTATGCATCTGCAATGGAATGAAGTATTGTGTTAAATGCTCATTACTATAGTCCATAACATATACTCTGCAGTAGAATGTGCAATGTTGTATACAATAAACTAACTTGAGTCATGTTCCTGAATCATAATATTTTCTTGTTGTAAATTCTAATTCATACTGATTAACATCACATATGTAAGTAATACAAATAGGTCATGAAATGCTAGAGGAAGTGAAAGGATCCATAAGGATTTGGAACATAAACTTGGAACATTGGGCACAAAGACCGTTTTTATTAACATAAAATAAGTATATAGGAGACCACCCACTTGGAAGGGTCTGTACATATACATGGATGTTCCTTCATCGAGCTACAGGACCTTGAACCTGTGCAAAAGGTGTTGAGTCAACGCTAGAAGGGTTATCCTCCCTTTAAGTGTAGGAATAACCGAAATCCATGCAAGCAATCTTCACCAAACTTCCATTATAAACATCATGGATATATTCTGCTTGCGTCAAGGTGTAGCTATCTCAGCCCTGAAAGTATATGCATATCGCCATGGAGATGCTTATAGGATTTATTTGAAGCTTGAAACCTTTGGCGTGTGCTAGGTGCGGTGGAGAGTTCACATGCTATTGGTGATATGTAAGTGATGCAAGAACACTTATGAAAACATACCTGGAATTCCTTGTCCGATAACGAGGAATGTAGAAGGGCGAGGAAAACATTGGAGTTGGATTTTATCAATATGAGGAGGGATAACACCATACGAAACCTTAATAAGCCATAGAAATCAAAACTGAGTACTGGCAATGATCCGGAGGTTTGCAGGACTTCTGAGATAGAACCATGGTCGAAATAACCAGCTTAGGGAAATTATGGCCAAGTCAAGACTTATTATTACGACAGTCGTAAAGATCCCCATCTAATGCATTGCTTAAGGCATGGTCAAGATACCTTAGTCAAGCCATGACAGAGATTGAAGGTAATATTGATGTGACGTAGGAGGGAAAGCCTTAAAATTATAACAAAAATTTGGCAAAACCTTGCACTACTCCAAACCCTAGCTGCGGAGGCTCTTCATTGGTGCAGCCTAATGTTTAATTTAACACAATTGGATGAGGAAGTGACGATGTGGCCTGAAGATAAAAACCTGGAATATTACCCTAGATGTGTGGCACAACTATGGGATTGACCAGGATGATGTCATCTAGGATGAGCTCGCTTACACACCGGCCCAGAAGTTCAATGATTGGTCAGAGATGGACCATCATGACCGGTCAGTGATGGGCTGATGTGGTGAGTGGAGGTTGTTGCATTCAATAGGGCATGATATGTGTGTGTGTGTGTGTGTGTGTGTGTGTGTGTGTGTGTGTGTGTGTGTGTATCATGAAAATGAGGTCGGTACTGGCAATAAAAATGATGAAGAAGAAGAAGAAGAAGATCATTGATCATGATCATGATCACAATGGCAATGATGACCATGAGGCAATTGTTGGTAGAAGCTAGTGACATTCATGATCATATAGACTCCATCATGGATCAATTTTGATATATTGTTATGATGTCGATTTCATGGTTACTATCATATGTATGATTTTCACGACCTCTTATACCATATTATTGAGTTGTATCTTTTTGACGTGTATCATTTCGACTTATATCATTTGGAAATGACATTTCATATTGACTTGTATCATTTTGTCTTACATAATTCATCATTTTTATTTATATAATTCGTATATGATGTATCATTTTGACTTATGTTGACTGTTGGACATTCATCATTTTCACATGTTATTTTATTTTTTTTAAAAGGAAAAAGTATATTTATATTGATCAAACTTGAATCTGGCGAGTGCCATTACATTCAAAAGCATCAAAATTCCCATAGTACTCCAAAATTTATCTGACCAGTATATTTGGGTATGCTGTAATTTGTTTTCCAAATTTACTACATCATTCTTCTTGTAATTTCTCCAAAAGACCCATTAATACTTACATACCTACATAAAATAATATACCTAGCTATTACTATGAAATTAACTACCTAGTTCCCTCCACATTGTTCTCTCTGAGTTCCTCCATAGAAACCTTGGATGCGTCCTCCTGCGGAGATAGTTCCCTTGCTACTCGTGCTCATGTCTGTTGATCGAAACACAGAGGATATCCCCTCCCTCACCAATATCCATATCTTTTTCATCATTTTCATTAGGGGTCAAACATTTATTTTTACCTTTGAAACAACTACATTCTCCATATTGACCTCAGAATTTCTCCACATTATGTCAAGATTTTCTATCTTGGATATTATTAGCTCCACCATACCTTGTACAATTTAAACATATTTTTAGACCTTACAGCGATTCGGTACCAAGGTGAAATGAGAGCAAGCCTCAAAAATTTTTTCCCACCCGGATCCCACATTCATGCTTGGAATGAGTGGGGTGATTAGATGAAAGAAGATTTGGTTCAACCCAAACTATGGCACGGGGGATTCAATAAATGAAATACCATAGCACGTGGGTTCATATTGGGGGATATATGATGGGGAAAAAATGACATAATATATTGGGGGGTATATAGGGGGTAAATGGTTTTTATATTGGTAGGTATAAAAAATGAAGCTCAAATATAATGAAAAAATATAAAGGGGTGTAAAAAATGTTAATGAAAAAATGGATACCTGCAATATATAATGAAATTATGGGCTTTTTAAATTGGGAAGGTGTATTGGTTTTATATTGGTAGGGGGTTAAATAATGTGAATTTTATAATTATTTTCCAATATCTACTCAAATTAAGGATAGATTTTAATATGCTATGATCGCAAGTAATATGTTAGAGGTTCATTGGGTAGAAGCCCCATGATCTGTAGTTGGGTGGTACGTGAAGTCAACGGCTTGGTTGGTATTTTCATATATTAATAAGAGTTATTATTATAATATTATTCATTTATACTTGTAGTGATCATGATTGGTGATTTTATGATTGAGTTTCCATGGTTTCTATGTCAGTTACTTTCTGGTTATACACCAGTTATATGATGTGTATTATTTATGGCTATTGTCATGAATTATTGAGTTATGGATTGTTTGATGAATGTATGGCATAATAGTGTTGTTGCAACTATGCGGTGAGGGCATAGGGACTTACTCAAGATTCTCATTGGAATCTCAAACTATCATGATTAGATATGCATTCATGACTTATAGCTTACATGTTTTCCATGTATTTGACGAAATGTCTGTTGTGGAATGGGCATGTCCCGGGCCAATTCTTGTTCAAGTTTTGTATGAAAATATTTTTCATTATGATTATGGAAAGTATCAAACATCTCTGGGCAGTGATATGGAGGTTGGCCTGGAGTTTTGGCTCAGATTTAGGGACCGCACCCTCTGAGCGGTGCTAGTTAGGTCACAACAGCATGGAGGCAGTGTTTTGCATGTGGCTGGAGGCCTATAACTGCACCCATTCCTTTTCATGCATGTAGTTGGGGGTCTAGGTCAGTGAAAAAGAGCCCCATCTCAAGGTTCGGTCACCCAGGGTGGTCCTTTGGCCCCTGAGTGTCCTGTAGCCCAAAGGGATCTTGTGAGTTGTTAGTGTGTGGTCATTTTGTAGGCCCCTCTTCCTTAATTGGAGCTTGGAGGTCAAGTCATTTCATAGTAACTCTTTATCTCATATTTAGCTTGATAGGCCAATGAAATTGGGTAAATGTGGGAGGGTTGGTTATAGAAACTCATGTTTAAATGAAAATTTTTCTCCATACAAGATATTTAATTTTATTTAGCTTGATCTTCGAAGGCTCGGTCTGTAGCATATTTCTACATCTTTTTACCAGCCCACACACACTGATATACTCTACCACCACTTTGATTGTACCTTTGAATTCATTCATGTGTTGATCTAGAAAGGTTTGGCTTGGTTTTGATAGGTAGAAAATCTCAAGGTTATCTTTTGCCACATCTTCCAACTCAATATATTTCCATGTTATTCTCATATTCATATAGACCTGTGAATCATATACATAATCTCATATATGGTTACAAAACTACTGTTTTTGTAGCTATAGTATTTAAATTGTATTTTATAAAATAATTCATGAAAACATAAAAGTAATGGACGATTTACTTTGGGATTTCCTAATGTTTAATCCTTATAGGTCAAATCTTTATTTTTTATCAAAATTATAGTTATGGATTATAGGATAGTGATTATGACATACTTCTAAAAGCATGGTAGGAAAAATAAGTAGAAAAAAGTGACAAAAAGAGTTCATTCTAGCAGTCCAACATTCCTCCACACTTACGATTTTTCATCTCCCTATGCAAAGACAAAATTGAAAAAATTTTAAGCTCACCTCTGCTACACCATAGTCGTATTAGATCATATCAAAATATCCAAGTTACTACTTCGTAATATCTATTTCTTCATTGAATTAGACCATATCGGTTTCTTCATTAACATTCCATCCCTCATACTTTTTAATTTTTAATGGAGCCTTTTAGTGAATTTATTGAGTTTTGTATTCTTATTTACCATCAGTTTTAACATATTTTGAATCCAAGCTTTCAACATATGATTTTATTCTTTTACGTGGAGATCTAAAATTTCCAGCTCCCTAATTTCTTCTCTCAACATTTCCTTTGTTTCTTTTCCTTCACAGGGATAAAGTGGTCGAATGTAGACAAGATATTGTGCCTGATCATACTCTTTTGGTTGTGAATGTTTTATATTTCTTTCCAAGGTATCGATATAATCATAGACTTCATGTTGAGAAATATCGACCTCTGGACTGATATATTTTTCTTTCTAAATTATAGATGATGTTCATTCAATTATAAATTTTGTTCTTTTCCCGTCGACCTCTGGAGGCGATACCTTTTCTCATGGGATATTCTTTTCTTCAACAGATTCTTTGAATTCATTAACCATATTCTCTATAATTTCAACATTATCCTTTTCGTTAATACCTTGGTCATGCTTCTGGAAGTTCTCTGATGCTCAATTTCAACTTGTGAAATTTAATTATTCTTGCTCTTTCACACATGCATTTTACCTTTTCTTATTCCCTTTCCACTTTTCTTATTCATTTCCCCTATTTACTTCTTATCCATTGTCTTTTTTGTGCCTTCCTATGGTTTAGGCTCAAGGTGAAAAACCCTATCTTCATTTCTTACTTCATGACTAAAGTTTATAGGTCCAAAATTTGAAACCATATCATCTTCCCTTGATTCTTCATTGAAATATATAGGTTCAAAATCTGAAACCCTATCTTCTTCCCTTGTTTCTTGATTGAAAGCTACATGTTCTAGATTTGATACCTCTAGTTATAGAAACCTAATTTTGGTTTGTTTTCATTTTGAAACCCGAACCTTAATTTCTTGGGGAGCTTCTTTGAAGTGATTTCTTATGAGGAAATCTTCCCAATTATCAGTTTGTTGATGAAGTTTAGCCTCCACTAGGATTTTCACCGAAGAGCTTAGGAGGATGGGGAATTGAATAATTAAAATTATTTGGTCAAGCACCAAAAACCAAGAATCTTTGGAGGCTTACAAAAAACGAGGCTCTCTAAGAGAGAGAATTTTATGTCCAAATATTTAGGAGGTTTCAAAATAGAGGAATGGTTTAGAATCCCATGGAAGTTTACTAAAAATAAATCAATAGTTTGGAAAGCTTTAGTGATATATTTTCCATTGGTTTGAAAATGGATAGTGCATAGAACTTGGAATGGGAATAAGGTTAGGATACGTGAGGATCCTTGGGAAAGAGTGGATCAATACTTTTGGATTTTTGAAGACATTCTAGGATATTCACATGACCATGATATATTCTCCCTTTAGGATGCTAGGGAGCATGATCACGCCATGATAAGTATATGTGGATGGAACACAACATAAAATTTGGGATTGGTAGGAGGGCTCGCAAAGGAATGTTGTGGATTTGTGGGAAATGTATGTACTAACTATATTAAAATGGTTGAAGATAATGAACAATATTTATGTCGTTCCAAAAATTCTATGTAAGGTGATTATACAGGCAAGCTAATATATAGAGCACATGACAAATATTGATTAAATGGGCATATGATGTGGTGATGGGAACACAAGTGAAAAGTGCATGGACCATTGAAAGAAAAAATAATCTTCTGAATTGCTCTAAGAATAATATTATTAACCTAAGATAATGGGATAAATAGAGGTTGGATCAATCCCATAGGTGTATGATGTGTTGATAGGAAGTAGAAATGGTGAGCCACATTTTCGTTACACCCAACACATTCCAAAGCTTAGTTTAATGGGCCTATGAGGTGGTGGTAGGGACATGTTTGGAAATTGTATAGACCATTGAAGAAAAAATAGTCTTGTGACACAGTAATAAACAAACTATTAACCTAGGGTAATGGGATAAATAGAAGTTAGATCACGCGTATAGGTGTATGATGTGCCGATAGGAAGTATAAATTTTCATTTCATTCTATTTTTAAAACTTTGGTATGGAACCTCATTACCAATAATTTTAGTCCAAAGGTGGCATGGAACAAGGATAGTTTGGAGCATAGTGTCTAGGTCTAGTTGATGGATGTTGAAATGGTGAAATATCACTCATTTCCTTGTCACTTTATTTATTTCATATGGAGGGAAGGTAACCTTATCATGTTATAATACAAGTGGGTTCCTAGGGAGGTGGTTGTATACCTTATTGGAAAACTCATGCAAGAATTTAAGTGTGAACCAAAAAAGAAGATGTGAGTACCTTCAATGATAAAACTATATTTTTATAATCACTAGGGCTTATTCAATGGAGTTAGTAGATGGAATCCTCATAGGTGTAGGTTTGGAATGGTTTTATTTGTAAACTCAAACCATTTTTTTCATGTTAAATATACTCCTAGGTTTGGATCCAATTCTAAGGTTGAGTTTTTGACTGTATAGACCTTGGTCTATTTTGTTAAATCTCATGGGGTGGAAAAGTTGCAGGTTTTGGGATACTCTCAAGCCATCATCAACTAGGCGAACGGGAAAATTAAAGTGGATATTTTTCACCTTCATTTCTATTTAATGTTTATACACAACTTCATCCTAGGTTTTAAATGGATGTCCTTCATTGATATATATTGAGAATTAAATGAGAAATTTGATCGATTATCAAATATCATGTTGGAATTTTATGATGGCGCACTTGTCATTTATGACCTCTATGAAAGAAAGCACAAAATCCAAATTTTAAATTGGTTTGTATTGGTGCTAATGGTTGTATAGTGTCTTCATGGTTTCTATTTAGATATGTCAATATGAAATATAGGCTTACATGGTCTTTCATCCATTTGGAGAGTGTCCCATGTCTATATTTTTTTTTCTTTGAGTAATGCATGGTGCCAAGTTGGATGAGTATATTAAAATGTTGATTGGTCATTAGTTTTTTTCATAATCGCACACGTTTAGAGATAGATAGTTCTATTTTTTGGTGATTCCCTTTGGAAAAACTATATTTATGTTCTCATCTGCATAATATAAAGATATCTTTCTTTGGAAAATGCACACACACATATTATTTATCCTTAACATTAAAACAATTTATTATTATTAATATACTTTTAAATGTCAATTTATAACTCCATGTTGAGCATGAAAATAATTAAAAATCTTCTTTAGATTATAAAAAGTACCTCTCACTATAATAAAAAATATTTTTAATTTCATATATATATATATATATATATTGTGTCAAAAATTTAAATAGTTTTTTGTTATTAATATGTTAAAATATATATATTTACTTTCTATAGTTTATGTAGATAGATAAAAAGAACGTCCATATTGAAAGATTTTATTTATGACTAACATCATAATAATTTTTTTTTATTATTAATATTATTTTTAAATGTTATTTGTGGAATATATATATATATATATATATATAGTGGTAAATTAGACTATTTCTATTAGAAAAGCATATGGTACAAGATGTATTACAGTCAGGAGGGGCTAGATATTAGGGAACCAAAAATGAAGAATAGTTAACCTCAGTCCCGTTAAATAGCCAAAAGAGAAGCAAGAGATTCACTGGATTCTACCGAGAGTGGGTTGAATCCTCAGTACGACTTTTATTTCCTTTATTTTTTGAGACTTTGACCCAGGCATCCTAGGGCAGTTGGGATAATATCACTTGGAGCCTTTTGATGTCTGAAGGAGCGGGCTCCTTGTTTGAATTTGAGGACGAGGTTTCATGAGATTGTTTATGAGCACTCGAGGGACCAGTGGGCATTTCAGGGTCTATCGGGATCATGTCCTTCTCCTGCTTTGTAACCTCGACATATGATTCGATCTCTTCCTCATCCGAGCTAAAGCAATCGATGTCATCCATTGGAGGTGGTACACATGGTTTCCAGCTTTTGGAGTTTGATTTGCGGTTACTCCCCTTCTTTTGGGAAAGGAACGAGGAGCAAGCATTTTGGAGGTCTTATTTGATGACAATGACGACATCTGAGGGCTGACTCATGGAAGGACAGGGTGCGCCTAAGCTCTGGTCGCTAGGCGCAGCATGGCAGATCTGCGGTGAGATGGCCACAGGGTGGTGCACGTCGATGCAGGTCTGAGCCTTCATCTTCCATCGCGTAGCTAAGCAGATCTGAGGTGAGATGGCTGTGGGGAGGTGCGCACATATGCAGATCTGAGCCAATAACTTCCATCACGCAGCAAGGCTTTTCCGGAGAGAGCCGAGTCTATTCCTGTCACACGCGCTTCGATTAATGAAGAGATCCCATGCCTCGGACCTGTAGTTGATCACCGACTTTGTGTCTTCATGGTGTAATAGGAACTATATCTCACTCATGCGAGATAGATCTAGAGCTGCATGGGAAAGTATTGCATCAATGACAACTTCCTGGTCATGGTGGTCGATCAAGAGAGCCCTCGCGAGAGCAACATTGATTTTCTTGCGTTTGGGATGGATAGGGGGCTCGTCAATGGTGTGCACATTGCAGCAGCAGGAGCATCTCACGCAACTGGAAGCTGTGTATTTGCCATTGTAAGGTTGTTCGCTCAGCAGTTCTATCACCATCGATCCTGATCCGTGACAGTAAACTATAAAAGGGGGGCGGTCCTCTAATGAGAGTGTTGGATCTCCCAAACATCGATACCTGATTAGCACTATAGTGATCCTCCATTCAGCCACTGCCGCAGCTTGGGACGATAGGCCACCAATCCAGGGTAACACCTCCATGCATTTGAGAGCTTGTGTGAGGCAGCTGCGGTTATACCTGATATTCAAGAGCCATAAACCCTATCTCCTTCGCTCACCATCGTCCTCCGTGATGGAATCTATATTAATCATGAAAGAAATTACATATCCCTCTTTTTTCAATTATATGTATGTATATATTTTATATAACTTAGTCAATATTAAAATATTTTATGTAGGGTATTTGAATATTTTTTAATTGTTAATGTTTTTTTTTTAAATTATGATGTTAAAATATGGAAAATATTACACATCTTCCTCATCTTAAATTATAAAACACATCTCTTGCTACAACTAAATACATAAACAAACATGAAATTAAACTATTACAAATTAATTAAAATACATAACTATTAAATACTAAATTTATTCATATAAATACTTGTAATTAAACCTTAATTATAAAATAATTGACTTTTAACCAAAATACAAATAAAAAACATCATACCAATTGTAAAATTAACAAGGAAATCATCAAGAGGTGAGGTCATAAGAAGATCATAATTAAAAGTCAAGAGATGGATAAACAACAAAGTGCAATAATCCTATGTTCCAGCGTAACTTAAACACCTCTCTCTATGTGTCATTTGCTTAAAGTATTTATCAAACACATACCATTTTGAAAGTAATCAGCCATGGTATCTCACAATGTTCTCATTACTTAATCATATATTTTTGTCATATTAGTTTAACACCAAATAATAAACCACATAGACTTTGAGCAACCTCAAGTTCAAATCATGATGTAAATTCCAATTGATATTGGTAAGGTCTTTGGTATGTCTCATCTTTATCATGATCAGGCCAACTAGCATATTCCCATTCATACACACTAATACGAATAGGATTACACACTAATAGAAATAGGATTATTTGTTTGTGAAGTAATTAATGATACAATAATTTACACATTCTTGTAAGTAAAAGATGCACATTAATTGTTGTAAGTTTATGTATTTAAATGAAAGATTATTAATCATGCTTATTCATTGATTCATCAAAAGGAAATTGAAGCTTTTTCGCTTCCTTTTAATCCATCTTTGTATAAGGATACCACACATAGTTAAAGGTAGAGTGCCGTGGATTATTTAAGATATTAATAATTAATTTTTTTAATTCACTATACATTTAGATAGGTTATTAGTTTAAGAAATCATTATAATTCATATATGCATATATGAAATGGTTAATGAATATATAAATACGTGGTCAAATGATGATTGTGTTATTGAAAATTGTACAAAATACAAAAATTTGACGTGTATAATGTGTATGAGAACACTGTATTATTTATGAACTTATAAAAATAGGTAAAGTTTAATATATATTAAAAATATTTATAAAAAAAATAACTCTAATTAAAAATAATATTATAATAATGTTGATATAATATAGAAGTATTAATCATTATCAAGCAAATAGGAATATGAAGGCTGAGAAAAACATTCTATATTTTTGTGTAAAAATAATCAGTGTAACTTTTTTTTTTTAAATTAATAAGGTTAAAATAATTCAATGTGTATTTTATTTACATAAAAATTAATTAATTTTAAATGATTTATTCACAATTTTTTTTATTTTTTTTTTAAATTTTATTAAAATTAATATAATTTAATATATATTTCATTAATAGTTCTATAAAAGTTTTAGTGTTGACAATTATTTCAATTGGTTGAGATTATATTATTGGGAGGTTATGGGTTCAATTCTCTCGACACTTTCAGGGTCATGTTTCGTGTTTGACATGTTGAAAAGTGATTTCTTTGGTTTGATTTTCCTAGAACCATATTTCGTAGACCTTCGTGATCATGCTTCGTGTTTGCACTTGTGGAAAGTGATATGTTAAGGTCATATTTGTGCTTGTGGAAAGTGATATGTTAGGGTCGTATTTAAGCTAGTGGAAAGTAATCCATTTAAGTTCGTAGAAAATGATCTTTTAAATCGTGTTTGAGTTAATGGAAAATAATCCCTTTAAATCAATCTATCTTAAAAAAAAAAAAAAAAAATCCTTTTAAATCAATCTATCTAAAAAAAAATATTTCATAAATATAACGAGTCACTAATCTCCAATAACCATAAACCACATAAAATACTTATTATTATTTACTATGAACACTATTCTCTTCTTATAATATTATGAAAAGAGAAAACATTCCTCGACAAAGAATATGTACCATTTATAATAATGTACAAATATATCTCTCATTTCTTATATTATTGTCATCCATTGTTGTACCATCCTATTATGAAGAGACCGACATTCCTTCACACAGAATGTGCGTTATCTATACATTATCATGCCATTCCATTAATCTTATCATATGAAGCGAACAACATTCCTTCGTAGAGAATGTTTATAATCTAATCTATAATAAGGTGAGAAAATATCTCACTGTTCCTCGGTCACGCTTGCCATTGTCGTACCCTCCTCTAATTCAATAGTGAATCTAGCAGAAAAATAGATAGATCAAATATGAATTTAATTATCATATAGATTTAGGACATATTTCAATTTTTTTATCATTTCGAAATTATGCGTCGTTCGTAAGAAATGGATTGGTGCTTCTAGAAATTTTTACATGTGACTTGGTGAATGAGCGCATTTTATATAATTGAGCACAATGGTTGTATAGAATGTACTAACATGACTTGGCACACCGGTGTAATTGTGCACTAGCGTAGTGAAGTGTATCATGTGCAATGGCCATATTTAAAAGACCGTGCGCAACATAATAAATTAAAAAGAAAAAAAACAAACTACCATGTCTACCAAATAATGTCATTGAAGTGTAAATGTCTTTGTATGCACATGATACATGTGGTGAAGGTGAATAAGGTAGGTTTAGGGTTCATTATATATTATTTATAAGTTGGGATATATATTATTTAATTTAGAAATGTATAAAATTTAATTTAAAATAATTTTAAATTAGTAATTGTATTACATTTTGTAAAAGAAATATTGTAAGGCAATAACATAAGAAAGAGTCTTCTAGAAGAAATAAGTTGTTGCAGAGAAAGAGCTATCGTCAAGGAATGAATGGCAATTTTTGCTTCCATGGAAGCAAGTCGTGGAGGTTTTAAAGATATTGATGATAAGAGTTATCAACTAGAAAAATTTGTTATAGATCTATTGAAATAGGCAATTGTGGGTGAAAACATATATATAAACCAACATAATCTATTCACATATATTAAAAAAATTGTTATAGATATTGAAATAGGAAATTGGGGGTGAAAATCCTTTGTTGATTAATAATCCTCTGAAACAAGCATGAAATGAGCATGTAACTCAAATAAGATATTTTAAATACATTCAAGTACAATCTATCTAGCATAGATGTAAATAAATATAATTTTTATTAACAAAAATAGAGTTTACTCCAAGTTCATCTACATATCTGAGGGCTAATTGCATGCTTGTCAGAAATTTTATATTGTATATGAATAACAGTAGTCTTGGTATACAAGAAAGTGAATGTCATTTTAATATGGAGACATTTTTGGAAGGAGATATTGTTCTTTATGTTATGGTTTATTTTCTTAACTTCAAACTTGGTTCATTCTTTCTCTATATACATAAGAAACAAAAAATACAAAGTAATTTCACAATTTAAGTTATAGTTTTATTATAATTATAAATCTAGTTTCTTATTAAACTATTTTACACACATCTATTTATTCAAATAAATTATATTGTGAGTATGTTTTCTCCTATTATTTGATTAGAAAAATATTGCACTCCCTACTAAGTAAAACAACTTTATTAATAAAGAATTGAATGCCAAATTGAAAGATTACTCAAGCGAGAACTACTATAATATATAGAACTGATTTTTTGATGTATAAATTATTATTTTTATATGTAGTTGAATTTACATTACCTATTATCTTCAAACCCCATTGGGAGGTATTGAACATGGGAGCCAAGTTTAGGTAAATAACATTCATGGACAAAAAATAATTATAATCCTAAAATTCTCTTACCTAATCATCTTTTTAAATATATTATTGAGTTCCATTTATTAAAAACAAAGGCAATAATAAGAACCTCCTAGAGTTATAAAAGGTACTAATTGACATGAAAAATAAAAAATCTTCTCATGACAACATACAAATGTTAATCTTAGTTGAACCATCAAAAAATTAAAAAGGGATAATAGACATTATCACAATTTTCTTATCAGAACTAAATTCTCCTATATGAAACAATGATGGCTTCCATTAGTTCAAGAGCAGTATAAACAATTTTACTGAGAAAACAACTCTAGCACTGAGAGAGATTTGGAAGCAACTGTTGAATTGGTGAACATGTCTTGCTCTATGGTGTTGGATATTGGGCATAGCTTCCTTGATCTTGTATACAAGACTGTAAATTTGCATGTAGTTTATACTACATTAACCATGAAATTGTCAACATTTAAAGCACATTTGCCATCACATTTGTAGAGAAATTACAATAAGAGTATCACATTTTTCTTATCATGTCTAAATGTTCCTATATGCAACAACTCAACTTGTGCCTCATAGTTTAAAAGAGTGCACAGGAGGAGAGGAGTGTCAAGGTGCAAGCTAGAATAAGAAGACAAAGAAGAATCTTGTTTGGGACATGAGAATCTTGTTTGGGACTTGAGATAGATCTATTCTTCCGCACATCTAGACTCACAGATTAAAAAAAAAAAAGTTAAACTCACCATACTTTGAATTTTTTAAATAAATATCTTAAAAATCGAATATCAATTTAATACATTTTACTCAATTACACATTTAGCAATATTCATTTAAAAATACAAATATAAATTACTATTTAAATAAAAAATACTACAACACATTTAATAATATTCATTTAAAAAATACAAATACAAATTAATATTTAAAAAAAATAGTACAAAGAATCACATTAATTACCATGGACCTCATGTACTTTCCTCTTATTAATTTCTAAATACCTCATGTTCGTAACTTATTCTTAATCCAATGGCTCAGAGATGGACACATTGCCAGCTAGGGGAGTTGTTTTCAAATAAGAACGCCTTACGACGTAATTAAAATGATATATATTTTAATATATATAATATTAAATGTATTGATCATGGGGTTTTGAATTAGTAGTGAATGAGTGTTTTGTTAAGACACTTCCTGAGAAAAGGAATTATATATATATATATATATATATATATATATATATATATATATTAATATGTGTTTTGTGTTTTTTATTATCATTAATGTATTATTCTTCACCATATTTATTGGGTGTCACTATAACCAACATATATGATACGATTGATGTAATCATGTTACAATTTGTTGTAGATTATGTAGTATAGTGTATATAATCTTACAAACATAGTTGTTGTAAAATCGCTCGTTATTGCGGAATTGTCCTAATTGTTATATATATATATATATATGGGTTCATAAGACTGTGGGACAACTTGTTCGGAAATCACCTTTGATAGTGAGGAGTTACTTCCCAAAGGTTACAAGTTCAAACCTCATGAGTGAGTAAAAAAAAAGAATAATGGGCTCAAATGATGTCTGATGAAGATAAAATTTGGACTTGATTTCACTAGCACATACTCAAATACCCACCAAAACATATCCACGTATTCATGCATTTACACTTTAAAAATGTGAAATAATTGTAAAGGTAATTTTTTTATAACCTTCCTATACGTTGCTTATTTGTAGCGAAATTTTTATAATAGGCAATTCACAACTATTTCCATGTTCCCACCATGATTTTATGTTAATTTCATATACTTCATCACCAAAAAGGTGGAAAAAAAGACAATTATGTTAGTTGGCAAATATATGAGAATATCTTGGCATTCTTGGAGGAAAAATATTTTTCACCTTTCTCAAGTGAGCAAAAGAGAATTGGGAGAGGAATTTAAATGACCATTAGTTTTGAGGAAATAAAAGGAATGGTGTTTAAAATGCAAGGGTTGTGAAACACAATGATAATAGTGGTGATGTGTAATTTTGAGTATGTAGAAGTCAAGTAGATAAATAAGACTTCCCTAGAGTTTTAATATATTTAGGATTGATGGTCCATGGATGAGAAAAATGGAATGTATCATGGTGAAGCTTCGAAAATTTGGGTGAATGAATGGATCTCTTGAAATTTTTGGCAAGCACAGGGGCTTTTGGGGTGAAGAAAAGAAGCCCGATTGAGTACATTTTAGGACCTCAATCAAGAAATATTTTAGCCCTCAATTGAGTTATTTGAGGGCTTAAATATTGGTCTATTTAGAAATAAAACAAACCCTTGATTGAGTTCCTAGATAACCTGATGTTATCTAGGAGCTCGATCGAACATTGTTTTCAAATTTCCTACCTATAAAACCTAGGCGCAATATATTTAACAAAAGTCACGATCAAGCCCTTTTATTTATAAAATCCCATGTCGTGTTATGCACAAGGCATTTTGTGCAAACCACGAACATTACAGCTCGACCAAGGGTATTAGGAGTGAGGAGATTGACCCAATTTTCCAACAACTAACCGAGGAGTCAAAAGCTAGCCCAACTGTCAAGGAGGAAATTAACTGGAGATCAAAATAGGTTTTCTATCATTTGTTCTTATTCCAATTTTTTTTCTTCCAAATGAAAAAATAAATTAATTTTAGATTAAAACCATTACAAAAACCCACCATACAAAAACCACAAAAACAACCAAGAAAACCATTGAAAACCACTAAGAAAACCAAGAAAACCATATAAAATTAATTAATTTTTTGCGAACTTAAAAGATGGCAGAAAAAATGATACATGATGGTTGGAAAATTGTTGAATATTTTGGTTTGTGGGAGATTTGTCGATATTTCTTTTGACATTTACAAACACTTCAACTTTCTTATGTGTTAGTTGTTTTGATTAATTACACACATCCCCATATACTTTTTAAGGGAAAATATTTAAAGAAAAGTGATACTTTTACAGATTTAAATAATGTGAAGCAAATAGTTATTATGCTTAAGAATTTTTTTTTAAGTAATTTATATAAAGGGAATGTTTTGATTTAAGGTGATGCTTTGACTTTTTTATTTTTATTTTTTATGTTATTTTTTGTAACAGTAATGGGTATATGGGAAAAAAAAATTTCTAGTCAAAATTGTTTTATTAAGTTGTCAAAATATTATATAGAGTCTAGCTATTCAATTATGTTTTTCTAGCCTCACTCTGACCGGATTTTTTTGGCCATAAGAGCAACACAAAATGCAAAAAATTTCCTTAGTATAGAAAATTGGAAATCCCAATATGACTAAAATATCCCTAAGATATACATATACCCTACTATGATAAATGCACTAGCGGATGACCTCAATCATTTTAGGGACGATCTCGACACTCAATATCTCCATGATACATGTGTTAGGTGACCCTCAATCTGCTCCATGTGCTTGACAAGCCTACGATGGCCTATGTGAAGTGACGATTGCTTGTACAATATACTCCATTTATTACATTGAAGATTGTTCATGAAATTCATGATTTCATTGTGATCCTCGTGTTTATCCTGACTCATCTACTTCAATAGCATAGTGACATGTCTTAATTATGTTTCCAGTGTGTCAAGGGAGGTGGGGAGAAGAACATGGTTGGGTGGTTGCTCTAGATTATTAGCCACCACCTCATCCAGGTTAGCATCCTAAACATATCCTCCTTCCCCTACTTCTTCCACTCTTTTGTGCTTCTTTCCAAGACCATTCAAACTGAATCCTTGCCATATTATACCCCTCTTCCTCATAATTTTCAACGCAACACCAATCCGATATTCCCAACACTCCTCATGCGTCAATGTACCCTAAGCCCTAGATTCCACTAACACCCATCCACTCACTTCCTCAAGGGTATATGTTTGGAGCCACTCTTCTTTAGTGGGTAGTTGAAGCCATCTGAACCCATCCCTGCTAGACACCACTAGATGACTCTTATACCGTTTATTATCAATACAGAACCCAAGATACCCCTTTCAAGCCTTCACTGGGCATAAGAAGAGCAAGGCACATTGTCCCCCTATCCAATTAAGGTTCAAGCTTCTCCTATGAAAATATGTTAGGTTAAGAGGTTCAACTAAAGAGAAATTAGGTCCACAACTCTAGGTCTAACACCCCCCACTACCCCTTGACTATAAAAAATTGTGTTTGAGACTCAAGGTAATCCACCACCCAAGAGTCACCAACTTCAAATTTTGAAAGTAAATGAGTAACCCTCCCACTTCTCCACTATGAACCAAGTATGCTTGATATCCTAAGCTTTGTTGAGCCAAAGACTGCAAATTCTAGAGATTAGCCCTACCAACACCATGAGCAAAGACACTATAAATATTGTGGGAGTCAATTTGGAAGCTTACCAGTGTAATTAGAACCAAGCATCGATGCAAATCGATCGTTCTACGATGCCAGTTATGTGATCTCCCCAAACTCTCCTCACTAATCCCACCACAACAAAGACACCACTTGCACTCCTCCCGAGACTCCCAAATCAGAGGATGATGACCTCTTCCAGAATGCCAAGAAATATACCAAGTTTACGACCATCCATTGGTATCCCTTGATTCTACATATGAAGATATTTTTTAAGGTTGGCGGCCTATGCAAACACTTCACTACCTCTACCACATTCAACTCTTCCCATGCCCCAACGCACTAACAATTCCCTCCATCTACCCACTTGCTTATAATTGCACCACTCCATTATCTCAAGCAATCTATTGTGTGACTACATGTATACCCACATGCCATTTTTATGGTGCTAAACTCTCGAGGAGGCAACGAGGTGTGCCTTCTTACCCCTCATCTTTCCCTCCACCGCCTCCATCGGGGTGGGTATATGGAAATTTTATTTTTATTTTTATATTATTTGATCAATTCAAAATGTTTAGATAACATAACATAATATCACATTAAAACATATCGTCCATAATTGGCTAGAGAACACAATAAACTTTTTTTAAAATAAAAATTTCTAAATTAAAAGATAATTTTCATCACCTCTAAGTGATTACCAAAATAACCCAAAATACTTGAAAATGAGAAAATTTGTAAATTTAATAATACAAGAAGGAAGTCAAGGATGAACATCTTTCCTTTTTAACACATTTCACTCTTAATAATATAAAGTATAGCTTTACCTAATTTCATATTTAATTACTTTTCAATATTTTTAGGCTCACAAAATTATAATAACCTTGATACTTTTACTTCAATGTCTTTAAATATAAAAATAATTTTACAAAAAAATATTTATTAAATTAATATAATTAATATTAATAATTAAAAATGTCTATAAGATTTTGGATAGACGATAATCAGGTACTTTGTTAAGGTAATCTTTTATGTGAAGTCATCTGTTCAATTCCCCACCCCAATTGAAGTGATAGATTGAACATGATAAAAATATAATCTTGCAAAACTTAAAAAAAATAAAAAAAAATAAAAAAATAAAAAAATAAAATAAAATAAAATAAAAATTGATATAATCTTTATTATTAATTTGGTAACTAAACTATAGCATTAAAAAATGAATATATTTAATGTTCATTTATATAGAATTTATTTAACTTATATCATTTTTTTAATAATGAACTACCAAATTTTGATTAATGAATATTTTTAAATTATTTGATATAACTAAGTAAGAGAGGATCCAACTTTCATTAATAAACCAAATAGCTATGAGCAAAAACGTGCACATAAAATTAATTTAAAAATAAACACCTACTAGGTCTGATCACGCTACATTTCTATGAGAAGACTATCACAAACATAAAAAAGTTATTAAACACCACATTTATTTATATAATGACAAACAAAAATCCTCAAATTAATACCATAATCTAGTGCCATGGAAATGAAGTGGAATCATAGGTGTATACATAGCCTACTCATATTCATTAATTCATTCCTTTCCTTTCCTTTGTTGACCACAATCTAATGGGATATGAAAGAGTGGGGTTTCATGTATAATGAGAGAACCCATATAGATATATTTTATTAATAAAATATTGGTTATATTTTGTGTTGATTTTTATTAATAAAATACAAAATTATGATGGTTAAAGAATATTATAATGGTAAAAAATAAATTATGAATTCACTTTATTTGTATTTTAAATTAAATTGCTCATCATCCAATGGAATATGAGATGGTGGAGGTATTATGAAATTCAACATATATTTTAATAAATTATTAATAATATTTTATCCATTATTTTGAAATTAGGATAATTATAAAATGATGTTAAGAGTTAAATTATAGATCATTTAATTAAATTTTATATTATTTTCAAATTAAAAACAAATTATTTTATTAAATATTATTTGTATTTTAAATTTTTACTTTATTTATATTTTAAATTAAATTGCTCATCATCCAATGAAACATGAGATGGTGGAGGTATTATGAAATTCAACATATATTTTAATAAAGCATTAATAGTATTTTATATATTATTTTGAAATTACTATAAATATAAAATGGTGTTAAGAGTTAAATTATAGATTTCATTTAATTAAATTGTATAATATTTTTAAATTAAAGACAAATTATTCTATTAAGTATTATTATGTTTTTACAAATTTTTGGTGTATTTTTTATTAAAGTATTTTGGAAAGTTGATTTTCAATATTTTCTTTAGTGTATTTTTTATTAAAATATTTTGTAAAGTCGATTTTCAATATTTTATTTTTTCTTATTGTTAAAGTTGTTAATATGAAATTGTGTTTTTTTATCATGGTCTTTTTTATATGAATTTTGAAATGTGCTATTTATTATATTATTGTCTTTTCTTTTCTTTTTTCCTATTTTTCAAATCATTTTCTGTATAATCTATTTCCATGTATATTTTAGCTTTTTACTGGGGTTTAACAAAATTCAATTTAATATTGATATTTTTTATTTTTTATTTTAATAAATATAATTATGTTTTAACTAGAATATTTTTTAAATATTCATAAGTTAATGCTTTTTCATTTCAATTTTTTTTCATTACATTATACATTTAGTTTTTATGTAATATTTTTCTTATAAGTGCATTTTATTTTATGAATCTCTAGTCTTATACATGCATTTCATTTTATGAATTTCTAGTTTTAAATATTTATAGTTTTGGGTTATTTTTTATGGTTTTTTGTTTTTTTTTTATAATTTAACAACTTGTTACTAACTTAATTTTTGGTTTTTGTTTATTTAATTTAACAACTCTGTTACTAGTTTAATTTTTGTTAATTTAATTTAACAACTTTGTTACTAACTTAATTTTTGTTAATGATGCTATTATCTAAATTTTGTCAACTTCTCACATATTTTCTATCATAAATCTATGTCACAGGACACTTAAAAATCTATGAAGCACAAATGTAAATCTGTGTCTTTGATGACCAAGTATCTTTAATATGTGGTTAAACTTAGGTAATAATCAATAGAACACATTATTTTTTATTTTTTTGGAACTGCCTTTGCAACTATAAATCTACTTTTATCTTCTTCTTTTTTATCCTCCTTTAAATACGTAAATTGAGGCAAAGTGCTTACTAGTTAAACATAATTAAAAATTCAATTTATCTTATCTTTAATATGTGATTAAACCTAAATAATCAATATAACACATTATTTTTTTGTTTTTTGTAATTTCCTTTGCAACTATAAAATTTATTTATTTATTTATTTTTAATCCTCCTTTAAATGTGTAAATTGAGGCAAAGTGCTTACTAGTTAAACGAAATTGAAAATTCAATTTATCTTTTATCTTTTACCTATTTTCCTTTCTATTTTCCATAATAGCTCTTATAGGATTGAGACAAATTGATTTAATAATAATGGTTACAGTGACAAAATCCTAATTTATAACATATTGAAATTTCCTTCGGAACCATAATTTAATTTTTTTTTTCTACTCCATTAAATAAGTAAATTGAGACACATTCCCATGAGGTAAATGCTTTTTTTGGTGAAGTTAAACTTATTTTTATATTTTACTTTTTTATGTTTTCTTTTCTCATAAGCCTTCCTATGAGTTTGACACAAATTTGTTTGATCATAATGGTTATGTAGTTCTTTTTTGATGACACATGTTGTGTGGGTATGTGTGAAATCACAATGGATACATATTGATTTTGACAGAGTGTTCTATTTCTAACATTTCTCACCATATATACAATTCTTGGTAAGATGATCATAGATTTTCTCACCATTACTACATTTTTTACCATATATAAAATTCTTTGTAAGATCATCATAGATTTTTTCACCTTTACTGTAGTAAAATCAGAGGCTATAGTAAACTTCCAAACCCCATGGTGATATAATTATAACATAAAAATTCAAAACCATTACCATTACCTTGAGTGGGAAGTTAGAAATCATTCCCAGAGTGGCCATTATTCCACCCAATGCACTTCCAATGAAGTTCCCAGAGTGGCACTTAGTCCACCCAATGCATTCCTAATGAGGTAAGTGTGACTATTATTGCAAAAACCCCCACCCCACCCCACCCCACCCCCTCAGAGGAACTCAGGGAATCCAATTTGGGCCCAAGATTTGATACCATGTTGAAATTATTCATTACACCAAAACTCTCACACTATAATAAAATTTCAAACCTTTCTCATTACCTTGAGTGGGAAGTCAGTCCCATGTTCCCACTAAATTCCAAACACTCACTTTATGTCATATTTAATCTTTGTAGGTTGCATGAGGGTTTGAATTTTAGTGAATCAATTGATTTAGCTTCAACATTATTTTCATTACAAAGTTAGGCTTCAAAAATGCATTTGTACATATATTAAATCCATGATCAAAAGTGCATTTAAAGTGAATAAAAGAGGTTTGATTCTTTTCTAATGTACCAAATTGTTTCATTATGTAGTGTGTTGTACTAGAAAGATTCTCTTCATGTGCTTGCACCTAGTATGTTATGTTTCAAAGTCAAACATCATAAGAACTTTCCTTATGGAGTATTTGGGTGGCATAAAATTTTATTGGTTTTGAAAATATATTTATTTCAATTTTTTTACATATATTTACATATTTATTCTCTATGAATAAATGCATTATTTAGAAATGAGAAAAAGTGTCAACCTAGATTTGATCACTTATTTTGATTGTGTTTACATGGAACTTAATACTTTGGTTGATAATTTATCAAAAAATGGACTCTAAAGTTTAGGAAGGCTAGATTATTCTACTTGAGTTTAGAAATGGTTTTCTTGTCAACATTATTTAGTCAATTTAAAATTTATATTTATATGTTGTTTTTTTCTTGGATTAGTTTATATATGTATTAGTTTTTTTCAATTCTAAAGGACTATGATGGAATATTATACAACTTAGATGAAACTTACATAAAATAAAACTCTATTGATTATATCCCTCTGTACTTTGACTTTATTCTATTCATTAACTCTATAACTCTTACAATCAATCCCCTTCCAACTAAATTTATGCAGAGCCTTCTCCAATATTTTCCCTTCAACATGCCATCGGATTGTGGGGAGATTAGTTACACATGGTCAGATTCGTCAAATATCATGTAGCTTGACCAAAGTTCATGTTCCATGATGGATACAGGCTTCGAAGCCAGTAAAAGTGTTAGAGGTATTGTTTTTTCTATATTGATGATGCTACAAAGTCCATCTTTACTTGTCACAGGTACACCTCTTGCATTTTATTTTTTGCAAGATTGGCAGTACATTTATCTTCATTCATTCATAAAATAAGGTTACAATCATATGATTTTCAATGGCCTCAACCTACTCGAAGGAGACCACATATGTTGGCCATTGAACAACATTATAAACCATCCAAAAAATTAACAATTTAAGTCTATCTATCTAAGCCTTATAGGCCTTAAATTGTGTTACCCATTTACATTTAAGACTACAAAAGTAAATTCTATCTGTCCAAATCATCAGACAAAAAAAAACATATTAACAATTCATTCTAGTAGTTAATCATCAGACGATTCTACTGGGGCAGGGTCTTTTGCACTTGACCCTGGCATTTCAAATGGATGTAGACCCTAAATTTGGCACTCAATTCAGCCAAGGAAGACATATTGGTGATGAAACTGAAGCTCTATGGATTGAAGTTATTTTTGGATATATTTGGGGCTCGGCTTGGCCTTCGGATGCCCCTCCACTTCCTGCATTGCAGAGATGGATTTCACCATAATACACTTCATAAGCCAATAGAGATGGACCAATTTCTTAAACAGGGTAAGTTGACCTCGAGTATTCCTGGGGTTAGAGACCAATGGTGCCCAGTCCTCAACCAAGGGCTTAGATGCTTCTTTTGAATTAAATTATGACTCCCATGAGGAGATAATAGTTTTCACCTATGCCAGAGTCCCAACGCTAAATCCATGAAGGATTCTCTACATGTTCTCCGTGTTCGACTTCATTCCTTTCTGACGAGGTTTTCTAGTCGAAGCCCCCTTCCATTTCCCTTTGTCTTTTTGTTGGTTGTTGATGTGTCCAGCATGCCATCGCTTGCAATTACTTGACGCCTTCACCATATTTCCTTTTGACGAACCACCAAACAACTGTTGAGCCACTCTAACCCACACAGTAGATAAAACCCGCAATGTAGAAGCCAAAGGGATTGATAGGTTAGGTTGACCTGAAATGATAACACATGCAAATTTTTTGTTAACTATTATCTCTCGAAAACATAAAATTTTTCTCGACACTATATTCCCTTCAACCACGCATTCAACTCCTAGTTCATTCCTTAGTGAGGAGCCACCTTTTTCCATATCTTTGGGTTATTCCATAGAAGAGACAGTGAGCCCAACAAGCATCAACACCTTGGGTTTACATTCCAAATTTCTTTGGAAACCCAACATCATTCCACTACCCCTAGCTTTCCGAGATGGAAACCAGAGATATAACAGGTCACCAACCATATATACATGCAGAATCTCAATGATAGACTATAGAATCTAATACATTCCCATTTTAATTAACAGATTTCCATATTAAACAGAAATCAACATGGCAAATACAGACAATACTAACTTAATCAACATTCTGAATTTCAATTGCAGAAATGTCCTCAAACCCTTCCATTCTTACAAAATTGTATTAGGTGAAACCTCCATGCCATTTACCAAGAAAGATGAAGAAACATACTAGAATCTGCACTATGATTTCGCGCCATGACCATCTCTTTCTCGGTTCCTCCTTCGCATTGATTCCCCAGTCCAACAAGAAATGGTTACCACTTTCTAGAGAACCCATGAGTATAGCCCAACTGATGCATGAATGCAGTATGCAATGTGCACCACCTGGAGTCTGAAATGACCCTCGCATAAAGCCCAAACTGATAATAGACTACAGATTTGCAGAACCCTCTTTACCTCGAGCATGCAGTGGCATTGGGTGGGCCACCCACTTTCCCTATCCTGTATATAATTATTCATGTCCTCGATCCCCATGTGGATATTCACCATCCTCACACCCCGATCAGGGGCACAATTTGGATTTATATCCCTATATAATATTACCTGTAGGGGATCCAATCCTTCTTCCTGAGATCCCCATTCCCCTGAAGCATCATGATAATTTCTAGGATTATTGCATCCCCAATTCGCAAAGAAATTTGTTGTAGCATTACCTGATCGATAAAAATGAGAAGGACTAATATATTTTATTTTTGTGATGAGGTCCTTGATTTCCCGAGTTAACCAAGAAGTTCTCCAACTCTTGCTAATATTTTCCCATTGGGATCATTGCTGTAGCTTTTTAATTATGTTTAGAGCCAATGAATAGTCTCCCTCAAACACCAATTTATGGAACCAGTCTCTTCTTGCAATTAAAAGACCATGTTTAACTGCATTTAATTATGCCTCATTGCTACTCACAATGCAAAATTATGATGTGTAGAGATGCACTACCCTTTCTTGATAATCTCTAAAGAGACCATAGAATCATGCATCACCAGGGTTTCCTTTGGAGGCACCATCAAATTTAAGCTTCATAATTTTTTTTGGAGGACATAAGAATCTCGAGTGAGAATGACGGGGAGGGATTTTAAATTTCCAAGAATGAGGTGCTAGCATATATGAAGATATATTAAGAATTACTAGTATTCACACTTCCTGAGGGGGTACCTTCCAGTCTTTCAAATACATTTTTTCTGCAAGAATAGTTTCACAGATGTTTTGGATTATTAATTTCCATGTTTCTGTCACTGTTTTTTTTTTTTTCTAATCTCTGAATACCCTCTTATTTCGTTCCTTCCACACTATCCAAAGTAGGAAGCCAAGTGATATGGACCAGGCTCAATTGAGTAAAAGACTTTTGAAGACACTGACCCTCCAATTTTCAATGGTAACCCTGATACTTGAATGATCTTGGTCCATATGGCCAAAGAGTAGGTCCAAATTCTTCCAAAGTTGATTGATAACGGGGAAATCATTCATAAGGTGCTCCATAGTTTCAGTTTGTGAAGCTCACATGTTGCACAAGGAAGGACCCTGAAATCCACGCTTTTGTAATTGGTCCCAAGTGAGATCTCACTCACTACTAACAAGCCAAAGGAAAACCATAACTATAGGAAAAAAATGCCCATACCATAATTTGTGCCAGAGGGTCTAGATATGGTATTGAGGGTGGAGTTTTAACCTGATAGCCTTCTTGGATAGTAAAAATTCCGTTGGTTTTGTAGCCCCATCTAGGGATATCCGTCCCTTTAGAGATTGCAATTCTTATAGAGTTGATCTCTTTGTCAAAATCTTCCCATTGATGTGAGTCAGATGAATTGGGTCGGTTCTCCTTCCTTTTCCATTTTCTCCACATGTAACTTCATCATGTGTCCCATAACTGGTTAACAGTCAAATTTGCAGATCAGTTGGTGAATAATAAGACCTTATCTAGGTACTGATGACTAAATAATTTTTCCTCCCGTTGCCACGAGTCGTGTTAGAACAAGGCTTTCCTCCCATCTCTAATTTCCTAGAAGTTGTGGTAACATATCAACTCCCTATTTTCAGCTGCTAAATTGCTAACTGAAGAGCCTCTTTGAGTTCTTGAACTCGCATTCTCCCTTCCATTGATACAGGCATACTGTATTTCCATTCCCAGATAAGCTTCCAAATGTCATTTCCACCCTTAATCCAACACCTCTTGCATTTTTAAATCCTATTTACTTTATGTGTTTATTTCTTGAAATTGTCTTTAACTTTTAAATCATTTTAAATTTAGTTTTTTGTATTTAATGCATATCTTATTATGTTTAATTTGTTATATATGTTAAATAATATCTATGATTTTCAGAGCCTAAGAAAGGAAAATTTGAGGGTCACATGCAATACCACTCCATACGTGGGATGATGCCACAACCATTATTATGAATGAGGATGTTAAGGCCCAACGTGCCTGGATGACAGGAGAGCTAGGTACACTCCCTTCTCACTATTCTACTAGACATAACTTGAGTTTGATTCTAGAGAGCATTGATCGGTTGATCCATACCTACTAGAGGGTGAGCCCACATATTGACCTCCTACATGCCATACATAAGACTAAGAGGTAGGAGGTTAGAGGCCAAAATACCTTGGGGCAATGAAAGTTGTCACTAAGGACATTGATGTGTGTGGGGAGTTTTTTGACATCCCTCGTGACCACTGTTTAAGACATCGTGGTCTAGTTCCACTCAAATATTTAAAAAATGTTGATTTCGCTCCTTTTGTTTATGATCAATTCATTAGCCAGGGGGGACATAACTATGATTGTCTTAGGGCTCGTAGGGACCCTGCACATGTACCACCACCTCTGAGATTGGTGACACTACCGTCTCAGAGTGTGGTATCTCCAACCAAACTAAAGGATCCACCATAAATCGACATTGAGAACATGGATACCATTGCGAAGAGCATGTGGAACACATTAGTCAGTGTGCAGGTCGCACAATGTGGAGATATGAACATACCACCATAGTCTCCTCATGACCTACTAGTTCCATTAGTTGATGATTCAGTGCTCGAGCTTCTACCTCCTCACCGGGTTTTTTCGTATGCACATATGTGTTGTGATTCCTAGTGTGACATGGGTCGAGTACATATATACAAAAAATTGAATCTTATCATCAAATTACACATTATTTATATTTATAAGTTAGAATCAGATTACATTTATATTAATATGTTCATGATGACATGTAGACATAGGGCTAGATGGATGGTCTTTTGAGTTCATCAGAGGGGGGGTTGAATATCTAGAGTAGCCTCCACCTTCACCTCCACATCATTAGACTCACACGGAGGAGAGTCACTATGTAGAGCCACATGGACCAATAGTTGAGGTAAACTTTTTTATTCCTAATATTTAAACATATTTTTTTTTAAATTTACATGCATACTAATCAATGCGTAAAGTACTTATAACTTGTTTTTTCCATTTTTTACAAAGGCCCAAATGTAGAGTAGTGTCTAGGCTGTAATGGCATGGCTGCATGAGTGGGATGTTGGGTACAAACGATTTTTGGATGTAGGTCTATCGACACAAGCTGCGACCATTGAGCGATAGGAACAGGAGCACCAAACTCTGATTGATAACACCCACATCCCACATACCTTTCATTTAGACTATAGTTAGGTTAGTATATTCATATGTAATTAAATATGGTTCAAAATAATTTATTTATATATTGTTTATTTTGAAAATAATGATAATTAATTTGAATTTGAATTTGTGATATTATGTATTGGGATCTGGATTTCATGTTTGACCAACAGTCACATAGGGGTAGTGGTACTTAGATGACATAGTTTGTATATTTCTAGGCCCATTTCCTAGGGCACCTTCACATGTGTACTATACTTTGTATATTTTCATATGGACAATTTATAGATACATGAACATTATTTCAATTTATGGATGCTCATTTAATATACTATTATATATTTTCATATGGATAGTTTATGGATATATTCATTATTTCATTTTATGGATGTTTATTACTTATTTTTTATGGTTGTTCACTAAATTGTTAGTTTATGAAAGTTTATAGATGTTAATTATTTCACTAGTTAAAAAAATTCTACAGTATAACTTTTATTAAAAAATATAACAATAATAATTTAAAATTAATTAAAAGTATAATATTTATACTGTGAATTTTATCATCCATTTTATAAATATTTTTCAATTGTATGTTAGACTAAAATTATTTCTCCATGGCATTGAAAAATAAAAGGTTATAACAAATTCATATGTAATACATTAAAAACTCCATGGTATAAGATTTAAGCATTATGTAGAACTCACCATCAAGCTATGAATATGGAATTTATAAGATTAAAGAAGTAAAAGAAACATGCAGTGATCATCAAAACATGAATATAAAATTTACAACATTCAAGAAATAAGATTTTACAAAATATTAATCTTAATTTCTAATTTCATAGACTAAGAGAATAAGTACAATCTTACAGTAATACAAGTCACTCTGATACTTAAAATGAACTAAACTAAATTGATTAGAATAAAAATAAATAAAAATGATACTATAAATAGATTTAAATAAGACAAATTAATTTAACTTAAAACAAATGAATTATAAACATTTCATTTGAAAAATTGTATATTTTGAAAGTACATATTCTAAATTGACTTGAATGTACATATCTCGAATAAAATATAATAAAAAATAATAATATTATATAAGTAAGTAAGTAAATATATAATATATAAATTATATATAATAACAAATTAAAAATGTTTTACTTATGGTATTGATTATAATATAATTATGGATATAATATTATTATATAACTAGCATAAACTGCATAATATTATCCATCAATTTTACATTATAGATTAAAACGCATATCATCCTTTTGCGCTTTACATAACAACTAATATAACGCATTTATATCATTTATTACATGAAGATATAAAACTTCCAGTATTATTTTTAATCCTCATCTCTTGTACCTCTATACAAATCTAACGTATTTATCCATTATTATTAATAAGGCAATGTAGATTAGCCTCCACCAGGTAACACCTCAAAATTAGTGTAACATGGCATATGATTTTATCATTTTAATATTTTTCCTTAAAAGGCTCATTTCAGATGCTAAATGTGATGTGTTGATTATGAAAGAATAATTTTTTATTTGTAACCTAGCTAGCTCATTTTCTTGATATGGGAAAAATGGTCAAATAATAGAAAAAAATAACCAAATGTTTGATCTTTGGTGATTTTTTCTTTGTATTGAAACCATTTTGAAAAGGATTAGATGATTATAAAATGATCATTTCTAATTCCATCTTTCCTTTCTTTTATGTTGATTATTTTCATCAATCTTACAACCCTATAATGTATTTTCTTGATTGAGATAATATACTTTTTATATTTGATGCAGGAGCATCTGGATAGAAAAATCATTGTACTTTTGGATGACTTAGGAGGCTTAATGTTTGATAAAGAATTTAATTTATTGATAAGAATTTTGTATATTTTTTAATAATTTGAATGAGAAATAGGTATGATTTTTTAATGTAAATATTCTCACATAATTGAGAATACGAGAGATATTAGCCCTGTAAAGATCTCATAAATATCTTAGGGATTAGGGATCTTAGAATAGAGAATTAGTTGAGTCAAAATTGGATTAAGAGATTTTAGGAATTAGTTGAGTGATCTATGGAGAAGATCATGGATCTAGAATTATCCATAACAATGTGATTGATCCTATAAATCTAAGCCTGCATATGGAAAGAAGAAGAGAGTGAGAGTGGATGTAAGTGTGTGTGAGAGTGTGATGAGATATGTAGGAGGCCATTTTAACAAAGAAAATCAGGCCACAAATGGATAGACAAGAAGTTTTGGGTACAAATACATGTACAAAATTTGTATGAATGAAATAGTATTCATTTTATTTTATATTGCCTCTACGCATGTACATATATAGTTTTATTCTGCTAGTTTGTATATGATTATGTTAATTTGTCTCTGGATGATTGCTCATTGAATTTCAGTATATGTGAATTTGGAGTTAATGTAGTTTTGGATTAATTATTAGTTATGCAGTTTCCAATCTTAGATTTCTGGCAAGTCTACTACAAAATTTACAATCTACTAATCGTTTTCTTCTCAGATTTTGTACCTAGAGTGCCTTGTGTTCACAAAATTGTAGAGCCTATGAATTGAGGATTAAAGATTCATACGAATTGTGTTTACTTTTGAAAACCAAACAGAAATGAATCAAGAACAATGTTTGTCGCTGCCTCATATAGATGGTCTCAAAGAAAAAAATATATCTATACAACTAACGATGATTTTTTTATTGCAAAGGGATCAGATCAGAATTCAACTTCGGGGGTGCTTATACATGGAAGAGACGCTGGCCATTTCGAGGCAAGTCCAAACATGTTAACGCAGAGTCACATTTATCAAATCAGAGACCAATATTTTGGTCAGTGATCAACAGGATCATTGAAGAATATTCAAAGAGAATTTCTTAATAGAAGAAGGGAAATTCGTAAGAGAAAACTGTCATCCAAGTTGCGGGTCAATTTATGATAAAAAGAAGACGAATTTTGAAATTCTGCCATCTGGGTTTTGTGCGGAACATGGTCTATTTAGTAACTTGTGTAAATTTTCCAAAAATATCCTTGGTTGAGGAGCTCCGAAGTGATCTTTAAACTATTTTTTTGCAGACTCCGTGACTGGAAAAAGAAAAATGACTTGTTGAGTTTGGATATCATTGAAGGAAATCAATGAGAAAGAAAATCACTCTATTGTGAACAAAGTCCTGGTAATTTAAAGGATTATTGTGTTAATTATTAATGTGCATAATATTACAACCTATGTAAATGATTATGTTACAGAATGGGAATTCGTTGAGAGTAAGGTTGATGAAGTAAATTGGTTTCTTTGAACACTCATTCCAGTAAGGAAATCCACCATCTATCACAGATGGATTGAAGGTGATCCAAGTCAAATGATATTGAGGATTTTGTTAATAAATGACGGTTGAAATGAAGGAAAACAGAAAGGGAAAAATCGTGACTTGCCAAGTTCTGTAAAAAAAAATCACATGTAATATTCCTAAATTAGCTTGCAACTAATTGGAATATTAAAGTTTTGTTCTGTCACTCATATAGGTGAATAAGTGGGTAGGGAGACCCATAAATCTCTTTATGAAGAATAAAACCACTTCTCATGTGAAATTGGATCATCATTTCAGCTTAATAAAGCAACCTAAGGTGTGAAAAGGTGCTAGAGCATGTGGATAGGGTCAAAGTTGATCAGATCAACATCGTTGTTGTGGAGATAATGGAGGATTAATGGAGGAAAACACAATCAACTAGGAGGAGTGTATGCATGAGAGTAACTTCCTTAATGAGCGGGGCCCAGGGTGAGGAGGTTCACCAAGCATAAAAGGAAGAGGATAGCAACATTAGAAGACATGGATTTGTATTATCGATTTTGATCTTTTTAGATCTGGATTTGTCATGTGACATTTCTGTGCATACTTTTGCTGTTTAGTAGGGTTTGTTGTGCTGCTTAGCATAAGGGTGTTTCCGAGTGGAAATCCCACCCTCATCCTTGGGGGACTTAGACTGCCTACTTAGGATAGGTTATCTTGAGCTTCATTACCACTATCTGGAAATTGGCCAAGCTTTAGTCTCATCTGCAGCGCAGTTCTATTTAGAGTTGTGTTGTGTTGCACGGGTGTAGCAGTGGAGGAGAGAAATATCCAATTTCTGAGCTAGTTTTCCATGGGAGGGATCATCCTTTCATCCAGAAGCTTGTGAGGAAGTTCTCAGGACCTCATTTCATATTTTGGCACCACGCCAAGTAGTTATCACTAGCTACAGTGCAATTTCCCTCAGAGACTGCGTTATTTTAGAGAGTAGCTGCAACAGTGGGTCTATTGCCCTAGTTGGAGGAGTTGTGTTTCCTTTGAGGGGATCAGCCCTTCATTGAGGATATCTTTTGGAGGAGGATAAGCCATCTTATATATCAAATCAGGCACCTCCTATCAATGGTTCGGTTGTAGAGATTATTCATCCCTAGGGCCATATCTGCTATTTTTGTATAGTGTGTATTTCCGGAAACCTTTTTTTGGGTTGTCCTAGAAATATGTTTGGGAGCATAGATCTCTACTCCTTATACTTTTGTAGCATTGTATCAACAAAAATATATACTTCTATCTTTCAGCTGCTATTCTCTCATAGACAACGCAGTTATAATATTCCGACATTTTATTGTATTAGGAGCATTTTAGATTTAGGTGTATCCTTTAATGGGAGGCTTGTTTGCCCAACTTGAGTGATATTTTCCTGAAGACTTTGTATCTAATTTTCTATTACAATCATAATGGAATGGCTTTATGGTTGTCTCGTACTCTTATCTATTGGTATTTTTGCATAATTTCCAGTTTTATGTACTATATTGTTGCTCTCCCAATTTTGGGATATTACATCACAGTATTGGAACCGCTGTGCCATAAACTGATATGAGGAAAATAAGGAGATCCAAAAAAATATTGAGGATTTGAAAATACACTTCTTGTTATAGCAGTTTTGTTCATATTCCCATATTTTAGTTTTTGTTCCTGATCCAGTGATACGGTTCCTGTTCCTGTTCTAGGAGTTGGGTTCCTATTTGCACATCCAACATTCTCACACATAAAACTATACTGAAGGTGAACGAGCACATGGGTTTTAAGGAACAAATGGTTGACATGCTCATGTGTTCCCTTAATCACACCCAGGTATTTCAGATAACAAAAAACTCTGAAAACTAATCCTCTCTAGTTTATGTACAATTGATATGAGTGTGGTTTTAATGAAATTAGATTGAAAAGTAAGGGTTGGAGTCTCTTTCTTGAGACTTGCAGTGTAGCCTTAGTGTCTTAAGCCTACCGATCATGGAGTAATAGACCTGGTTGTTCATCAGTTTTTGTATCATAGCGAGTTAAATCTCTTTGGGGAAAAACTAGAGTTTTGATTTGGAAATTGTATATGCGTAATACAATTGTGATTGCAGGATGAAAGGATCATATTTAAATCTTATAGGCAGTGGGCACACAGAGATAAAGTTTGACAGAAGATCTTGAAGGTGAGATGGTATGTTTTATTTTTAACTCTAGATTTGAGGATTGTGTATGTAGATTTTAGGTTGTAGACACTGAGGGTGTAAGCAACAAAGATAGATAAGCGGATTTGTAACAAAGAACTAGTTGTGTTCTCAAGAGGAAGAGCATGTGAGCTCTTAGATAGTGCTAGAACCTTGAATAATTTCAACAGAGGTTGGATATAGAGGACAAGTAAAATTTATCAAAGGAAGTGGAAGTTGTAGAGCCTAAAAGAGCAAAAGCGTTTTCTCAAAGAATGGTTTCAGAGGTAGAGAACCATAGATCAAGCTCAAGAAGATATCTTGGTAAGGTAAGATATAAAACGGAGGTAGAAAGACTTACTGAAAAGGGAGGCTTACGTGCAGTCCACAAGTGAACAATATGGATTTCACAAAGGAGGGAAATCCAATGATCACTGAAGTTCATTTCAAAGGTTTAGAGGAAAGCCACAATAGAAGGAAATATGACAAGGAAAAGGGCATAGAAGTGATGAGTCAAGAGGAGTTTGACAAAGAGAGGACTAAGATAATAGGTGAACTCAATTACATGGAGAAGTTGCTACAAAAAAATGTTGATGTAAACCAGAGAAGAGGATGGTATATGAAGAAGCCAGTCCAGTGGCCAGTGGTACAATTATTTGTAAAGAAACTCAGGAATATTCTAAGGAAAATGAAGACCAAGAAACTCAGAGAAGTTAAGTTCAGATACATGCCATTGACAATAGAGGAAAGAGTTCACTATTGTGAACCAGAGCAACGTGATATTCTTGGAGAGGATGATGTTGAGGAAAATTATATTGAATATCTTGTAAGTTTCTTGGAGAGTGAGGAGGAAGAGAGACTTGTAGGAAGTCTCATGAGATCTTGAAGAGTTTAGATCAGAAAATTGATATGCTTATAAGTAAGGCTAACAGGGCTAATGTTTTTATTTATGACATTTTTTGTGTGGTTGCAATTTTAATAGATGAAGACAGTCAAGGTAGATTCCATATGCATGTTTCCAAATAAACAAATGAGGAATAGTTATTGCAAACTGTTATGCATGTTAAGGAATATTGTAAACCCATATATGATGATGAATACTTCTCAAAAGAAGATAGATTTTAACTAGTACAATATAAGACGTACATAGATGCACTGCTTAATAGAGGACAAGTCTAGCATGAAGATGAAAGATATGAAGTTAAACACAGAGATTGTAATATGGAGAAAGGAGAATCAAGTGATATATAGTCACTTGAAGATGTCATGAAGATGAAGGAAATGTACAAAGGCATTTCAAAGAGGCAAGATCATAATTGTATTCTGATGGAGAATGAGACTATGTTGTCTCATGAGGAAAACCAAAGGCGAGCACATACACATTTGGTTAATAAAGAGACTGACAAATAGTCAGAAGAATTTTTTGTTGAGGATATGAATGAAGATGAAGAAATTCACTGGTGTGAGTCTAAGCTGAGATTGATGCTCAATTATGGTATTGGTAGCTCCATTGTTTGGATGGAGACATGCAAGGAATTGCAGGAAAGTGTTTTTACATGTGGTCAAGCACTAAAGGATATGGTGAAGGAAGTATTTCTTTGTCAGGGGCATATTAAAAATTATGTTTTGTAGGGAACAAAAAAATTCGATTCTGTGATTAAAGAACTATGGAAGTTGATGATGGGACAATTCAGATGGAAGAAGCTAACAATAAAAGGGATGATCAATCAGAATTTGAAACTGATTGAAGAAAGGAAAATGAACCAGAAGGTAGCATAAATGCAGCAACAACAAAGGTGCAAATCATTTGGACAATTACAAACTAAGGTTTGGGACCGTGGAGGTTTACATCAAGATATGAAACACATGATCAAGAGATCATGAATGTTTTCAACTTTGGGAGTCTGATGTAGGAGCATTCGGCTCGAAAAATCATTGTATTTGGGATGACTTAGGGGTTTAATTTTTCATTAAGAATTTAATTTATTGAAAGGAATTTTGTATATTTTTTAATAATTTGAATGAGAAATAGGTGTGCCAGGTTTTAATGTAAATATTCTCACATAACTGAGAATATGAGAGATATTAGCCTTGTAAAGATATTAGGGATTAGGGATCCTAGAATACGGAATTAGTTGAGTCAAATTTGGATTAAGAGATTTTAGGAATTAGTTGATTGATCTATGGAGAAGATCATGGATCCAGAATGATCCATAACTATGTAAATTTTCTTATAAATGTAAGCCTGCATATGGAAAGAAGAAGGATAAGGTAGATGTAAGTGTGTGTGAGAGTGTGACGACATATATGGAGAACCACATTTAACAAAAGAAAATCAGGCCACAAATGGATAGACGGGGGTACACAAAGGTACACATACATGTACAGAATTTGTATGAATGAAATAGTATTCATTTTATTTTTTATTGTCTCTACGTATGTACATATGTAGTTTTATTCTGTTGGTTTGTATATGATTATGTTCATTTGTCTCTAGATGATTATTCATTGAATTCCATTACATGTGAATCTAGAGTTAATGCAATTTTGGATTAATGATTAGCTATACAGTCTCCTATCTTAGATATCTAGCAAGTGTACTATAAAATTTACAGTCTAATAATCGTTTTCTTCTAAGAATTTGTACCCAGAATGCATTGTGTTCACAAAATTGTAGAGCCCCTGAATTGAGGGTTAAAGATTCATACGAAATATGTTTAATTTTGAAAACCAAACAGAATTGATTCAAGGACAATGTTTTTCGCTACCTCAGATAGATGGTCTCAAAGAAAAAATATATCTATACAACTAACGATGATTGTTTTGTTGCAAAGGGATTAGATCTGAATTCAACTTCGAGGGTGCTTTTTCATGGGAGAGAGGCTGGCCATTTCAAGTCAAGTTCAAACCCATTAACGCATAGTCACATTTATCAAATCAGAGACCAAGATTTTGGAAGGTGATCAACATGATTGTTGATGAATATTGAAAGAGAATTTCTTAACAGAAGAAGAGAAATTCGTAAGGGAAAACTATCATCCAATTTTTGGGTCAATTTATGATCAAAGTAAGAGGAATTTTGAAATTCCGCCATTTGGGTTTTGTGCAAAACAGGGTCTGTATGGTAACTTGCAAGTGATTTTCCAAAACGATCCTTAGTTGAGGAGCTCTGAAGTGATATTTAAACTGTTCTTTTGAAGACTATTTGACTAGAAAAAAAAAACGGACTTGCTGAGTTTGGAAATCATTGAAGGAAATCAATGAGAAAGAAAATCGCTCTAATGTGAGCAAAGTTCTGGTAAGTTAAAGGAATATTGTGCTAATTATTAATGTGCATAATATACAACATGAGTAAATTATTATGTTGCAGATTGGGAATGCGTTGAGAGTAAGGATGATGAAGTAAATTGGTTGCTTTGAACACTCATTCCAGCAAGCAAAATCCACCATCAATCATAGATGGTTCGAAGGTGATCCATCTCAAAATGATATTGTGGAGTTTGCTAACAAACGAACCTTGAAATGAAGGAAAGTAGAAAGGGAAAAATCGTTACT
Source organism: Pinus albicaulis (assembly GCA_034641835.2). Taxonomy (NCBI): domain Eukaryota; kingdom Viridiplantae; phylum Streptophyta; class Pinopsida; order Pinales; family Pinaceae; genus Pinus; species Pinus albicaulis. The sequence goes on from JAXQQM020072640.1 coordinate 48,222, forward strand.
GTCCAAGTTCTATAAAAAAAATCACAGTCTCAGAACCGTTGTGCCATAACCTGATATGAGGATAGTAAGGAGATCCGGAAAAATATTGAGGATCCCAAAATACACTTCCTGTTCTAGAAGTTCTGTTCCTATTCCCACAATTTAGTTTATGTTCCTGATCCAACGATTCGGTTCTATTCCACAGTGTAGTTCTTGTTCCTGTTCCAGGAGTTTGGTTCCTGTTCGCACCTCCAACGTTCTCACACATAAAACTATACTAAAGGTAAACAAGCACATGGGTTTTAAGGAAAAAAGGATTGAAATGCTCATGTGTTCCCTTAATCACACCCAGGTATTGCAGATAACACAAAACTCTAAAAACTAATCCTCTCTAGTTTATGTATAGTTGATATGAGCGTGGTTTTGATGAAATTAGATTTAAAAGGAAGGGTTGGAGTCTCTTTCTTGAGACTTGCAGTGTATCCTTAATGTCTTAAGGCTACCGATCATGCAGTTATAGACCTTGTTTTTCATCAATATTATAGTGGATGAATCTTACCTTAGTTGTAGTGAAACATTTAAGAATTATAAGTTGCAACTTGATTTCCCTTTTTTCTTTTGTATTACCGGTGAATGCATATTCTACCATTTATTAGAGTATGTTAGATTAAAAATGAATATGAGTTATAAATATTTCATTAAAAAATGTGTATATTTAAAGTATATATTCTAAATTTTTTACTTTATATGACTTCATTCTATGCATCATTTCCACATTTATTTTGATTTTATTTCTCTACGATTTTATTCCTAATAACTTATATCACACAACAACAATTCTCTATTAATTTGATTCATATTAAAAATTACAAAAGTATTCAATTTTTACATTTATAAATTAAAAAATTCATAAAATAATCTCTTGTTCCAGAATAGATTACACTTGACTGCTATAGATTCAGCTTCAAGGCTTGAAATTCTTATCATCTTCTCATTTGGCCAATGGGTGTGTTTTCTAGATAAATCCCTTCTGTAGTCAAAATAAAAATCCCTAGGTTCAGTAGCTTAAACTAGAAACAACTGGAAAATCTACACTTTATTTCCGTATAGATATTTGAAGTATAAGAATAAGAACTATCTAGTTTTCAGTGAAATCCTCCTTCTTCTCTTCACATGTTCACTCTAGCTCCAACTTTAACTCCTAAAAGTAGAGCCTAAAAATTAGACAAGACAAGAAAATAGATCTATATATACAACATGATATATTAAAATAAATCTAAATAAGAGATCAAGGAACTTGATTCTACATATGTATAATCAAAGACATGATGTATGGGAAAAACAATGCACTTTGTATTAATGATAACCGAGAAATATTACAACCCTTGTTGAGGCCCTAATATTGCAAATCTCTCCCAACCTTCTCATTCTTTATTTTCCACGATGATAAATCCTTCAGTGTCACCAATGCATAAGGATGGATTATGGACCTCCAACTCAAACTGGCAGCATAAGGGTTAAATTAGAGTCTGTAAAAGCCAACCTAGATTCTATAGCTGGTATTTATTTTACAAGGAAAATGAGGAAGTTTTAGATCCACCATATTAGGGATAGATCCACTTTGAAAGGAGGTATGTTCTAGGACATAAGGGATAAATACTTATTAGTAGCATTTCAAGATTATATTCAACAGAAAATGTATGAATCAGCTCTTGAAGCTTCTAGAGAAGGAAGATTCAAAACTCTATTTTATTTTTCCTCATTTTGAGGTGTCATGCCACTTTTAGTAAAGGCAACCTATGCTGACCAACACAAGTTGCATGTATACAACATATGCCATTGCTGATTGTCATGAATCTAAGTGTGATGGAGTCTTAAATTAGGGTTTTGATCCAATGTAATGCAAGATTCTTATAACTTTTGGAAATATTTTTTCTTTTGTTCTTGCATGGGATAGATTTAAAGTGTAACAGATGATGAGAGATCCAGGTTTGGGGCCTTTTGACTAAGTGTGACAAAATGGCCTGTAACAGGGTGAAAGGAATTAAAGTGTCCATAATACATTCATGGTCAATTGTTTTCATCTTCCATATCCTTGGTTCACATGAATTCACTTTGATTTATGTGAGATTGATCTGAGCTACTATGACTAGATAAATGCATTAACATGATATCTATTCTGGCATAAAATATCTATAAATAATGTAGCCACCTTGTTTTTTTTACTTTTCAAAAATATGACCCATCACAACCATGTTGCCAATTTGGTATGTGAATTATCCATCTTCATACGATCGCACTAACCTACTTTTCGCCCATGTGCATCACATCAAACAATTGACCACATTCTCTTCATTTCCTAAGGGGGCATTACCTACAACCAAAATATAAATATGTATTATTTATATGTTTGATATTTCAATAAATATACAAATCCGTTAATGATGGATGCAACATACCTTCCCTTACAATATCAAAGACTTGATCATGATCAAGTGAAACAACAAGCTCTTGAGCATGTATCTATTTCCACATTAAAATTGGATGAGGTCCCTTAGGATTAATAGGGACACATTTCTATCCTTTCACATACCCGTGTTTTCCAAATTGATCAAGTCTACATCCATCTACATGAATGTAAAACTCACAAAAACATGTCAGTTGTATTGTTTTGATGGCAAATATTTCCCCCATGTCTTTACTCTACACTAAGTGTAATTCCCGTATGCCTTCTATAGTATTAAAATACCAAGGAATGGATCTATTGACATAGCCAAGTTAAACATTTTAGAATAGCCTACACACAGGCCTAATAGATCCGTGACCTTCATGTCCTAAATGGGATCTGCACCAATTGACCACCTCTACTGATGATTTGAGTTGATTTGCATCATGACTCATTTGGTACCTCCTAATTTCTCATTTCACACATTAACTTTCACCATCATGCTCACCCTTTCCATGTCCTGTTTCAGAAAAGCTCCATGTATGTTGAATTTTTGTGTCCTTGTGTAGCCGAATCAACCAATAAAATTGTGTTTTGAATTGAATATCCTTACACAACCATATGACCATATTTAATTCTTTCTGAATTATATTTCATTCTTTTTGAACGATTCATAAATCAAGCCAAAATAACGTTTCACGAACAATGTTTCATGCTCACTATCATCATTAATGTAGAAGTGATACTCCTTAATCACATCACATGACTCGTTAGTGTTGTCCCTACCATCAAAATTCAATTGTGCATGTCTATACAGAACATGTATGAATATATACACTTGGTCTGAGTGACATTACTCACTTTGCATCTATGTATTAGGAGAAAAATGTGTGATTCTAGGAAAATTCTACCACTGATAAGATTGTTCCTGGATAGAATACCTCGTGAAAATGCTTAAATTTAGAAGCTTTCCACTTGGACCTATGCGAGTGTTTGACATATTTATAGATCTGGTTCTAAAATCCCCCCATGAATTTTTAAATAGGAATATCATCCTCAACATAGTTGATCCTCCTAGGGACTAGAGTTGAAGAAGATGGTTTATTTACTAGAAAATACTCATATCTCTTCCCCATGATCATGAAATATGACATCCCAGACTAGTTGAAATCAATAGGAAAGTTCCTATGGAAGAATGAAAAATCACCACATTTAATGCATATTATCCCACCTATACATATTTTCTTCCAAAATAACTCTTCTGTCTCACTTTTGCACAATATTGATGAAACCAAATCACGCACTATAGGAGGAGGAGGGTTGTCATAATAGTTACTCTTGAAAAATTCCTAGAACATGTCATAATGAAGTTGGAATTCAATGTGATATCGGAAAAAACATGTGTCAAAGATTGTATTATACCAAGTAAACCATTGTTTCAGTTTATGAAACATCCTTATGGATATCTTGACATGGGGATTTGTAATATTCCGAAATTTTCACATCATATTTGAAATATTAGAGTTCTTGATTTTCTTAATGAATTAAGCAAATAAAAGGGTGGAAGGACCCACAAACCTCAAAGATGAATAAAATCCACTTTTAATGTGTGTATGTGGATATTCCAGATCTAGATCGAAAATCATGGAGTAGTGGATTAGCTCGATTAATGGAGATCATGTCTCATTTATGAGATAGATTATGGAGGATGAAACAGACAAATAAGATCATGGATCTTAAATATAAAATCATGAGGATCTTTGATAAGGTCAACTAAGATCATAGTGCATTCAAAGAAGATCATGAAGCACTTATGATAAGATAGTGGAGGAAGTGATGCATTTAATGCACATATGATGGAGAGGGTGATCACCCCGTGTGAACATGATGGAGGGCATGAAGCCACATCGCAGTAAAAAATGGAGACTATGTCCACATATACAGCGCAGTTTTGGAGTGGGCCTAGGCTATGGAAGGATCTTGCATATAATGAAGGTGAAGGCACAAGGGAAGGCATGATTTTTATTATTAATTTCTTGATCTGTTTAGATATAGATTTGTCTTAGGAAATTTCTATGTAGGCTTGGGATGCTTAGCAAATTTTGCAGTATTTTTTAGCACAGGGTGTTCCCAAGGGGGAATCCCACCTCTTTCATTGAGTGGTTCTTGAAAGAGGGTTGTTCTTCATTCCTTATTAGGAATTGGTGCCATCTTCAGGAGTTTGTTTCTAGCATTCAACTAGGAAACTGGTGGAGGATTCATCCTACCACTTTTTTCTTCACATCCATCCTTTCAGGAGCAGCATATCTACATATGGAATTCAGGCCATTGTGTTTTACCTCCATGCAACAACAGTCCCTTCAAGGATTGTGCAGTCTAGTCCTGTAGATCTATTGGAGGAAGGAAGTTTCCATTATTTTAGTTGGAAATCCTGTGAGGGATCATCTCCTCACATTGTATCTATTGTTTTCATCATTCAGGAGCTGATTTGACACATCCAATAGTAGGCTATTGAGCCTCCCTCTCTTACCGCGTAGTTTTCTGAAGCTGTTGTTCCTACAATAGCTATTTTCAATGGAGGATATTGGAGGAGCTAGATCTTGAGCTTCTAGCCCTAGGATCTAGTGAAGGGATCAGCCCTTCTTGCATAGATCTGATTGTGCACCATTGCAGCCATCATATCATCAGATCTAGCTTCATATCTGCATTCCCAGCAGCATATATGTGAAGCCCTAAGAGGGTGGTTTTCTTAGACTTATAGATCTGAGAAACCCTTTCTGGTTTATCTTGGGAATCCATCATTGAGCCCTAATCTACATTTTGAGCATCATCGGAGCTCCCATTCTACCTAGATTTGAATTTATATCTTTCAGGCAGTTACAGTCCAAACAGTTACAGCAGGGAAAACGCAATTTACCTTCCAGCAGTTCAACAGTTACGCAGTCCCTCTTGGGAAATTATTGCAAGGTCATTCTAGGCCACCCTTGTCGCTTGAGTATCTCATATTTTGAGCATTGTTGTACTTGATTTTCACCTCCAATACAATGAAATGGCTCTGCTATTTATATGAATTCTGATGTGTATTTAGATTTATTGTTTACCTTGATGTAGTTCTTATATTGTGTTTTAGTGTTACTGCATTCTCCCTTTTGGGGTATTACAGGATTTGTTTCCTAAAATTCCTCAAAAATCGAAACTTATGTTATTTCTACAACATGCTTAATGTGATCTACTTACTCACCTTTATATATGTGATGTTGTATGACATGCTTTCTATCTAGAATAGGACGGTAAAGGATTTCCCAAATCTCTACCTCAAGTGGCCTAATTCCTATTGTAAGTCTGTTTAGATAGGTTTTCCAAGTGATAAGAGCCCAACAAGCAGCTTCATCATTTTAATTTATTTGAACCTTGAATTTGGTATGCTTATTCAATGTTTGTCTCGAGACATGGAGAAATTTTTACTTTGTTACAAACATTTTTTTTCATGATTTACTTGGTGCAAAAAATCAATTGTAATTTCCCTATGAGAAACTTAAACATCAGGTTTTCTTGATTTTATAAACATAGAGAATTCCTTTGCCATATTTTCAATTACATTCTCATGTGTCTTCCTTTTATCATCTTGAATACCCAAAGGATTTGTGGCATGTTTTAGTTTCTTATGTTTGACCAACCCATGTAGTATATCATCTTGTGAAACAATTGAATATGTCTCAAAATAGTGTTGAGTAATGTTAGTGACATGCTCTCTAACTATGTGATTAGGTATAGGCTCCCCAAGTTCCTCTTTTGTGCTTGGATCCAATTTTTTGCAAAGATTCCACCCCTTTCCAAAAAATTGTAGCCCCTTGTTATCCTATCAACTTGAAAGGCCACAACCCATTCTTTTGGTGGTAGATCAACTTGATAGGACACATCTTGTTCCTTTAGTAGTTGACCAAATTGATAGGGTACATCGCCGTCCTCGTGTATTTAATAAATTTCCATCTTTGCAAAGTGGAATACAAAATATAAAAGTGAGTGAATCATAAGTGTTTAATAGTAGAAGGTGTCTGAGCAAGAGACCCTTAAACAGATTGAAGCAGTGACGCTATGAGTAAAGCAAATTGTACTAACAATTCCTGAGAGGGCTTGTGAGTGCTTAAATTTTTGTGATTTGTGAGGGGATAAAACCCCCCTTGAATGAGAATAATTCTTTTAATTCTTTGGGATCGATGTTTTGGGCCAAGGTCCACAATGAAGACTTCTAAATTGTGTGCAGGGATATGTCAGCCATATGTAGTTCATTTTCCAAAATTCCATACATGTGTTTATTTAAGATGAAAAGAAAAAATTATGAAATAAATGTAATAAATATGTTGTAAAAAAGTGTTAGGTACTTTGAAATCCACACATCCATTCAACATGAAATAAAATGTTCCTAGACACCTAAAAACCCTGTCCACTCAATGCAAGTCACTAGAAATTTATGCAAGCCACCACCAATGGGGGTCTCAATATCGTTAGATGGATAGTACTCACATACTAAGTGAAAACCAATTATAAATATGGAGACTCGGGAGGGTACCAATAGTCACCAAAATTTGATCCAAATACTATTTCTTCCCACAACGGTCACCTATAGGGTAAGATAATTTACTAAGATGAGTCACTATGGTACCTTCACAAAATGGAGGAGAATTAATTGGCCCTCAAACGATATGTGATCAAATCAGAATTAAAGTGGTGGTTTTCAATTCAGTGAGTGGACTAAATACCATACCTCAAGTTTTACCTGCTAGTATCACAATGTCACTTCTCTCAAGAATTATTTTTTGCCTAGTGATGAAGGATTTTTTAAGCTCCCTACTCATGGCTAAGAAATAATAGGATTTCATATTCCAATTTATCATAATCAATTCCAATAATTAATAAACATGTTTTATGCTCTACAACATGTATTACAATTAGATAATTCATTGAAAATATATCCAATATGTGTTGAATCTTCTTGAAATGTTTCTAGAGACTGACCATGCATTTGTTTCATATATTTAAGTGGAATATTGAGAGCATAGTGTATTTTTTTGCATGTATGTTAAAAAAATAAATACCAAATAAAGTGAGCAAAACAAAACTCCTAATAAAAATAACTACCAAATTATAAAGATCTTGATAAATATAACTACCAAATATAAATATAACTATTTTTGCATGATTTTTAAATATTTTTCTTATGAATACCACCATTTCTAAGGTATCTTTTGTCATCTAATATTCAGTTTTAGACTATATACTATTTTTTAAATTCCCTAGTCCCATGAGATTGGTGTAACTATAATCTAGGTAGATGCATTTAGTGGTTGTCCAAGATCCCATGGAACCATTTGTTATTGTTATGTTTGTGTTTAAATACACTACAAATTTTATCTTTATATTAGGATTACATCTTGAAAATTTTTATTTATCAATTTGATATTTCCCTTAGCTTTTGATCCACTTATTTCAACATTATTATTGTTCACCCTTTTGGCATATATACTAGAAAGCTTGCTTTAGTAGTTGATCCAGGGGATCGGAAAATGATCAAAATTGCTCGAAAATAGTGCCATATCATAGTGCTCGTTGTCTTGAATCCAACGTCGCTTGAATCACCTCAGATCAACATCATATATTTAAGTTATGATGTTCTAAATTTTTGGCTACACAAATAAAAATTTGAGAAGCAGGGTTGACTCGCCTACTAACTGGGCAGACCTTATGTTGACGTCAATAGTTTATTGGGAGGCATAATAGACAATGTGAAACAACCCAAGATTGATAAGTGGCAGGGTTGTACTGAGGCATATGGAACAATTTCATTGGTTAGTTTGGTTGTGATGTGGGTCAATTATGAGGTGCCACGTGGCCTAATGAGAGGGTACCACATGGCCCTCCATGGTTAGCCAAAATTTTTGTAAAGGAGCCAAAGGGCCTTAGCGGGGTTTGACCCCTCAACCCGCTTCAACATAACTCAGAGATTTACCATCGGTACATGTCGTTAGCTCTTACCCAATGTTAAACTCGAGTTAAATTTCAATTAAAATGGTTTGCACGTTGGTAGGAGGGGGGCAGGGCACTTGGCCCCAACCATTGGTTTGTTGGCACCCATTTGAATATGCAAAGTAGTTAGCAGAGGGGGTGAGGCTACTAAGCCCTAACCCTGGTTCTATCGACACCATATGACCAATATTGTAGCAGAGTGAGCAGACTAGGTGGAACTTGGTCGACGTGAGCCCCCAGTCCCATGAACTATAATGTAACCATGGGCTAAGAAAGGAGGGATTGGATTAGCGGGGGAAATCAGTTAGCCTAACCCTTGACCACATGCCACCCCATGTGAACTTGACCGACACTTTAGGAATATTGGTGCGGTTAAAGAGGTGACAATTTTCCTCTTTTTTGACAGGAATTCCGTCTGCGCTAGGTGAAATTGTTACTTTGCGGTTGGAAAAAAGGTGGAAATCGTATGATGATTTGATATAATTGTATATTGGAAGAACAATTAATAGAAATTTTTCAAAGAGGCATATATTTCTTAGTTTTTAACCCTTTTGAGCTCAAGAAGAGTCTAGATAGGAATTTTTGAGCATTCTAAATCTATTAGCATCACTATTTTTTCATTTTGAGCATTGAAAATTGATGTAATTAATATTTGAGCATATAATTGAAGAGGCCAAACATTGGAAGCTAGACCCAGAGACGTATCATAGGAGGTGTGAAATTCATTATAAATTTTTTGTTTTGTGTTGTTGTTCATGGTTCATATTTCTCTATTTTATTTTTGCAATCCGAGTTTTTAAAACACTACAGTTTATGTGTTTTTGCAATTTGATCCATTTCCCACAAGATATAAACTTTCTTGTAAAATTTTTAATAAACCTTCAAGTTTCTAATTTTATATCAGTTTGGTATCAAAGCATGGTTGTTTTGAAGGTTTGAATATGTTTTCAAGTACTTTCTGATGCTTACAAGGTTAAAACTCAAAAGAGGAGAAGGAGTGCTTGAAGAAAAAAATCCTCAAACTCCAGTAGCCATGGCACATGAAGAAGGACATGAGATGATGTCTGAGGATGGGATAACTTTCATAAATGATTTCTATCACATGTATGAAATGGTGAAAGTTTTATATGAAGAGAGAACAACAAGGTTTCATGGAAAGAGTTCAAACCAACCAAAAGTTAATGGTGGTGATAGGAGAAAGACTCCATATCCACCTCCTCCTTCACCTCCATATTCACCTTCATCCTCATCTACTTCATATCCTTTACATACTCCTCCAATATTTCCAAAAGGACGTGCTAAGTCTCCTTTGTTAAAGCTTGATGTCAAGTTTGAATTTCCTATGTATAATGGGGAAGTAAATGTTGAAAAGTTGGATAATTGGGTTCTTCATATTGAAGTCTATTACAGGATTCAAAGGATTAAGGATGATGCGACCAAGATCCAATTTGATTCTCTTCATTTGGAAAGTGAACTCTCACATGGTGGGAGGTCGTAACTCAAGAAAATTTGAAGAAAAGTGGTAAAATTATCTCTTCTTGGAATGATTTTGTAGTTGCATTAAGAAGAAAATTTCATCCATTAGCTTAATGAAAAATGAAATTATGGATTGGAAAATTTTTAGACAAGTTAAAGGTCAGAATGTTAAAAGTTACACACAAGAATTTACAATAAGAGCTTTAATCTTGGGTGTATATTTTTTTTCACAAGACATTCTCCTTAAATACATAGATCGATTACATAGTTATTTGAGACATACAATTCTTATGTTTAGTCCCACTAATCTAAATGAAGTATATGTTCAGGTGACTCATTTAGAAGAAAGAGGGAAGAATGTTCCTCAAGAGACTAGAAAGAAGCCATCCAAATATAGATACAAAGGAAAGCGGAAGTCTAAATGCAAAGGAAAAGAGAATGCTACAGTCAAGAAAGAGGGAGAAAAAATCACATGCAAACATTTTTAAAAATAAGGTCTGATGAAGACTATTGTTGGAAACTACATATAGAAATGATAGCAAATAAGTTTAACAACAAGGGGAAACAAAAGGCTGCTAAAACAACCCAACAAGATCTGGGATCTGTTTCAGGTGATAAGACCAAAATCACAGCCATGGGAATGGAAGGTAAAGGATCTCTGGCAAGTACTAGTTCATATAGTAAGCCTATTGAGCTCCAAAATTATAAAGAAATAATTGAGCTTTTCCATATTAGGGTCATTACAAAACATACCAATGTTGATACCTTCTTTGATAGTGGATCCCATATTAACCTTAGTTATGAAGCTATTCTAAATAAAATAAACTTATAAACTACTCATCCTAAACCTTACCGTTTGGGTTGGATATGTGACAATGAAAAATTGCAAGTGAAAAGAAAATGTAAACTTAAGTTTTCCATCACTGCATATTTTATTGATGAGGTATAGGTTGATGTTGTTCCACTTGACATATGTGGAATTTTTTTAGGGAGTACATACTTGTATGATCGAAAATACATATTCTATCATCATGAGAAGAAATATCATATTTTTAAATATGGAATTGAGTATAGTTTTAGAGCACATCACAAGAATATTAATTTGTTTGTTGTAAGTGTGGGTCAAATGAAAAGGATTATAAATGCTAGTAAGAATTTTTTATTGTTGATGATTAAACCCAAAGATACTACTGAATCTGAATCTTTGCAAGGATGTGATGTAAAAATCAGGCATGATTTGGTTAAAGTTGTTAACAAATATGATAATATGTTTGAGGAACCTAAAGGGCTTCCTCCTAAAAGAGGATTCCAACATGAGATTCAATTGCAGTAGGATGCACCTCTTCCAAACATTGGCATGTATTGAATGTCAGTTTTGGAGAATTTAGAGATGCAGAAGAAAATTCAAGGTTTTCTTGACAAAGGGGTCATTATACCAAGTACATCTCCTTGTGGGTATCCTATTGTCTTGGCTCCCAAGAAGGATGGTACATGGCGCATGTGTGTGGATTTGAGATCTTTGAAAAAAATCGTGTTAAAGAATCACTATCCTCTTCCTCGTATTGATGATTTTCTAGTCCAATTGAAGGATGTTGTTTATTTACTAAGTTGGACTTGAGAATTGGTTGTCATCAGATCAAGATTGTTGAAGGTGATATTTGGAAGACTGCTTTCAATACAAAACAAGGCTTGTTTGAATGGCTAGTTATGCCCCATTTGGGCTTTGTAATGCACGTGCAAAATTCATGAGAGTTATGAATGATGTGTTGAGACCATTTCTTGATGATATTTTCATAGTATACTTAGATGATATTATGATTTTTAGTAAGACTCACGAAGACCATGTCAAGCATGTTAAGAAAGCTTTATATACCTTAAGCAAAGAGAAATTGTAATTGAAGTGTCTTGATACGGATTTATGCGGGGAGATGCAACGAGAATAAACATATTCTTCGATCTCGATTTATGCAGGAATGCAAATAATAAACATATAACCATAAATACAAGAGATGCAAAGTGGAAACAACACTTCATTTCGTTAAAGTTGGTCTTTACATCCCTCCGTCGTAGATCATTTCTCTTATTGCATTTCATTGTTTAGGTGTCTCATTCCGTTCATTCATCTGCATTCCGTTAGGGGCATGCCATTGACTGACGGAAGGGTTTGGCTTTTTTTTGTTTCCCTCGTGTTTGTACCTACTGGGTTGGACAATTTTTTCAAAATCATCAAAGTTCATTTCAAGTCATTTGCAATAGATGCCATTTTGGTCAAAAGAGTCATTTAGTTTATGATTCTAGGGTTTAGTCTTCTGAAATTTTGAATAATTCTCGCAGCCCATGAGGAGATTTTCCATAAGTTTTCAGTTCAAAATTTTTATTATCAAACATGCTTGAGGACATTTCTTGTTCAAAACTCTGTTTTGAATAAGAAATTGTTCAATTTATTTTTGTAATAAAATGAATTTTTCCACCATCAAATACTTCACCATGCAAACTTTGGTCCTCCTTTGCCAAGGATCAATGCCAACATCCCTACAAGAAATCAACCAAGTTCATCATTTCAAGTCCAGAAAGTCAGTGAAAAAACAAAAGACAGAGTTTTATTAAATGAAAAATGCCAAAATCAAAAGAACATTACAAAATGGGTTTAGAAGAAGTAAAAACCAAAACCATCTCTCTTCAAGAGGTTTCTACAAGTATTTTAACCCATTTTCATCAAGAAACATTCACAAAAATCTCAGAGAGAAGTCGAATTGGAAATTGAAGAGCCAAACCGTGTTTTAAGAAGGCTGACTGTGTGTGTTAATTTGCGCGCGGCGCATTGGGCAGAGGCGCAGCGCATAGGTGAACGCGGTGCGTTGAAGAGATTTTTCACAGTGGAAATTTCCAAGGGCACGGCGCACCCAAAGGCCATGGCGCATAGAGCCCTAAGGGTGAAATTCATATCCGCTCCACAAAAATTCGATTTGTTCCAGTGCGATTTTCTCCAAGTAAGTTTGTCAAAGCCAGTTCATTGATTTTAGGGTGTGTTTGCTGCGTATTGAAGAGAAGAAATTCAAGTGTTTAATGGTGAAATACTTAACCTTATACCCATATTGCAATCTACTCCCAAGGGTTTGAAAGGAGGTGGTTAAAAACTTGAAATTTTGGTGTTTAAACTCTCATTCCATAAACATTTGTGCTCTTGTTGTCGTTATCATTTTTGTCACTGCTATCACTGTCATATTATTATATCATAGTCCACTGTCCCATATCCCTTTTACCGTTTGTTCCCATGTCAATGAATTCCCAAAACCTATCATTCACTTCCCTCCATTGATAAATTCCTAATTTCCATAGCATTCAAAGACTGCCTTGTGTCTTTGATTTCATTTATATATTCCCATTTCATTGACTCTTGTTCCTAAACTACCCCCCATCACTATCACCCATTCCCATTACTTATAAATCCCCAAATCCCTAATCCCCATACAGTCAAATGATTGTTTTCAAAAGTTAAGTTTCATTTGACAGTCCTTTTCTCACTATGATATCTCTTCATAGCACCTTATTGTATATGTGACACATTTGGCATTAAAACATACACCAAACTATTGTTCTCACCATATATATATCAGCATATATTTGTCAAACACCTTGTCTTCAGCACCATGTCAAAGAAAAATTCATCATATGAGCAGGGATATGAGCAGGACAGTGATTCGACCGTAGAGCTAAATGTATCGAGGAGGTCTCATAAGAGTGGCACGCACGTCAGGGAGGAGCCCACTTCTTTGGCTCAATTGCAGGCCTGCCCACTTGCAATGACATGCTTTCAGCAACATTCATGTTTTCGATATTGCGAGATGATATCTCAGATTCAGCACTATCATGAGTTAGTTCGCTTATTTTTCCTACATTTGCGGAATGGTCATGTAAATCTTGCTGGAGTGAACTTCACTTTGACACCAGGGACCATTTCTGATGTGACCAGGATACTAAAAATTGGTGAGGAGTGGAATAAGAGACAGCAGCTGGATAGAGCATATTATGAGCCTTACATCAGACCTAGGTATTTGAGGCAGTTGAGCAGGGTATTTCCATTCTGATTTCTGAAGGAGTCTTATGCGCCATTAATGAAGCTCATCATCAGATACTTCAGCTGTGAGGGTAGATTCTCGCGCTTTTATGCATATCATATCAGACTTTTGATGCATTTCACGAGAGTGTGAATGATGAACATTCCATACTTCATGTGTTGGAATATAGAGCGGATGACTACCCTTGTGTAGAAGAAGACTCCGGAGCAGTAACATAACATAATTTATCATTATGTGCTCATCAAAAACATTGTGGTACATTAGCTTGGTTTGCAGGGCATCACCTGGGATGAGTTCATTTCTCGTGACTTCTTTGCAGCCCCCCAGCCTCCTCCCGAGATTGTTCATGATGATGCAGAGCCTTCACATCAGTTCGATATTCCTGAGACTGAGCTTATCAGTGCTCCAGTGTGTGTGACATATCAGAGAGGCCACAGAGCCTTATTTGCAGCAGCACGATGAGTACTATCTCCACCAGGGGTGGAAGGGGTCTCGTTATCTTCATCATCAGCGCGAGTACTATCTCCACATGGCATGGAAGGGGTCTCACCTTCTACATCAGCATAGGTACAGGACAGAGGCAAGAAGCCTATGCACGATGACGGCCCCTCACAAGGCCAGGATACTAATTTTATTTTGATCGATGTTGATGCGAGCTCTCCTAGCTCGAAGCTGAAAGAGATCATCCAGGAACAAAAGGCTGAGATTGATAATTTGACCGTGAAGTTGCAGAGATCTCAGTGGGTTATATATTACTTGGAGCAGTGCAATAAACAACTGGAGGATCAGCACACACTTATAGAGTTGCGGCAAATTCGTCAAGACCGTGCATTGGCCCGGAAGAGACCAGGTGACATGACACCATTTGAGCGAGAGACCTGCCTTACGCACGTCAAAATTCATCTGGAGAAGCTCTTTGCGAAGTCCAATAGGGACAAAGACATACTCAGACATATGAAAAACCACTATTGGGCCCGCACACACGTTTGCAGAGCAAAAATGAAGATCCTGAAGGCAAGGCTGAGAAAGGCACTGAAACGTTAGAAAAGGCCAGATCCACTCCGAATCTTGGTCGAAGCTTCCTTGGCTGAGCATGAGACATGATGGGAGACCTTCACTCCAAATTTCAGCAAATTTGGAGAATATTTTGTCATTTTGAAATTTTTTGGTTGCAAAACAGGTTTTTCCGCCCGACGCGTCGTGCCACCCGACGCGCGCTTACGTTTGGGACATCTTCTGGAGGAAAAATTTACATTTTTGGATTTTTCATGATATATTATGTATGTTCAGGAATGTATGAAGCATTTCATCAAATTCTGGGCTGCCTAAAGGGCCAAAAACACTCCAAAAATGGCCTTTCTGCCACTTTTTGCACCAGCAGGAACCAGTCTTGGGAGATTACAGTTTTGGAGGGGAAAATGACATCCAAATTGACAAATTCCACTTGGGTTGGATAGCAGACATCCAGGGATTTCCAACGAGCTATCATGAGCTCAATTTGGAATTCAGGAAGTGCCTCAAAATCACCTCCAAATTGGCGCGACACATAGAGAAATTGAGCGCCGCGCATAGAGAAATTTTGCCTCATTTTCACTCTTCAGCTCAGAAATTCGCCCAGTTTTGACTAGTTTTGCTTTTTTATGTAATGATTGATCTACCATGATGTAATTTGGTAGCCATGATGTAATTTTGGCATTTTTTTACTTGTTCTATAGGATTCATTCACTAAAAAAGTGAAATTTGAGTGAATGGATCAGTTTCCTAGCATATAGAGGCAAGTTGTTTGGCTGCCTAGATTTTAGCTCCATGTTTAGAATTGGTTGAAACAGCTCCTAGAAGCATGAGATCTACCCCTAGAGGCATGGGAAGGGGTTAGGATGGTCTATATATTGTATTTTCTAAGACATTTTCAGGGTTGGATACTTGGGAAAAGTTTGGCACCTCATTGTACATCCATTTTCATTTTTTGGCAAAGGAAAGACTAGAGTTTTGCAGCACTTGTTGGGATCCTTGTGGCTTCTGAGTTTTGATGATGTTCTTCTCATGTTATTGTAAGTTTCATTAATGTTATATGTATTCCATTTCCCTTCTCTTTGCTTCTGAATTAAACAAATGAGTAACTGAGGTAGAATTCATTGATTTGTTGGTGCTCTGCCTTAGACTTTTGTTTAGTTTTATATGTTTTTCGTCAGTTTGAAGAGGATCCTTGCACTCTCTTGCCCTCTTCAGCTCCTCAACAGTCTTTTCAATCCATTCATTTGATCTAAGACATCAAAGTCATTGCCTACCCTGCCCCAACTTGAACTCTGCAAGAATTTGGCCTCATCCCCAGCCCAAAAATTGTTTTTCTCTTTTTCCAACAAAAACCCTTAAAAATTAAAATCAAACCCTCCTATTTGTTTATCTAGCCTAAGATCAGTTGTTGTTATCGTCATCTCAAGCCCTTCTGAATCTTTTAATTGAGATTGACCCGGAGAGAGCCCTCGCCTATCCTCGTAGGGCTAGCTACGAGGCTGAGCGTGGTTTGGTGTTGTCCTTCTTCTGCCTTATTTCAGCCTGAGGTGGATTTGGGAACTAACATAGTGGTGAACATACTAGGGAAGAAAATGGTTTGCTCGTTGATGTTATTTGTTTCATAAGTTACAGACGGAGCCTGAAGTTACGCTAGGTAGCTTTCGAAACGCTTTTGCTTTGCATTAGCGGAAGTAGATAAACGCTGCTTCAGTCAATCTCCGGTTTATCTTGTGAACGTGACATTTGACTTGTGAATTACCCCAGTATATTACATCATTCTGGACTTTTGGGTGATTGAGTCTATAATTTTATAGACTGAATAGATCGTTTGTCCTTTGATTTTTGAATAGATCAACACACTGGCTTCCAGAAGACATACTAGATCAAATCTCGATCCTGATCCGCCTCCAGTGTATGAGAATCCCAATCTGATTTCAAGAATCCTCCGTCGTGAAAGTCCCATGATCCCTTTGTTGAAATCTCATTCATGCCCGACTGTATTTGAGTTCCTTGAAGATATTGAGTTTGATGATCAGTTCGAGTTGTCCTTGTTTGAAACTAAATCTGAAAGTGCTACTGGTTCTACCGTCATAAATTCTGAGTTCATCAAGTACCTTGAGGTTGAACAAGCTAATAGATCTATTGATAATTACATTCTGAACCTTCAAAACTCTATTGTGGCAACGAATATTCCTGAGTTTATTGAATCTTCTTCTGAAACTCTTGGTCCATCAGTAGTTACATCTGATTCACAAGTTCACGCTGAGCCTTCTTTTATTCTTACCATTCCAGTGCAACCATCGATATCTGATCAACAATCAGCAGTAGTTCCTCCTCCATCTCCACCACATGGACCCCGAACACCTACTGTTCCTACTCCACCCATTTCTCCAAGACAGATCATAAATCCACCAAGAGCCATGGCTGCTAGATTTTCACCTCTTGTTTTGCCAGCAAATTTGGATCCTATGCCCGTTGATTATCAGAGTAAAATTCCTTTGTTTGATGGTACTCCTCAAAGTGTGCCCGCTCAGCAGCATATTGATAGAATGACAGACTTTTTGGACCTCCATGAAATTGATGAAGAGAATGTCTCCATGAGATTATTTGTGCAAAATTTTGGAGGTGAGGTACGCAAGTGGTTCAGAGCTTTGCAGCCCAGAAGTATTAATACATTAGAAGAGCTTCAGAGACAGTTTCTAGATCGGTGGGAAATGAAGAAAGATCCACTTCAAATCACTTCTGAATATACCAAGATCAAGCGCAATCCTGGTGAGTCCGTCCAAGACTATATTATCAGATTTAATGTGGTTTATAATGCAATTCCTGATGATTTGAGGCCTTCTAAGAAGTCAGCTTTGTTAAAATTCCCGGAATCTTTTGATCCGGAGATGGCCTATTCATTATGAGATAGAGATCCGCCCACCTTAGAAGATATGCATAAAATTTCGGTGAGTGTTGAGGCAAATTTGAATGACAAGAGAGCTAGATTGAAAGCAGAGAAGAAAGTTGTAATAAAAGAAGAAGCATCTACATCTACATCAGATCAGCTACTTCGTAAAGTGGAAAAAATGTTCGAAAGGTTCACTCTTGATAAGCCCGAACCGCAGATCAGAAATCCCAATTTCCGTGGTCAGCAGCAACCTCAATACAGGATCAAACAACGAGAACAGCGAGCACAAGAACCAGCAGTCCATCAGCAAGTAAAGACACCTCTTCAGCAGAATTTTGTTGGTCAGGATTTAGATGATGAAGATGATGTAGTAGGGGAGGAAAATCACTTCTTTACTCCTGATGATTTTCCCATTTATATCACCAAAGATGATTACTATGCAGAAAGTTCAGCGGTACAAAGAGATGAGGATTTTATCCTAGCAAATGATGCAGCCCTTGAGGAGGAGTCGGATGAGTATCAGAGAGGATATATGAATGCATTGTCAGCTCATCAAAAGCAATATTCTCTTAGAAATAGAGATGTACCAGTCAATCCAATTCAGAAGAGGAAGGAAGTTTCAGCGCCTAAAAATGATTCACCTGTTGCATAAAAGAAAGCAAAAGAGGTAGTTGATCCTGCTGCCACTAAGTCATCATCAGCAGAAAAATCAAATCAACCGATTACATCGAGAGAGAAGGTTGAAAAGAAAGAGGTTCCAGCCAAAGAGATCGAAAAGACTTCAGCTTTTAGTTTGGAGAATGAAATTTCAAAATTGAAGGTATCCATCCCCTTGACTGAATTAATGAGGAACAACACTTATAAAGGTCAAGTTTCTAGAATTTTGAATTTCGATCCCATGTCTGACATGGTGAATATTGAAGATGATCAACCGGAACTGATATTTGGACCAGCTTTAGATGGTGAGTCTCCGGACAGCGAAGTGCCTCCTTTTTATATCAGTATTTGATTGCATGAGTTTGTATTGCATAATGCCATGTTCGATTCTGGTGCTTCCCATAATCTTATGCCGAAAGAAATCATGGAGAAGTTGGGTTTAGACATTACCAGGAAGTACCATGATCTTTATTCATTTGATTCTAGTAGGGTGAGATGTATTGGGCTCATTAAAGACTTGGTTGTAAGTTTGGATCAGATTCCTACAAAGAATGTTTTGATAGACGTTGTTGTAGCAGACATTCCTCCGAGATTTGGTATGTTTCTTTCCAGATCTTGGGGAGAAAAATTGAAAGGGAAATTACAATTGGATTTCTTCTATGCAACGATTCCCGTGTTTGGCCAAATGAGAAAGTTGTACCGGGAACAAAAAATGAAGTATATGATTACAACTAAGGAGAAACCGATCAATCATCCGATTAATTATGTACATACAGATCTAGAGTCTTTTGTTTTGTTTGCCGATAGTTTCAATGATGTAGATAGTCAGTTAGTTCAAGCAGAAGATATTCCAGAGATTACCGAGAATTTCAGAGAAGTTTTGCAGAAAGAAAGGCAACAACCGGAAAGCACAGTTGAGCAATCAGCTAAAGATAGTGGACAACAAGCAGAAAAAACAGAGCTAGCACAATTTCAGCACTTAGAGGATGATGAAGAGGGTCTATGGACCATGGATTTCGATGGTGCAGTGGGAAATGATGGTGCTGGAATTGGTATTTGGGTACGCAGTCCTTTTTCCGCTCCTAACAAGGTACCGAGCAATGTACGGGTATGTTCTTACAAGTTAGCATTTGATTGTTCAAACAATGAGGTTGAGTATGAAGCTCTGATTGCTGGCCTAAAGATTCTTAGAAAGCTGAATTCTAAGAGAATTGCAGTCTATGGCGACTCCGAATTGGTGATTAAGCAGGTAAAGGGTGAATATCAAACGAAACATCCCCAGATGCGGGCTTACCGGAACGCTGTACTTGATATTTTGAAGCAGTTTTCAGATTATACCTTGAATTGTATTCCTCGCATTCAAAATGGAATTGCAGATGCACTTGCTAAGGCAGCAAGTAACTTGAAGATCCCAATGAATTCAAGTAATAAGTTTGAAATCCATGTGAAGCACCGTCCTACCGTCCCGGATAATCAAAGATGTTGGCAAGTTTTCCAAGATGATGATGAGATTAATGATTTTCTGCAAAGTAAAGGTAAGTTCAAAGATACCTCAATTGATGTAGAATTTGATGATGGTGATGATGTTCAAGTTAATCAAATGGAAGTGTTACAGCTGAAAGATAACATTATTCCTAAAGGTTTGATACCTTTAGAAGAACTCTTCGATCAAGATGATGTGGCCAAGAAACCAACTTTACGACCGACTGAAAAAGGAGTAGAGGATGTAAATATTGGGACAGCTGAAAACCCCAAAATGGTAAAGTTATCCAAGTCATTGTCACCGGAGGTAAGAGCTGAATATGTGAGTTTGTTGTCTTCATTTGCTGATGCTTTCGCTTGGGATTACTCAGATTTAAAGACGTATGACACCAATATAATCCAGCATACTATCCCAATTAAGCCTAATCAGAAGCCTTTCAGACAAAAGCTAAGAAGAATCAATCCGAAGTTGCTGCCATCGATTGAGAAGGAGGTAAATAGGTTGTACAAAGCAGGAATCATTGTTCCCATCAGATTTTCTGATTGGATTTCCAATTTAGTGCCAGTGCGGAAAAAGACAGGTGAGATTCGGTTGTGTATTGATTTCAGAAATTTGAACAAGGTGTCATTGAAGGACAATTATCCATTGCCTAAGATGGATCATATATTGCAGTGAGTAGTGGGTGCATCTCGGATGTCACTACTCGACGGTTATTCTGGATATAACCAAATTTTGGTTCATGAGGACGACCGCGACAAAACAACGTTCACCACTCCGTGGGGAACATTCCACTATGCCAAGATGCCATTTGGTTTGAAGAATGCTGGTGCAACTTTCCAGCGGGCGATGGACATGGCTTTTGCGAATGAAAAAGATGTTTTCCTTGTTATATACCTTGATGATTTGACGGTGTTTTCCAATTCAGATGAAGAGCATATGTATCACTTGAAAGTTGTTTTTCAGAAGTGCAGAAAATATGGTGTCTCGCTTAATCCTAAAAAGAGCTTATTCGCCATGGATGAAGGTAAGTTACTTGGTCACATTATTTCCAAAGATGGCATTCGTATTGATCCAGCACGTGTTGAAGCAATCCAGCAAATTGACCCTCCTAGGAACAAGAAAGAGATTCAGTCTTTTAATGGTAAGATGAACTTTTTGCGTCGTTTTGTCCCTAACCTTGCTGAGCATTTGAGAGAAATAACAAATATGCTGAAAAAGGACAGCCAAGTGAAGTGGACTGAAGATGCGGTAAAGTCCTTTAATTTGGTGAAGTTGGCACTATCTTCAGCTCCGGTGTTAATCAGCCTGGATTACACCCAAGATTTCATTTTGTTTTCCTTTGCTTCAGAACACACCATGGCAGCTGTGTTAATGCAGAAAAGAGATGGACATGAGAAGCCCATAGCATTTTTCAGTCGAACTATTAGAGACGCAGCCTTGAAATACAACATCATTGAGAAACAAGCTCTGGCACTGGTAAAGGCATTGAAGGATTTCCGGGTATACATTTTGCATTCCCATATTTTAGCTTATGTTCCTAACGCTGCCGTGAAAGATGTTTTAGTATAGACTGATCCGGAAGGAAGACGTGGTAAGTGGATCGCAGCTTTGCTGGAATATGATGTGGAAATAAGGCCCACGAAGCTTATCAAGGGACAGGGGCTGGCGAAGCTTATGGCTGAATCCAATTTGCACGCATTAGACATAAATCTGATTGTTGATATGTCTAATGAGGATGAGGAGAATTCGCCACTTCAGGTATCGGAAATGTTTGTTGATTCCCCATGGTATTCAGATATCGTCTATGTTCTTCAAAATTTGTCATCACCGCCCGGCATGACTAGAAACAAAGGTAGGACTTTGAAACTGAAGGCTGCAAAATTTTGTATTTTGAATTCTGCACTTTATTGGAAGGATCCAGGTGGTGTGTTATTGAATTGTTTGGTGGAGGAAGAAGCGAAGAAGGTAATGGAAGATTTTCACAAAGGAGACTGCGGGGGTCATCATTTTTGGAAGACAACTGCCAATAAGATTTTGAGAGCAGGGTACTATTGGCCGACATTGTTTGCTGATGTCTATAAAACAGTCAAAGGCTGCCATGAGTGCCAGATTTTTGAAGGAAGACAGAAATTACAGCCATTGCCACTCAAGCCTATTGAGGTAAGCGCCCCTTTCCAGCAATGGGGTTTGGATTTCATTGGGGAAATCCATCCTCCTTCCTCAGGACAGCATAGATGGATTCTAACAGCCACCGATTACTTTACGAAATGGATCAAAGCAGTTCCTACAAGGCAAGCCACCGATTCGGTAATTATTTCTTTCCTTGAGAACAACATTTTGTCTCGTTTTGGTTGCCCGAGTAAATTGATCACAGATAATGTAGCGGCTTTTAAATCAACAAAGATGATTGAGTTTTGTGCAAAGTATAAAATCATTTTGGGGCATTCAATCGCCTATCATCCGCAAGGTAATGGTTTGGCGGAATCTTCCAATAAGTCTCTATTCAATATCATTAAAAATTTGCTGGACATCAATAAGAAGAGTTGGCATAAGAAGCTGGTGAATGCACTATGGGCTGATCGGGTAAGTCAAAAGAAGTCAATTGGTATGTCTCCTTTCGAGTTGGTTTATGGAGTAGATACAGTCTTTCCTACTTCACTTGCTGTTCCGGTGGTCAAGCTTCTTCAGGAAGCTGGTAGTGAAGAAAGCCATATGCAGAGAACGATAAATCAGATGATCCATTTGCAGCAAACGAGAGAAGAAGTCTTCCATAACACATTTAATTTGCAGGAGAGAATCAAAAAGATCTATGACAGGAAAGCGAAGGCAGATAAATTCCAGTTGGAGGAAGTGGTACTGAAGTGGGATGCTAGAAATGAAGACAAAGGTAAACACGGTAAGTTTGAAAACCTCTGGAAAGGTCCATTCAAGATTGCAGCATATCGAGGTCAGAACGCCTTTCTGTTGAAAGAGATGAATGGTGAAGACTGTCCAGAAGGGCCGGTCAATGGCCGGCTGCTCAAGCACTACCATTTCTAAGATGTATTCTGCTGATCATATTGTCGTTGTACATATCATGTCTTTCAAATTTCATTGTAAGTGTGCACTGTAGTCCTTTCCTCAGTCTGGGGCCCGAAGTGAAGGCTATAATTCTGAAGAAGGATTCCAATTTTCATTTGAGTTTGTTTAGTCGGTTTTGGTTCAGTCATTTCTGTTTTAAGGGTGAGTCAGTTTGAGTTAAAATTTCAGTCAAATAAATCTAGTCAACAGTCTTGAGTTGTTTTGTCAAAATAATGGATTCCATGGCCCAATGGATAAGGCACTGGTCTACTCTCCCAAAGATCTGCCATTCTTGGCACCTCCAAGGAGCTACCATCCCCATTGGAGCCAATGTTAGAGTCGGTCTTTACAGCCCTCCGTCAGAGATCATTTCTCTTATTGCATTTCATTGTTTAGGTGTCTCATTACGCTCATTCATCTGCATTCCGTTAGGGGCATGCCATTGACTGACGGAAGGGTTTGGTTTTCTTGTTTCCCTCATGTTTGTACATGCTGGGTTGGTCAAAATTTATCCAAAATCATCAAAGTTCATTTCAAGTCATTTGCAGTCATAGATGCTATTTTGGTCAAAAAGAGTCATTTTAGTTTCTGAGTCTAGGGTTTAGTCTTCTGAGATGTTAAATTATGCCCACAGGCCATGAGGAGGTTTTCCATAAGTTTTCAGTTCAAAATTTTTATTATCAAACATGCTCAAGGACATTTCTTGTTCAAAACTCTGTTTTGAATAATAAATTGTTAAAATTTGTTTTTGTAATAATCATGTATTTTTCCACCATGAAGACTTCAAAGCAGACTCTATTTTTCCTTTGACAAAGTTCAATGCCAACATCCCTGCAAGAAATCAACCAAGTTCATCATTTCAAGTCCAGATTGTCAGTGAAAAACAAAAGACAGAGTTTTATTAAATGAAAAGTGCCAAAATCAAAAGAACATTACAAAATGGGTTTAGAAGAAGTAAAAATCAAAACCATCTCTTTTCAAGATGTTTCTCCAAGTATTTTAACCCATTTGCATCAAGAAAAATTCAAAAAAATCTCAGAGAGAAGTCGAATTGGAAATTGAAGAGCCAAACTATGTTTTGAGAAGGCCGACTGTGTGTAATTTGCGCGCGGCGCATTGGGGGCAGAGGCGCGGCGCGTTGAAGAGTTTTTCACAGTGGAAATTTCCAAAGGCACGGCGCACCCAAAGGCCGCGGCGCATTGGGTCTGCGCGCGGCGCATAGAGCCCTAAGGCCGAAATTCATATCCGCTCCACAAAAATTCGATTTGTTCCAGTGCGATTTTCTCCAAGTAAGTTTGTCAAGACCGGTTCATTGATTTTAGGGTGTGTTTGCTACGTATTGAAGAGAAGGAATTCAACTGTTTAATGGTGAAATACTTAACCCTATACCCATATTGCAATCTGCTCCCAAGGGTTTGAAAGGAGGTGGTTAAAAACTTGAAATTTTGGTGTTTAAACTCTCATTCCATAGACATTTGTGCTCTTGTTATCGTTATCATTTTTGTCACTGCTATCACTGTCATATTATTATATCACAGTCCACTATCCAATATCCCTTTTACCCTTTGTTCCCATGTCAATGAATTCCCAAAACCTATCATTCACTTCCCTCCATTGATAAATTCCTAATCTCCATAAAATTCAAGGGTTGCCTTGTGTCTTTGATTTCATTTATATATTCCCATTTCATTGACTCATTCCCATCACTATCACTCATTCCCATTACTTATAAATCCCCAAATCCCTAATCCCCATACAGTCAAATGACTGTTTTCACAAGTTAAGTTTCATTTGACAGTCCTTTTCTCACTGTGATATCTCTTCATAGCACCTTATCATATATGTGACACATTGGGCATCAAAGCATACACCAAACTATTGTTCTCACCATATATATATCAGCATATATTTGTCAAACACCTTGTCTTCAGCACCATGTCAAAGAAAAATTCATCATATGAGCAGGGATATGAGCAGGACAGTGATTCGACCGTAGAGCTAAATGTATCGAGGAGGTCTCATAAGAGTGGCACGCACGTCAGGGAGGAGCCCACTTCTTTGGCTCAATTGCAGGCCTGCCCACTTGCAATGACATGCTTTCAGCAACATTCATGTTTTCGATATTGCGAGATGATATCTCAGATTCAGCACTATCATGAGTTAGTTCGCTTATTTTTCCTACATTTGCGGAATGGTCATGTAAATCTTGCTGGAGTGAACTTCACTTTGACACCAGGGACCATTTCTGATGTGACCAGGATACTAAAAATTGGTGAGGAGTGGAATAAGAGACAGCAGCTGGATAGAGCATATTATGAGCCTTACATCAGACCTAGGTATTTGAGGCAGTTGAGCAGGGTATTTCCATTCTGATTTCTGAAGGAGTCTTATGCGCCATTAATGAAGCTCATCATCAGATACTTCAGCTGTGAGGGTAGATTCTCGCGCTTTTATGCATATCATATCAGACTTTTGATGCATTTCACGAGAGTGTGAATGATGAACATTCCATACTTCATGTGTTGGAATATAGAGCGGATGACTACCCTTGTGTAGAAGAAGACTCCGGAGCAGTAACATAACATAATTTATCATTATGTGCTCATCAAAAACATTGTGGTACATTAGCTTGGTTTGCAGGGCATCACCTGGGATGAGTTCATTTCTCGTGACTTCTTTGCAGCCCCCCAGCCTCCTCCCGAGATTGTTCATGATGATGCAGAGCCTTCACATCAGTTCGATATTCCTGAGACTGAGCTTATCAGTGCTCCAGTGTGTGTGACATATCAGAGAGGCCACAGAGCCTTATTTGCAGCAGCACGATGAGTACTATCTCCACCAGGGGTGGAAGGGGTCTCGTTATCTTCATCATCAGCGCGAGTACTATCTCCACATGGCATGGAAGGGGTCTCACCTTCTACATCAGCATAGGTACAGGACAGAGGCAAGAAGCCTATGCACGATGACGGCCCCTCACAAGGCCAGGATACTAATTTTATTTTGATCGATGTTGATGCGAGCTCTCCTAGCTCGAAGCTGAAAGAGATCATCCAGGAACAAAAGGCTGAGATTGATAATTTGACCGTGAAGTTGCAGAGATCTCAGTGGGTTATATATTACTTGGAGCAGTGCAATAAACAACTGGAGGATCAGCACACACTTATAGAGTTGCGGCAAATTCGTCAAGACCGTGCATTGGCCCGGAAGAGACCAGGTGACATGACACCATTTGAGCGAGAGACCTGCCTTACGCACGTCAAAATTCATCTGGAGAAGCTCTTTGCGAAGTCCAATAGGGACAAAGACATACTCAGACATATGAAAAACCACTATTGGGCCCGCACACACGTTTGCAGAGCAAAAATGAAGATCCTGAAGGCAAGGCTGAGAAAGGCACTGAAACGTTAGAAAAGGCCAGATCCACTCCGAATCTTGGTCGAAGCTTCCTTGGCTGAGCATGAGACATGATGGGAGACCTTCACTCCAAATTTCAGCAAATTTGGAGAATATTTTGTCATTTTGAAATTTTTTGGTTGCAAAACAGGTTTTTCCGCCCGACGCGTCGTGCCACCCGACGCGCGCTTACGTTTGGGACATCTTCTGGAGGAAAAATTTACATTTTTGGATTTTTCATGATATATTATGTATGTTCAGGAATGTATGAAGCATTTCATCAAATTCTGGGCTGCCTAAAGGGCCAAAAACACTCCAAAAATGGCCTTTCTGCCACTTTTTGCACCAGCAGGAACCAGTCTTGGGAGATTACAGTTTTGGAGGGGAAAATGACATCCAAATTGACAAATTCCACTTGGGTTGGATAGCAGACATCCAGGGATTTCCAACGAGCTATCATGAGCTCAATTTGGAATTCAGGAAGTGCCTCAAAATCACCTCCAAATTGGCGCGACACATAGAGAAATTGAGCGCCGCGCATAGAGAAATTTTGCCTCATTTTCACTCTTCAGCTCAGAAATTCGCCCAGTTTTGACTAGTTTTGCTTTTTTATGTAATGATTGATCTACCATGATGTAATTTGGTAGCCATGATGTAATTTTGGCATTTTTTTACTTGTTCTATAGGATTCATTCACTAAAAAAGTGAAATTTGAGTGAATGGATCAGTTTCCTAGCATATAGAGGCAAGTTGTTTGGCTGCCTAGATTTTAGCTCCATGTTTAGAATTGGTTGAAACAGCTCCTAGAAGCATGAGATCTACCCCTAGAGGCATGGGAAGGGGTTAGGATGGTCTATATATTGTATTTTCTAAGACATTTTCAGGGTTGGATACTTGGGAAAAGTTTGGCACCTCATTGTACATCCATTTTCATTTTTTGGCAAAGGAAAGACTAGAGTTTTGCAGCACTTGTTGGGATCCTTGTGGCTTCTGAGTTTTGATGATGTTCTTCTCATGTTATTGTAAGTTTCATTAATGTTATATGTATTCCATTTCCCTTCTCTTTGCTTCTGAATTAAACAAATGAGTAACTGAGGTAGAATTCATTGATTTGTTGGTGCTCTGCCTTAGACTTTTGTTTAGTTTTATATGTTTTTCGTCAGTTTGAAGAGGATCCTTGCACTCTCTTGCCCTCTTCAGCTCCTCAACAGTCTTTTCAATCCATTCATTTGATCTAAGACATCAAAGTCATTGCCTACCCTGCCCCAACTTGAACTCTGCAAGAATTTGGCCTCATCCCCAGCCCAAAAATTGTTTTTCTCTTTTTCCAACAAAAACCCTTAAAAATTAAAATCAAACCCTCCTATTTGTTTATCTAGCCTAAGATCAGTTGTTGTTATCGTCATCTCAAGCCCTTCTGAATCTTTTAATTGAGATTGACCCGGAGAGAGCCGTCTCCTGTCCTCGTAGGGCTAGCTATAAGGCTGAGCGTGGTTTGGTGTTGTCCTTTTTCTGCCTTATTTCAGCCTGAGGTGGATTTGGGAACTAACATAGTGCCCCTCCAAAGCTGCAGGTTCTTGAAAACTGCAGAATTTTCTGGGTTTTTGGTTGACCAAAAACCCTCGGCCGAGATGATTTCTTGGGTGAGAAATTTATTATACTCTCGGCCGAGAAATTTTAAACTCTTGACCAAGATTTTAAACCACCACAGGTTAAATTTAACCATGCGGCTAAACTCTCATCTGAAAGTTTTACAAACTCTCGGTCGAGAGTTTTCACCCAAGACTTTACCCAAGGCAGACTCTGAGATGATAGTTTTATAACTCTCGTCTAAGAGGTTACTTAAATCTCGGGTGAGAATTTGATAACTCTCTTGACTACGACCAATGGTTTAGGCATTAATTTGAGGCCAAATTGATGAATACACTTGAACACATTTTACATGCATGCCATTAAATAAAGTTTTCAATCTACCAATGGGCATGACACAAATAAACTATGTGCGTGTTTCTCTGCTAGTATGTTGAGCCACTATTAGTTCTTTAATTTCTATTTCAAACATGTGATTTCCCATATACATGCATATTAGTCCTATATTTCTTCTCATGTTCACCTTATTGTGACATTTTTTTTATCTAAGAAAATGTTGGTACAGGTTATGTCATATCCTTTGTGATCCATACCAACACATGTCATGAAAATTTTGGGTTTATTTTTTCCCTCAAGGTTTTCCTGTAGGTAGTAATAGGTGTGATCTATAGTTTTTCTCATGAGTATGGGTACCAGACTCTACCATACCACCTTTTATAGGGTTTAATACTACCTAATTAACCTTGATTCCCCTTGGATTTCCTCTAAGGCATTTCCATGATGCATTCAAATTTTTCACTGTGATCACACATGCCTTGTTTGATATTTTAGTAAAGATAATTCCTCCTCAGGGGAATGAATTTTAATGGGCTCATGGTCCTTGATTGATCCAATTTCATATTGTTGCATTTTTCAATTGAGAAGGTAATAATTTTAAACTTCAACTTTACATGCCTCATCTTTCATATAAATAATTTTTGGTTCTTAGACCACTTTCAATTATAAACACTCAATGACAACATCCTCCATTTCCGATCACAGAGGCTTATTCCTTAGATATTTCAACCCTAAAAATAGGAATTTGAATTATACTATTATTTTTTGGTCATATTGTCCAAATGAATCCAAAATTGATTATTTTGTGTAGTACCTATGAGACTCACTGTTTTTAACTGAGTCAAAGAGAAACTCTTTCACTTACCAATTATTGATCTCTGTAGTTTTCAAAATGGCTTCTTGACATGAGTGTCGAGAGGACAAACATTTCAACTCAATGAAATAATTATTGTCCTATTTATTTATTGCCATGTACTTCAGTGTTTGTCATGATATTAAATATTATACCATGTTAATATATGCTACACAATTCAATAGTATAGTTCAGGGAATTATAAGAGAGAATGAAGATGATGGGGGGCATCTATTCAAGAGATGGAAAAAAACAATTACTAATGGTTGTTACAAAAGGAAGCAAGAATGAAGGAAATCCAACAATCAAGGAACAATAGGAGTCTTAGATGCTAAAAAAATACAATTATCTCATTGATTCATCACATGATATAAGGATTATTGGGATTATGGAAGAGGACAACAAGTGTTGTCAACAGAAGGGGAGAAAAAGAAGTATGAAACAAGTATCTCCCATGACAATGAATTTTAACTTCATTTTAAATCAAGAGATATGAAGCAGGTACTTGTGTTGAGAGGGACTAAAATGAACAACAATGGGGATTAGCATACAAGTAATCTCCTAACCAAATGTAAGGAACCCGATGCTGAAATGAATAGGAAAGAGTTGGTTTGGGAAGATGGTCACGAGGAGGATGGAGAAGATGAAGAGAAACACTTAGATGATTTTCTCTTAATTGTGATGAAAACATAAATTTTTTGATAGAATTGAAATCCTTGTAGGAGAGGTAGGTAAACCAAATGGTGCAGATTCAACATGCCAAATGGGAATTGGAAGAAGGTAACACCCACAAGTTTTAGTCAAAGAAAATTTTGGATAATGAGATTGATGAGATGGATGCAGATGATAATAGTTCCTAAAAGGAGTCATAATGAAGTGAAGAGGGAAGGAAGTGACAAGATTCAATTGACTACACAAGTTTATATCATCAATGCTAGTGGGGCACTATAGCATAAAGTCTAGGAGCCTAAAAGACTATTGACATCAATGGAACAATGACATAGAATGAATAATGGACAACAATAGAACCAATTATGGGATTGAGGAGGAGGAAAATAATTAAAGCTTCATGGTCACAAGGTGATGCAAAATTCCAACTTGGGGAGTCTCATTTAGGAGAATCAATCCCTAGATAGTTCATTTTCTTAAGAAGGTCAAAACATTTTCCAAAAGGAGAGGTGTTTTCCAATAATAAATGATATAAAATTATAAATAGAGGAATTTTAATGTAAATGCAAATGTCCCCATTATAGGAAGAATCTACACTATTAGGCTCTTGGTATATTTTGGATGAGTTGATAATTTTCTCAAATGGGCTTGTGTAACACCCACAAGTGTCTAACTAATGTGTTGCGAAGTTTTTCAAGTGTTGGGAGAGATGTCCCAATTGATTAGTTTTTTTTTTTTTTCAGATTATTCCCCTTGCCAATAGAATGATATGTAAGTATGTACAGTCAAAGTTTAGAGATAGAGCACTGGTAATAGAGAAGAGGCTTAATATTAGAGAAAATAGACCTCAAGAGCAACACGAGAGCTCGAAAAAGGAATCATGTAAAATTTTATGTAAATACTTCATGAGGATAAATTAATTGAATTGTGCATTCATGGAGAACCTATGTTAAATGTGAATAAAAATTTGTTAAATTGCCTCTATTTATGTTTATGAATTAATAATGTATGTTTATGAATTAATAATGTGCCGAGTGTAACCAGGGGACCTTCCCTTAGTTAAATTGTGTATTTAGGAACATAGGCGTTATATGGGGTGCATATAATTCTTATAAATTTGTACGATTATGAGGTTTCACACTATTCATTGAAGGTTGGCGAGGATACATTTTTTTCTAGTACTGATGATTTCAATTAGGGTGAGGTTGAACAAGGATAGCGTAGTAGGAACATTGCAGAAAGGACCCATTTTCCCGAGTGAAATATTGTCAATCTATCATCATATTATAATTCCATACGATAGAGACTTATGTTGTCCAACCAGATGATCAGAGTCATCCATATGCGTAGGACCCCACACTAATAGCCAGCTCCAATCACAAAATATGAGAAAAATTACGGTCTACTATAATGAGCCATTTTTTAGCTGGGGAGCAACATGCAAGTTTTAGCGTCAATACGTTAGTCTTGTGAAGCCTTGAACCCATTAAAGGAGTGAGCCTTAAAATAACGAAGCACCCTTGGCTAAGCCAATGGCTCACGAGGCCGAGTGGAAGGACGAGCATAGTTCGGAGGATTTTCCCTATAGATGACTCAAGGCTTAGTATAGCTAAGATGAACTACAGTTATTAAATGAGCAGTCAATTAAATCCCTGTAGATGTGTATAATTTGGGAATGATATATGAAAATTAAAAGATTTTCCATTAAAAATTGTCTTTGTGTATTTTGTGTGAGCACTCGATAATGTCCTTGCGAGGGTTTTTAATGAAACCATGAGTAAATGGACGAGACAAGGGTACTTACCAGCCTAAAATCACTTCAAAGTGTTCAATAAACTTTGCCTCAACTAAAATTTCCAACGAGCAATAGTGGAGGAGTTTGCTTGAAAAATGAGGTTGTTTGGGGTTTTTAATAAGAATAAAACTCTCGGATGAGAGTTAAAACAACTCTAAGCCGATACTTTTACAACTCTCGTCCGAGAGTTTACCTGAGAGTTTATGTCAATAAAAATCTTGGACGAGAACATACTTAACTCTCGTCCGAGAGTATTTTAACTCCGATCAAGCCCAATCTAACTCTTGGGCGAAACATTAAAAATATCTCGGATGAGAGTTCTAAAAACTCTCGGTCGAGAACTTGAGTTGACTATTTTCTCGAACGACAAATTAAAAATTTCACCCAAATTTTGGCCATCCGCCAAAAAGTGTTTCCCAACTTCGGGATTTCACCCTTATAGGAGATAAGACAAAGGTAAGCATGGAAAATTTGATCCTTTTTGGTTTTTTCCATTCAAGGTAGTTGAAGCCAAAGGTAACAACACATTCTTGCTGGAAAATATAGGCAGTGAAGTGTTTGAGCTGCATATAAATGGGAAGTACCTCAAACACTATTTTCAACACTAAAGTTAACTATCCACTTCCATTGTAGATATCTATGAGCCATTGTAAGTACCAGAGTGTTTATTTCATTTTGAGTCTTATATATGTTTTTGACTCCATTCCCAACAAGGCTACTGGTTTATATGTTCTCAATGCCTTTCCAACAAGCCACTATCCACAATTGGAGTCGATGTTGTACCCTCCTATTCTTTCCTCTTATGGTTCATATGACAAATGGGTTGAGGTGAAAATCATAGTATATTTTGGAGTGATTTTCAGAGCCAATAATGTGCTTAAAGACCACATTGGACACATTCAATCAGAAATTTCTCTGGAAGTTCTTTCTAATGGTATAAAGAAGCCTACTAATGACATCCTGGATCAAAAGATAGGGGAAGTCAAAGTTGGGCCCATAAAAGTAAAAATCCTGAAGACCCCGCAACCTTAGAATCTTGTAAATTATGATAAAATATATTTTGAAAGGCTTCGGGGACCAGGTACCAAGGACACCTGAGGTATGAAAGCTAGGGTTAATCTATTAACTCAACCCCATAATAGAAATTGGAAGGATAGAACCCGCGACCCTAAAACATTGTAATATTTGTCTAAATCAATTTTCAAGGGCGCAGAGATTGAGCCATTCACAAAGAGTTTTCTTGCATAAAAAAGGTCCACGGACTCTTTTCTCTCTCCTTCGACAAGACCGGTGGCAACATGTTCTTGGAAAAAGCTGACATCAATAAGCACTCACTAGGAGGTGGGCACATGGGAGGTTGTTCTGAAGTTTTCAGGTACCCAAAGGGCCCATATATAAATGACGCTTGGACCAATAATAGGTTGACAATGGCTTGGTTGACGTTAGAGTGATGTCATCTCGGTAGAATACCCTAGAGGGTTCGAAACTGATAACAATTTCAAATTATATTTCAAAATCAGTGGGGATTCCGAGGACTAGGGGCCTAAAGCACCAGGGCATTTTGGTTCCAGCTCAGTAGTGAGGCAGTCCTAAGTAGTGCCATTTTTGGCATGGAGGAGTCGCGAAGTGGCAGTGCGCCTTCCCCCCACTTTTTAAATTAATATGGTTAAGAAACTACTTGCAATGGAGTGGATCATTTTCCATCTTGAAGCAACCTCACCTGGGAGAAGATCCAACAAGTAAAAAATCATGGTAGTTACACTGACGCTTGTGGCCAGAAAATAAGATTCAATAAAGTGGATAACAAAAATAAATGATTGTGATTTATTCCGAGGGGTCGAGCCTTTCCTTCAAGTCCACTTGGGCACCCCACCAGAGGAGATAAAATGACCCCATCACCTATAAAGCCAATGACGAGACCACATTAGTTAATCTAACTATTGATAGATTGGAGGTTTCTGTGGTGTAGATTTTCAAATTCATAACTCGGAATATCCACAATCTTCATTTTTAGTCTATGTTTCAATTCTAAATCAAAACTCATCTTTAGGACAACCTTCTAAGAAGAGAAAATATCAGGGTGAATAAATAGTGGAAAGAAAGAGATGAAAGGGCCAACCAATTCTTAATTTTTTAAAATTTAACTAGCTATTTATTTTAGATTTTTCCAAAAAAAGAATATTTTATTTTTATTATTTATTATTTATTTTTATTTTTTTATTATTATTTATTATTATTTATATTTTAATAATGACACATATAGAATATTTATTATTATTTTTTATTGAATATCTATTAGTTATTCTACCCTATTTTTTATTGTTATTGTATTAAATTTAACATTATTAAAATAATTCTAATAAAACTTTTAATTTTTACTAAATATTAGTGGGTAACTTTTTTTTGAAATGGTTAGTTAGTTTTAATAGAGATGTTTTAAGATGGTTAGCCTATATTATAATGGGTAAATATATATATTTTTAATTTATTATAATAATGTGGAGATATTAGAAGGGTTTATTTGTAATTATTTTATTTAAAATTAATTTTATTGATTTTTTTTTAAAGCATATCTCCCCTATATCCAAGGGGTCACAGACAAGATGGCCAAAGTTCTAGCCAAGAAGGACATTAGCGCATCCTTCGAACCACTAATGACCATTAGAAAAAGGATGAAATCTGCCAAATATGACCCTGGCCACCTCCAACAAAAAGGGGCTTACAAAATTAATCGTTGATGCGGAGAATGCTATATTGGGGAAACAGGTAGGACCTTCAAAATAAGGCTTAAAGAACATGGTGCAGAAATCATACTGGGAAGAGCCAAAACCTCATCTTTAGAAGAACACTCTAATAAGTCATGTCACCACATATGCCTGGAAGATGCAGTGGTCATCATCAATAAAAAGCATCATTTTAAGCATAAAGTGCATGAAGCTCTAGAAATCATTAAACACCCACACAAGCTCAACAGAGATGGAGGCTTAGAAGTTAGCAGGAATTGGATTCACATTCTTTCCCACAAATAGACTTACACCCCTGTACTTTTTGTCAACACCTTGTCCATCCTCCCACTTGTCATTGTCCTTGCACGCTTTCATGCCGTATCAAATTCACTATAATACTAACGCCCCCCCCCCCCTTGCACAACATCCCTTACCCTCTATCTTCCTATTCCTTTCTCTCCTTAATATTTTCCTTGCACCTTTTCTACCGCTAACTACTACCTTTCTATACCTCTTTTAAATATTAAACAAAGCACCTAAATCTCACCTTAATACCACCTTTCTTTGTGTTTAATAAAATATAACAAAATAGATAAGCTACACTGCTTAATAAATAACCCCTTCTAATTCTAATCACAATAATATCCACATTATTACTAATATATAGAATCATTTATAGTTTCCCTTTATAATATAGGTTATCCTTTTACGTACCATCTTAAATATATCTATTAAAATAACCATAACATTAGTCCTTAGTTTTAGTAACAACACCTTTATTTATTAATACCTCTATTATCTATTATTAATAAAATTGGATTAAAAAAAATCAATAAAATTAATTTTAAATAAAATAATAACAAATAAACACTTCTAATATGTCCACATTATTATAATAAATTTGGTGATTAGTCCTAATCTAGTACACAAAACATATGGAGAATATAGTGTTCCTTATCACTCCGTCTCAATTAGGGAGGAGATATCTACAAGTCCAAGAATTTTTATCAAGTAATAAACCATCTTATTCAGGAGGATACTTATCTCAAACTATCAACTACTCGTTTTTCCGTTGGAGATGCGATGTAAACTTCATAAAACCATCCTACACCAAGCTTCAAAAATAATGATACTTACTATTAATATGCTTCCTCCTAGCATGAAACACTAGGTCCTTAGTCAACATTATACTATGGTTATCACAACATATAATGGTAGGGTGTGTCAATGGTAGGGTCAAATAATTGCTTATTCCATATGTCTTGATTCGATCCCTAAGCAAGAGAAGCAATAAAGAAGTGTGAAGGCTAAGGAAGATGAAGAAAGTAAGAAAGTAGGATTTTTTTTTTTTTTAATTATTTCTTCTTGAAAATTAGGGCAGGTATGAGTTTCAATTCCCATAGAAACCCTTGTGCAACAGAAGAACATTTATATTGGTCGAAAAGGAATTTAATTGTATCTATAAATTGGTGAAAATAATTCTAAAGGAAAATTATTCGAATTTAAATAATTAGATTTCCCGCCCAAATTTCATGTTCGACTTCAAATTTTCATGACACCTCATAATGGCTATCAAATATAAATATCCAATTGATTTAATCTTCAATGGAAGTTTGATAGCTTTTATGGCTCTTAGATTTCGGATGCCATTTCTGGGTTTCACAAGCGGTTATGGTCTGTGGTTGTTTCATCAGGGTGATGATATCTAGTCTTTTTTTTTTTTTCCTTAGCATTACATTTCAGGTTGCATCGGGACTACTACACTCACATGGGACTCACTCGATCAATGTAACGACTATGGAAAGACTATAGTTCTCTTTATAGGAGTAGCAACGTAATTATAGCGGAAAAAGAATTATAGTTGTCACATTACAGTCATCACATGTTATAGTCCCGCATTTATTACAATCATTGCATTATAGTCTCATTTACATCACAGTTCCAGTCTTGAATTATGGTTAGAGTTTTGCATCTCTTGTTGTATGGTATTCACGGTATCACTATCCTGATAGAATGAAGTGAAATTTCAGAACTTGATATATATCATGACCTCAATATGTATCCAAAACTTCCTTTGCGTTGATACTCCGTTGTATACTCTATTCTTGTTGATTGATACACCATATGTATGTTTGGAATTATATGTATGGCATCTTTGGATTACACATTGAATCTTACATTCAACTATATTTATCATTAACATCGCACTTTCAGTTCCATACATGTCATCTTCTTCACAACATCACTGACATCCCATCATAGTGTTATGTATGGCATCAGGGCTAACTATGGATTTGTTTAGTCACAGTGGTATGTATGGCTCTATACAAAGTTATTTGTATGGCCTTGCTCCTTTGCAATATGTACATGACATGACATCGATACTTTGTTCATATATTTATAAGTGTGTGTCAAACCGTATCTTGCTTCAATTGTATTGAAATCATTTCATGGGTTCGATCTCTCTTCAGATCAGTTGGATTGTTAAATGGGACATTGCTTAACTGACATATTAATACAACAGTGATCTTATAATTTTGTTCCTATAATAAACTTCCATAGTACCATCCTACAAAGAACATGATATGATCCATGTAACATCTCCATAACAACCCTAATTTGGTAAGGGTTTTATTAATGACATATATATGATGCAGTGACCTCATTTCCCTGAAACAAAAAATAGAAATACGTGTACTGCGAAGACAATATTAGACATTAATTCATTATAAATTTTCCCATCAATGACCTAGTGAGAAACGATGTTGAATATATATGGAACGAAGAGTGCAATGAATCATTGGAATTACTAAAAAATGAATTCATAGAGGAAGAAATTTCGAAATGTTCTAATTGGTAGAAAAAGTTTCATGTAAATGTCAATGTATTTATAGTAGCAGTCAGCACAATTATAGCAGACCCCGACACCAAAAAGGTCAACCATCCAAATGTGTATGTGATTCAAAAACTAAACAGATGAAAATAAATTATTGAACAACAGAATGGGAATAATTGTCCATAATAATTGTCCATAGTCATAAGAAGGACCATAAACTACACCTTCATGTACACTCATCCAACACCCTCAAATCCTCACAACACTAAAAAATTACTTGTATACGAAACATTAAACATTGCAATGAAGGATATTCATTTCCAACATCAAATTTAGATAAGGATGAAATTATCCCAATGTTAATCCCTATATAAATCACTTTTTAACCATAAAACCCTTTATTAGGACCTAGATATTATGTTGTTACATTTATATTGTTATAATGTTTTGTCATATAGAACCCTTGATCATAAAATTTCAATATAATTATATCTTTTTCCTCTCTTATATATATATATATATATAGATAGATAGATATATATACAAAGGATACCTAGTCTAATCATTATTAAACATTTTCTTATAAATTGTAGGTTATCCCCTCATAGTGGACTGTAGATATTATCTTTTTGTCATTTTCGAGGGGCAAGATTCATAACCTTTGGTATTAGAGATTGGTATTAAAGCATATGAACATATGGTTTTTCTACTTCAAATATGCCTTCTTTTAATTTTATCTATAACATTTATTTGTTTGTTTGAGATTGCACAATTTTGAGCATATTGAGATGGCACAAAGTGCTTTCTCTTCACTAGTGGTCATGGTTTACAAAAGGGATGGTTCATGGCATATATATTGAGATTATACACAACTAAATGAAATCGAAATAAAAGCTAAGTTTTATATTATTGTCATCAATGTAACATTAGATGAATTGGATTGATAAATTTCATTTACTAAGTTCATTCTCCATTCTAGATATCATTAAATCATAATGACGAAGAAAGTCATTTCCAAATGAATTCTTAGAACACATAAATTCATTATGAGATTTTTGTTTATTCCATTTGGAGATATTAATATATATTCAACATTTCAAATCTTGATGAATTATATTTTGAAGCCCTTTATTAGGAAACTTATTCTGGTATTTTTAATGGCATACTAATCTATAGGAAATATTGGGAAGATCAAGTACAATTCTCACAAGGTATTAACATTATGGGAAGATAGAAGAATAAATGAAAATCCTTCCATGTGTGACTTTAGGATCCAAAATGTGGAATATTTGAGTCATATTATATCCCATAAATTTTTTGAATTTGACCCTCACAAACATGAAATTATGACATATGGACAATTACCAATACTATGAAGAATCTCAAAGAAGTGTGATGGGCCTCTAAACTAGACATAAATTAAGGCCCATATAACCTTTATTAGGCACATAAAGGATATATTAAATCTCTACTTCTACACTTAATAATTTTTTTTTATTCTTTAATATGTTCTTAGGAATGTTTATAGATAATTGCATATTTGTGCATAATATTATTTATTTTTGTAGAATATTATGAGAATATTCGGAAGATTATGAAGATTTGGAGAAGGAGATAATTTAGGGAATTTCTCCCTACTACTGGAGGATCAATATTGGAGAATAAATGAACAGAATATCATGAAATAAACAAGAAATTTTGGAGATATTCTAGAACTCCGATGATTGAGAAAATCTAGGGATGTCTTCCCCATCATTTACTACAAACTCCTAGTGTTGGGAACCAGATCAACTATTTTAGGGATTTTGGAGGGGAAAGCTTATTCCTTTCAAAGGGAATCTTC
Organism: Pinus albicaulis; assembly: GCA_034641835.2. Taxonomy (NCBI): domain Eukaryota; kingdom Viridiplantae; phylum Streptophyta; class Pinopsida; order Pinales; family Pinaceae; genus Pinus; species Pinus albicaulis. Next base: position 87,374 of record JAXQQM020072640.1, read on the forward strand.
CTCATCATTTTTTATAAGTAATAATTATAATTGGCCTCTAGGGGAATGTATTTTTTAGTCTCATTTTGGAGAAAACGTGTTTTTCTAGCAAGCTCCATTTTCATTTTTGTGTGGATGTACATGGACTGATTCAATAATGAAGATCGGGTGTCATTTCTAGCTTCTAAGGATTTTCTCCATAAAGACTCGAGTCCTCGCTGGTATTGGACATCCTGTGAGCCTTTATAGCCCCTTGCACAATTTTGTTATGTTTTTTTCACTTCTTATTCACACGCATCTCTTATTTATGTTTTTCATATTTCTAAATATTTAGCATTGGTTTCTTTTCTCGTCGTAGGATTGAGTTAAATGATTTAAGTGAGTTGTTTGAAGTTTTTTTACAAAGTTAAAAATTATCATGCATCCTTAGAATGACTTTGGAATGTCATATTAATCATTAAGGTAGTTGGATTTCGTTATTACTAGTTCATGAATATAAGATTTCTTGAAATTCTCAGAAATAAATAAATAGTAAATTTCTGCTATTTTTAGAACAAAGTTAATGAGATACATTTTAATTTATTCTACTCGATGAGGCCAATTATATTAATTTTGATAAAAAAAATTACCCCATTTCATTTTCACTTCATTATGTTGTGCATTTGATATATTAACTAACTCACTAGTTCTCGGAATTTCCGCATTTTAGAGTAGTAATTTTCTCGTTATTTTTTAGCACATGAATAGGAGTATTTTGGAGTGATTACACATGGAATGGAGACCTACGAATTTCATTTAATAAAAAACTTGTCCCATCCCATTTTAATTTTATTTAATTTGTCATTCTAAGATTTATTTCAAAACATACTTTCGTAGTGAAAACATAGTTGCATGTAAAATCGTTGTAGAATATCAAACACGACCGCATTTTCC
>JAXQQM020091751.1:0-38676 GCA_034641835.2 Pinus albicaulis
AAAAAATATATATATGTTAATAATAACAAAAACACTATAATCTAAAAAATGTAATCCATAAATACAACTATAATTCAAAAAATGTAATACATAAATAAAATAAACAAAAAAAACAAATAATGCATAAGAGTGGGAGAAAATAAATCTATTTGAGTTGCAAATAAATCTATTTCAAGAAGACTGACTGACCTGCAGGATATCCTATTGTTTTCTCCCAACAAGATGGTTGCATCGTATCCTGCGAATCGCAAATATTTCATTAAGTAACAACGTGATCGAATATTTTGCTCCACATTCTTAGCAACAATAAGTCGTACATCTTCCCTATCCAATGTTACAACTTTCTCTGTGCTCTGAAAGGAGTGTATTAGTTTTGTTGTGCTAAGTGTCCTTTCAGTAATAAAAACATGTACAATTTGTCTCCATTTGTTTGCTTAAAGAATAAGTGTTTTAACCATGATACATAGATGAATTTGTGAACTTTAAGCATGTAAATAAGCCTAAATAACACTATATAGTAGTGTATAACACAGAAAAACAATCACACATAAGTTTTACACAGTAGGCACGACGAAGCAGTTCACCCCTCCTTGGCTACATCTGCTGGTCCATCTCCCAATAGCATGTCCCTCTTTGTCATTATGCTCAAAATTGAAAATTACATGTGTTTACAAGCCTCTAATGGTTGTTTTCTCTACACCAGTGGCTCCGGAATGCTCAAATTAGTCTAGGTATACTCTTGTTTCACCCAAATTGGTCGAAAATTGACCTCCCAATGCATTTTTCCCAATGTCAACTAGAAAAACTCCACTAAAAGTGGAGATTGGCACTTAACTGTCACTAAAAATAGAAAAAACCCTAAAATTTAGGTTGGCGCCAAAATTCCTGCCAGTATGGACCATTTGAATTGAATGTTAGTGGTTAGTTCGGGGTGGTCACAAGCCACCCCCCCACCTAAAATCACGTGGTTATGGGTTTTAAAAATCCGCACTGAAGTTGGAGCGGAACCCATACATCCATGTTCTGCAAACCCATGGCATTACATGCCATTACACATAAACTGTGCATGTGAACGCAACATCTATCGTCGAAGGTTAAGGTTGAGACAATCGTCGTGTTGAAGTTTTTTATGTCATATCGTGACATGTGATTGCATCCATCGAAAACCGTTGGGATAAGTTTGTTGTAACCGTCGTTTAAGGTTTGATGTTGCGGTTTAACTCCGGTCCATGTGACCAAAAACCACAGGGCTGCAGGCGGATTAGGACCGCTGGCAGTCGCCTCCCCCAACTATAAATTTTTAACAATTTAAATTAATGTGGAATACTATACAGGTAAGAAACATTGGATAGGCGAGATGGTCGGAGGCTATGCAGGCGTGCCGGAGGTCGCGAGGTCGAACCCCCCCCCCAACTCCACCAAAATTTTACTCAATCCTCCTGAGGACACGTGGCAGCCTCCAGGCTTGCCACGTGTCTCTCATCCAACGGCCTAAATAAAACCTGTACTTCTCCATCTAACGTTAGAAACAAATCTCGTACAATCAAATTAATGGCTCAGATTCAGCCACGTGGTGTGATCTGATTAGCTGTGAGAAAAATAATATTCCCCAGAATATGCCACTTGCTGACTGTACCTGCATGCTGACTAGGCATCCCAGTCACAAAATTTTTGTTGTTTGAGAAAACAAATAGAACGCGATATCTTCCTCATACGACATCGGTTTTTCAAACCATTCATGGCGCCATAATTGCAACGACGAGACCTTTCTGATCGCTCAGGTTCGGTACGGTTTTGAGCACTTTCAATTTTGAGAAAATCACATGATCTCCTGATCACACATCCCCACTGGGAAGCTTTTGGACCCCAAAATCTCTCTGGATTACTGACCATGAAGATGAGGAGACTGTGTCACCACTATTCCAGTCTTTATCCACTGAAATTTCCTTAATTTCATTAATTGGAGCTTTTCATGAAAAGACAAAATTTTCCTTGATTCCGTCGACCAACCATTGCTATCTTTGACATTGTCATGCTGCACATTTTCTGAACTTGCAGAATAAAAACCTAACTTTGCAGTAAACATCTTGTTTCTACATTGGTCTATAATCAAAGGAAACTTGGAATTTTTCTCACCTTGCATTCTGTCCTTATGGCGATTTTTTGTTGCTTTTGCCTTGAACTTGTGTCGACTCTTGACCAAGTTTCTTCGCCATTGTACCATGCCTTTCGGAAACCAGCAATGAACATTTTTGAATCCTGTGCCTTCTTTTCCAAGTTGTTTTTTTCCTCTCTTTGACCTTTGCAACTTCTTGCACTGACACTTTGTTTTCAACACCGTTCAACACCAATGTCGACTGGTGCAACTGCTTGTCATCTTTTTTCAAAGACAACCTAATTTCAAACTGAAACAACTCATTACATACATCAACATTTGTTTGAAAAGGATGATGTAAAACATGTCTTTGTTTAATCATCATCAATGTCAAGTTTTGGCTTGCATTGACTAGCCTCTTCATTTGCCTTGCATTAACTAAAGAAGTGTCTAGTTTCTTGTGATGAGCTCTCACAATATACTTCTTGTCGTCTTTGAAAAAATGGTATTTGTTCTCATGGCGATGGAAGATTTCTTTCCTGTCATACAAGTAAGGATTTCCCAACACCATACCCGTTATATCAAGCGGAACAACATCTAATTCAGTTGTGTCAATGAAATGTGCAGTTATTGCAAAGCGCAACATGCACTTCTTTGAAACCTGTAAATTTTCATCCTTACAAATCCAACCAAGTGGATATGGTTTCAGATGTGGAATGGTTTCAAGATTAAGTTTCTTGACCAAGTCTTCAGAGATTAAATTTGCTTGTGACCCACTGTCAAACAATGTGTCAACTTTGGTATGTTTGGAAATGACCCTCACATGAAACAATTCAATTCTCTCTTCTTCATTTGGAGCTTGTATGTGATAGTTAGATATACTAGAACTGGGTTTTGTTTCAATCTCTTTCCCCTTCAAGTTCTTTAGTCCCATAGCTATGATTTTTGTTTCATCTCCTGAACTTGACCCTAAGTTTTGTTCAACTATTGCAACAATTTTTCCTTTCTCCTTAGCTTTCTCTTTGGCTTTAAAACTTGATGGTTTCAACTCTGGATGAAGTTTCCAGCAATGGTCTTCATAATGGCTAGTTTTAGAAAAATGTTTGCAAAATAATTTTCCCTTCTCTTTTCTGATATTTGCATTTCTCTTTTTCTTCCATTTGCCTTTAAACTCATTTTCCTCATTCTCATCTATGTTTTTTTTTCCCCTTGCCTCTAAGTGTGTGGCTTGTACACAAAATTCATCTAGGCTTGTAGAGTTAAACATGAGGATAATATGTCTTAGGTAGGTATGTAAGCCTCCTATATACTTGAGCAAAGTGTCTTGGCTCTGCAAATCTACTCCTAATAAGAGAGCTCTTCTCCTAAATTCTTGAGTATAAACTTGTACATTTTGTCCTTTCAATTGTTTAAAAATTTTCCAGTCTATTATGGCTTTCTGCATGTGAGCTAATGGATAAAACTTTTGTTTTACTACAGAAATGAAATCAATCCATGATAGAATAATCTTACCATGCTTCTTGATCTCCTCCTTTGTCTTGGCTTCCCACCAAACAAGTGTTGCACCTTCCATTCTCAATGAAGCTAGTTGGATTTTGGTATCATCATCATGAAAGTTTTGGATTCTCAAATAGACCTCCAATTGCCTAATCCAATTATCTAGCTTTTTTGCATTAACTTCACCATTAAACATTGGTAATTCAAATTAACATCAAGTTTTGTAAAAGGACTTTTACCAGTATTCTTTGACTTGTATGGCTGATGTAATAAAGATGAAGTAAAGGATGATCAGGATGAAGATGAGGGTGATGATGGCGACTTTCCATTGTCTCCATTTCCTCCATTTCCCTTCTTTGATTTATCTTCATCATTGTGGCCTCTTGATGATCCCTGTCCTTCCTTGTGAAGTTTGGACCTTTCTTCTTCTAGTTTTTCATTTATTTCTTGATAAAGGACTATAACCATTTCAGTCAAGTCAAGAAATGCTTTTATGTACACTCTTTCTTCCTCTTTGGGATCCATCTCTTCATGGATTTATTCTTCTCTTGGAGGCATTCTTAATGCAACTTCTGCTTCTTTTGGAGGTGAACTAGGTGGTGGAGAATGTGGAAATCTTTCCCTCCTTTGTTGTGGCTCACTTTGAGAACCTCTTGCTTCCACCAATTTGTCTTCCCCTCTATTAAGCTTGAGCCTAGTAAGCATGAAAACCCTTGCAAATAGTAAACAAATCTTTGCACAAAAAAACACCAAAGATTAAACTCTAGCTCTGATACCAACCTGATCTGAAAGGAGTGTATTAGTTTTGTTGTGCTAAGTGTCCTTTCAGTAATAAAAGCATGTACAATTTGTCTCCATTTGTTTTCTCAAACAATGAGTGTTTTAACCATGGCACATAGATGAATTTGTGAACTTTAAGCATGTAAATAAGCCTAAATAACACTATACAGTAGTGTATAACAGAGAAAAACAATCACACATAAGTTTTACACAGTAGGCATGATGAAGCAGTTCACCCCTCCTGGGCTACATCTGTTGGTCTAGTTCACAATGGCATGTCCCTCTTTGTCATTATGCTCAAAATTGAAAATTACATGTGTTTACAAGCCTCTAATGGTTGTTTTCTTTGCACCAGTGGCTCCATAATGCTCAAATTAGTCTAGGTAGACTCTTGGTTCACCCAAATTGGTTGAAATTGACCTCCCAATGCATTTTTCCCAATGTCAGCTAGAAAAACTCCACTAAAAGTGGAGACTGGCACTTAACTGTCACTAAAAATAGAAAAAACCCTAAAATTTAGGTCGGCACCAAAATTCGAGCCAGTATGGACCGTTTGAATTGAATGTTAGTGGTTAGGTCGGGGTGGTCACAAGCCGACCCCCCGCATAAAACCACATGGTTATGGGTTTTAAAAATCTGCATTGAAGTTGGAGTGGAACCCATACATGTACGTTCTGCAAACTCGTGGCATTACATGCCATTACACTGAAACTGTGCATGTGAACGCAACATCTATCGCTAGAGGTTATGGTTGAGACAATCATCGCATTGAAGTTTTTATGTCATATCGTGACATGTGACTGCATCCATCGAAAATTGTCGGGATAAGTTTGTTGTAACCGTCGTTTAAGGTTTGATGTTGCGGTTTAACTCTGGTCCATGTGACCCGCAACCACGGGGCCACCGGCAGGTTGGGACCACCAACGGTCCCCTCCCCCAACTATAAAGCTTTAACACTTTAAATTAATGAGGAATACTATACAGGTAAGAAACATTGGATAGGCGAGATGGTCGGAGGCTATGTAGACGTGCCGGAGGTCTCGGGGTCGACCCAGGCTCCAAAATTTTACTCAATCTTCCTGAGGACACGTGGCAGCCTCCGGGCTTGCCACATATCTCTCATCCAATGGCCTAAATAAAACATGTACTTATCCATCCAACGATTAGAAACAAATATCGTACAATCAAATCAATGGCTCAGATTCAACCACATGGCACGATCTGTTTGTTTGTGAGAAAAGGGAATATTCCCCAGAATATGCCACCTACTGACTTTACATGCATGCTGACTAGGCATCCCAGTCACAAAATTTTAGTTTTTTGAGAAAACGAACATAACGCGATACCTTCCTCATACAACATCGATTTTTAGAACCATTCATGGCTTCGAAATCGCAATGACGAGACCTTTCTGGTCGCTCAGGTTCGGTACAGTTTCGGGCACTTTCAATTTTAAGCAAATCACATGATCTCCTGATCACTCTACATCTAGCAACATACACATCTCAATTGTAAATCCATCATTGTCACTGGAGGAAATACCCTGTACATACATAAATCTAGGTATAAATATCTCTATTTTAAACCCTATAGGAGGTTCTATAGTTTTTTTTTTTTTCTCTGGAAGCGGTGCAATTACCTCTAGAATGTTGAATAATGAAGGAACTATCAGAGTTTCCTCATCACGAATTCCTCCCTCATCTTCTTCTGCTTGATCAACCGGTTTCTTCGACACATAAAATTATTATTTGGTACTAGTTCGCTTCTCTTCGGGCAACGTCGTGATCTCCGCAAGAACATTGTCTTTGGAAGGTGTTGATCATTTCAGCCCCCATTGAATCTTTGACTAGAAATCCCTTTTTGGTGGGCCTGAAAAATCCATTATCTGCCTATTGTTGCCTTCTCCCAGCCTCAGAATTGCATAAAATGTCCGAGAAACCCACCTTTGAAAATATATTAGGCCTTAGCCCCTTTCGGCCTAGCCCCTCTGCTCCTTTTCCTCCACGTGATCGAAGGCTAGAACCGGGCGCTGGCCCTATAAGCGCTTACCACAGATACATGTTGGGTGCGTTTGTAACCGTCGATCTATACCAATTGGACGACATTCGCAATGCTTCATCACGCCCGGACCCCACTCAGTTCACAGCTCTGATAATATGTCCACTGTCCGATTAGCTTGCAGATCAACGGTCAGAAGCTCACCCGCTTCAGTGGCTTCGCAGCGCACTACTCCAAAACCAGGTGGTATGTATCGCACTGCCTTTCGGCGGTGGGCGGTAATTCTCGATTGGCCAGCGATTCCATACAATGTTTGCCACGCGTCCCAGCGTATGGCTCCAAAACCGCCGTTCATCGCGCATTATTGTTCGATCAAAGTCACGACGCGATATTCATGATAGCCGCCCGATCTGAAGGTCTTCATCCAACGGTTGTCATACTCCGAAATTGAACGAGGGTTTGTCCATGTCAACAGTGCCCCTTGCCCACCATCCCATTGCCCTCCGATGCGTTTTCAACTGTCGATCTCGTTTTGAGATCGAACGGTCCAGATCATCTGCATATCCTGCCATTGACTCGGTCCTCCTCCACATCATCATCCCACGTGTTTATCGCATTTTTCTCTCTGCCATTTATATATTCTATTCATAAGTTATATTTTAATGTTTTGCATTTTAGCTCTGTCCAGCCCGTCTGCCATTGTTCCACTGCATTTTTCACCGTCACCTCTCGTCCTTCCACCATCTTGTCACGCCGCGCTGTCTCGCCATTATCCCCACTGTGTTCACCTTCCCGTGCATGGTTTTCTTTAACGAGTTTGCAGATTTTGCAGGTTTACAGCGGCGAAGAAATATCACGATTCACAGTTTCAATTACTGTGACAGAGAGCACGTCAAAGGACCAGTTTTCAGAACTGAATTATGAATAAAGCCCCGGGAAGGCAAATCGATAAGACTTCCATTAAAGAAGCGGGGTTAAAATCTGTCAAACCCTGCAGGGACATTCAAGGTGCCGATTTCACAGATGAAAACATTAATGAAGCAGCAGAGGAAGATCAGTGGATGATTGAGGAATTCAGTGTTCAGCGTTGAAGATTTTAAAGCTTAATTCAGGATTGGGAAGGCAGAGGGTACAATGCACAGAAAACAATGCCCTCAAGGTTTTATTTTAGCAGAATTTTCTCCCCAGGAAGGACAGACCGCCCATAAGGTTTCTATTTCTCTACCGTGTTCCTGAAGAGATTTTCACCTATAACATTTATTTCAGGAAGAAGATCACATAGTACATACAACATTACAAAGTCATCGAGCAGTATGGGCGTGCCCGTTTCCGCCATCTTGTCTTTATGAAGAAAATTAATGGTTCATCACCTACTTCATTTATTAAGTTTTCTTTTTCTCTATAAAACCCCCGAAGAACAGATTATTGACGGTTCCAGATTTTATCAGAAAATTATGCAGTAAAGGCTTTTTGTATACATTTTGTAGAACTTTTATATGAAGGCTCAGAGCCCATAGGGTCTCAGTAAGGAGGAGTTCCATCTGTTAAAGAGGATTCTGGTCTTTGGTATTTCACAGTCTGTAACTTTCTCTTATGTGTTATTTTAATATATCATTTCATTTCATCCATGTTTCCTGTATCATGTTTTGGAATGCGAGTGGCTCACTAATTTTTGGTATGGATTCATCCTAGTTGATGCCCATGCTCGGATCAGTCAAGCGCTTTAAATATGGCTCATGCATGATATTCTGTTCCACTATTCATCTAAACCATGTTTCTGCTATATTAGTTTCTTTGGGAGGGTGTTTTTAAAATGCTACTGTCATGTATGGATTCTTAAATTGGTAAGCCCATGCATGGTGGTATTGTGTATCTGGATATCAGCTCAATGTTAACTAATATTTTCTCTACATTTCATTCACTACATACACCTTCTGATAACTTATTTCTGTGAAGTATTTCTGAATCGGCCCGCTTTGCAGTAAGCTGTCTCTGAATTGTCTGTTGCTTTTATATCGGAGTTTTGCATGTTGCCTCTGCAATATCTCTTTCTCTGTGTCAGTTTCTGAAGGTCCTGGTCCCATTCAGATTAATTTTCCTTGTTTTACAATAGATAGCATGAGAGCTTTTTGCTGATAACTTCCCATGTTATATTACACGCTCCTTGCTATATTAAGATGTCCTAGGCACTGGTCTATCACAACTCTAGGCTGTCTCTAGGAGCGACAACATCTTTCTGGCGCCGTTGCCAGGGACGAAGTTGAGAAATTTTAAAATCCCTGGGCCTCGACAAAATCTAATTCACTCTTCAAGTAGGTGAGTATGGAGAGTTGAGAGTTGTAGATCCCTCACCTTGGCGACTCCACATTTGTTCATTTGATAAATCTATTTGCAATCCTAGCTCCTCGTAAGCCACACCTGAGGTCAGATATGTCTAAGCCAAAGACACCTTCAATGTCTGACCCTGAAAAGATCATACATAGAATAAATTGGAGGGAAATAAAATCAGTCCATTCTGAGATTCCCGAATTCTCTCAAGAAGACTTTCCGTCCTCCTCCTCTCAAGATTCTCAATTGCAAGTTCCTGACTCCACTGTCGGAGATACCGATTACTATTCAGATAGTCCACCCCGAGGAGGTGTCCAATTTAAAGACAGTCTTCATCCTACTCCTGAGGTCGAAGAGGTCAAGGAAGTCACCGAAGTATCTGCTGTTAACAGACCTTTGTTCCCCTCAACCCCTCAAGTTGCAGTTGAGTATATTCCTATTGTTATTCATACTCCACTTCCACCTCCTCCTCCTCCTCTTACTCATCAAAATATTGCACTACCTCCACCCCCTCCAATGGAAAATGTTCCAGGCTTCTTGCTAAATAAATATGCTCCTCTGGCATTACCCCAAGTGTTGAATGATATGCCCCAAGATTATCTTAAGATCTTGCCCAGATTCACTGGGGAAAATGAGATTGATGCTCAAAAACATCTTGAGACTTTCTGCTCTTTTGCAGAGAAATTTAATGTTGAACATTTAGACGTGGTATTAAGACTATTTGTGCAATATCTTGATGGTGAAGCTCGAAAATGGTTTAAGACTTTGGCAGGTCGTTCTATTACCAATTGGGATAATATGGAAGATACTTTTCTCAGAAAATGGGGGGAGAAGAAAGATCATGGACAATGTCTTATTGAGTTTAATACACTCAAGAAAAGACATAATGAAGGGGTGTCAGAATTTATCAAGAGATTTAATAAATTGTATTTGAGCCTGCTTGCTGACATGAAACCTCATCAAACTGCTGCTAAAGTTGTTTTTGTAGCAGCCTTTGATTCAGAATTTGGTTTCTCTCTCAGGGAAAGAAAGCCTGCCACTCTGGATGATGCTCAGGCATATGCACTAGAGTTGGAAGCAAACTTTGCCTCCACTGGTAAATCAAAAGGAAGATCTGAACAAGATACCAGAAGAAGGGGCAAAGAAGAGGTATCTACCTCTAAGCAGGACAGAGATGCAGACAGAATGGAAGAAATGACCAAATTGATTAAAAAGGTGGTCAAGCTTGAATTGGAGGCCAAGAATTCAGCTTTCAAGAATTTCCACAATGCTCCAAACAGAGGTTTCAATCCTTAGTATAGGAAACCACCCCTACAAATATTGCCAAGGGAAGCAAAGGAGCAACAGGATCAGGTACCACACCCATTGTACCTGGAAGGGTCGGTAGATGATTCTACTGAAGACACTGCCTATGGACTAGAGGATGCAAATCTTTCCTTTTCAAATAGTGATGGAGAAGAATGCCCTTTACAAGGAAATGAAGGAGTTGAGTGCCCATCGCAAGAAGAAGAAAAGACTAGAGACACAGAAGAAGCAGATATTGATTAATATTGTAAACAATTTACTGATTTCATGCAAGCACATTTCAATAGAAGATATGATCTCACATCTTCTAGGAAGAGGACTCATACTCAAGAGCAAGAAGAAGAGCTACCCCAGAAGGGAGCACCTGCTCACCAGGAGTCTACAATGCAAAAAGGCACAGACAAAGGTAAGGGCCCTCTAAACAAACCTTTGCAGTCTAATGATCAAATTCCTTCCTCTTCAAAAGCAGTCAGTCCCTCTAATACCAAGTCTGTGTCAAAAGAAGTCAAACCCCCAGCCGAAAATAAAGAGCCAAAAAAGGTTGTAATAGAGAAGTCCCCCCCTGTTTTCAGTCTGCAAAATGAACTTGAAAAAGTCAAAATCCCAGTACCCTTGACCGAGTTGTTGAAACAACCTGCATATCAATCCCAAGTCACCTCATTCATGCTCCCTCCAGAAGCAACACTCACTCCAGTTAGCCTCAACCTTCAAGAAGAAAGACCCATGGTTGTCTTTGGTCCACATGTTGAGGAATTAGATGCTTCTACTCCTCCCTTTTATGTGTCTCTAGTGATTCATGACCTGCTATTACATAATTTTCTGTTAGATTCTGGAGCATCCCATAATCTTATACCTGTGTCAGTCATGGAACAACTAGGAATACAAATCACCCGTCCATACAAGGACCTTTATTCATTTGACTCCAAAAGAGTTAAATGCTTGGGGATGATCAAGGATTTGGTGGTTAATTTGGCCCAAATCCCAGCTAAAAGTGTAGTAATGGACATCGTGGTGGCTGACATCCCAGCTCGCTTCAGCATGCTGCTGTCAAGGTCCTGGGGAACAAAAATCAGTGGATCACTCAAGATGGATTTAACATATGCCACTATCCCAGTTTTTGGTGGCCAAGAGAGGAGGTTGTACAGGGAGACTAGATTTGTCAAGATGGTGACTAAGGCTGACAACTCTGTAAATTCACCAGTCTACAGTAAAGAAGGAGATTTCTCATGCTTGATGCTGGAAGAAGACCAAGATTTTGCTCATGAACCATCCTTCTGTCACATCAAGACTGAGCAGCCTTCAGAGAGCCATGAAGCAGGAATCTGGACACTTCATTTTGATGGAGAAAATTCAAGAGAAGGTAATGGAGCTGGAATACTATTGATTTCTCCTACAGGAAGATGGGTCCCTTTGTCCTTAAAACTGGAATACGAAGCTACTAACAATGTGGCTGAATATGAAGCACTTCTGTTAGGATTGCAGACAGCCAGGAACATGAATATACAAAGTTTAAAAGTTCTGGGAGATTCAGAACTGGTGGTTAGACAAGTCAGGAATCAGTGTCAGACTAAACATCCTAGGCTAAGGGCTTATAGGAATGAAGTTTGGGACATGGTAGAAAATTTCTTCTTGGCATTTAATATCCAGTTCATGCCCCGAGAACAGAATAGGATGGCTGATTCTCTTGCTGTGGCTGCTAGTACATTTCGACCACCTTAGAACCCTCTTTTAAGATATGAAGTTGAGGTGCGTTATCGACCATCAATCCTAGATAACATCAAGCACTGGCAGGTATTTGAGGATGAAGAACAGATGAAGAGATTCCTGGAAATAGTAGGAGAATTCCCCAATATGGAGATTGATGCTGATGAAGAAGAGTTTGAGACCGAAGATACTTCAGAAAGAAATTGGGAGAAGAAAGTGGCAGGTAATAAGGTGTTGCAGTTAAAGGGAAACATTATACCTAGAGGGCTGGTGCCTCTAGAAAGATTATTTGACAAGAATGATGTTCCACTGCAGCCAGGAAAAGTGGTAGAAGAGAATCAGGTAGAAGACCTGAATTTGGGTACTGAGGCTGACCCCAAACATGTAAAACTGTTGAGGAAGATCCCTGGAGAATATAAAAAGCTGTATCAGAAATTGTTTCAGTATTACAAAGATGTGTTTGCATGGTCCTATCAGGACTTGAAAACGTTTGATATCAGTATAATGCAACACAAAATTCCACTGAAGGCAGATGCAAAGCCCCATAAGCAGAAGCTCAGACAAATCAATCCCCTGCTGCTTCCCTCTATTGAGAAGGAAATCAAGAAGCTGCTAAAGGCCAAAATAATTGTACCATTGAGGTACTCTGAATGTGTGGCGAACCTAGTCCCTGTACGAAAGAAGAATGGAGAAATAAGGCTGTCTGTGGATTTCAGAAATTTAAACAGAGCATACTTAAAGGAAAATTATCGACTGCCTAAGATGGATCACATCTTGCATAGGGTAGTTGGAGCTTCCAGAATGTCAATGATGGATGGATTCTCTGGTTATAATCAAGTGGCTGTACTTCTAGAAGATCAAAAGAAGACTTCTTTCACCACACCATGGGGTACATTTATGTATGCCAGGATGCCTTTTGGATTGATTAATGCAGGGGCCACTTTTCAGAGGGCCATGGACATTGCTTTTGTTGGGGAGCAGGATAAATTCCTGGTGGTCTACCTCGATGATATCACTATATTTTCCAAGAATGATACTGAGCACATTGAGCATCTGCGTAGAACTTTTGAGAAATGCAGAAGGTATGGTCTCTCTCTGAATCCTCAAAAGTATTTATTTGCATTAGAAGAGGGAAAGCTTTTGGGCCATATTGTGACCAAAGATGGGGTGAAGATAGATCCTAAGAGGGTAGAGGTTATAAATGGTATTGCTTTTCCCAGAAATAAGAAAGAGGTACAAGTATTCCTAGGGCGTATTAATTTCTTGAGAAGGTTTATTCCTAACTATGCTGAAATAGTTAGACACATAACTGACATGCTGAAGAAGAATAATGAAGTTAAATGGTCCCAGGAATCACGAGAGGCATTTACCAGAATAAAAAATGCTTTTGCAGAAGCCCCTATGCTAGCTGGACCAGATTATGATAAACCTTTCATGATTTTTTCTTTTGCATCACCTCATACAATAGCGGGAGTTTTATTGCAGAAAAATGAGGAAGGGTATGAGCAGCCTATTGCCTTTTTCAGTCAGGTGCTTTGTGATGCAGAATTAAAGTACAATATATTGGAAAAGCAAGCATACGCCCTAGTGAAATCCCTCAAAGCATTCCGTGTATATGTCTTACAGTCCCACATCACTGCATTTGTGCTTGCAGCTGCTGTAAAAGATATCCTTATTCAGGGGGATAGTGAAGGAAAAAGGGGGAAGTGGATTGCCAAAATACAAGAGTATGACTTAGAAATATGCCCTACTAAGCTGATCAAAGGATAGGGGCTTGCCAAAATTTTATCTGAATCAAATTATCAGGCTTTGGGCATAAATTTATCCATAATAGCAGCTGAGGAATCTGAAGAGAAAGAGGAGAGACAGGGGATTGGGGTAGCTACTCCACAAACACATATAAAGTACCTCACCAGTCAGTGGTACAAAGAGATAGTAGGGTATCTCCTCACACTCAGTTGCCCCCCAAGCTGTGATAAAGATAAATACAGATCGCTAAGATTGAAATCATAGAAATAATTAGTCGCCAGTGGCCAGCTATACTGGCGAGATCCCTCAGGCATCCTGCTCTTGTGTCTCACAGAGGATTAGGTAAAGAATATAATAGCTGAATTTCACGAAGGGATCTGCGGAGGTCATTACAGCTGGAGGGCCACTGCTCATAAAATCTTGAAGGCTAGTTTTTATTGGCCCAAGCTATTTGGAGATATTTTCGCTCAGGTTAGAGCATGTGAGAAATGTCAGAAGTTTGCTAAAAGATAGAAGATGGCACCTCTTCCCATGATTCCCGTTCATGCGGATGAACCTTTCAGACAATGGGGAATTGATTTCATAGGTGAAATACATCCTCCGTCAAGTGGTTAGCATAAATGGATATTAACTGCCACGGATTATTTCACTAAATGGGTGGAAGCCATACCTACAAGGAATGCTATGGATACCGTGATAATAAAATTCATGGAGGAAAATATCATATCCAAATTTGGTTGCCACAAATAGTAGCGTGGCGATTTCAAGTTCTCATTGCAGAAGTTTGAGAGAGTTCACACGGCAATACTTTGCCTAAGTCACTCCTACGGCTGCTATCCACAAGAATGGCTTAGCGAGTCTTCTAATAAAACCTAGTGAGGGCCCTAAGAAGATTATCAGCTAAACGGGGAAAAATTGGGATTCCCAGTGGAGGTTCCTCACCTTGGGCCAATAGAATCACAATGAGAAAGAGCAACTAAAATCCCCATATAGATTACACTGTGGTACTCTGGAAGCGACGATGTTCCTACTCAGCGGCCCTACTGGCAGCTCGTTCATGCGAAGTCGAGAAGAAACTTCGATGATATGACCGGGTGTGAATAAATCCATTTGGTGTAATTCGGAAAACAAACAATCGAGTAAATCAAAAGGCATGAAGAAAGAAGAGTATCGAGAAGATGAAATGCCTTTTTGATCAGCATGCTAAGGACCAGAATCTGCAAATTGGTGATCTAGTGCTCAGATGGGACATCCGGAGAGCTGAAAAAGGAAAACATGGTAAATTCGATCCACTTTGGTTCGGTCCTTTCAAGATTGTGGAGCAGGGAGGTAACAATACTTTCAAGTTGGAAAATTTACAGGGTGACTTGCTTGATGCCCCTGTAAATGGTCAATTTATCAAGCCCTACTTTCAGTTCTGATTCAGGCAAAGGCAGCCTGATGTATTATATTGTATATTAGTTTCCTTTTTGTTTTTGTTTGAATAATGTGGGTGCCATGATGAATCATGAAGCGAAAGGCAAAGTTCACACAGAAGAGTATCTGATGATCTGCGAAGTTCTCGACACGTTCAGGGATGAATGTGCCGTCCCCAGATGGAGCCGATGTTGATCATTTCAGCCCCCATTGAATCTTTGACAAGCAATCCCTTTTTGGTGGGCCTGAAAAATCCATTATCCACCTATCGTTGCCTTCTCCCAGCCTCAGAATTGCATAAAAGGGCTGAGAAACCCACCTTTGAAAATATATCAGGCCTTATCCCCTTTCGGCCTAGCCCATATGCTCTTTTTCCTCCACATGACCGAAAGCCAGAACCGAGCATTGGCCCTTTAAGCGCTTACCACAGATACATGTTGGGCGCGTTTGTAACCGTCTATCTATACCGATCGGATGACATTCGCAATGCTTCATCGTGCCCGGACCCCACTCAGTTCACAGCTCTGATAATCTGTCCATCGTCCGATTAGCTTGCAGATCAACGGTCAGAAGCTCACCCGCTTCAGTGGCTTCGCAGCGCGCTACTCCAAAATCGGGTGGTATGTATCGCACCGCCTTTCGGCGGTGGGCGGTAATTCTCGTTTGGCCAGCAATTCCATACAGTGTTTGCCACACGTCCCATCATACGGCTCCAAAACCGCCGTTCATCGTGCATTATTGTTCGATCAAAGTCACGGTGCGATATTCATGATAGCCGTCCGATCTGAAGGTCCTCATCCAATGGTTGTCATACTCCGAAGCTGCACGAGGGTTAGTCCATGTCAACAGTGCCCCTGGCCCACCATCTCATTGCCCTCCGATGCGTTTTCAACCGTCGATCTAGTTTTGAGATCAAACGGTCCATATCATCTGCATATCCTGCCATTGACTCGGTCCTCCTCCACGTCATCATCCCATGTGTTTATCGCATTTTTCTCTCTGCCATTTATATATTCTATTCATATGTTATATTTTAACGTTCTGCATTTTAGCTCTGGCCAGCCTGTCCGCCATTATTCCACTGCATTTTTCACCATCACCTCTCGTCCTTCCATCATCTCGTCACGCCGTGCTGTCTCGCCATTATCCCCACTGTGTTCACCTTCCCGTGCATGGTTTTCTTTAACAAGTTTGCGGATTTTGCAGGTTTACAGTGGCAGAGAACTATTATGATTCACAGTCTCAATTACTGTGATAGAGCGCACGTCAAAGGACCAGTTTTCAGAACTGAATTATGAAGGAAGCCCCGGGAAGGCAAATCGACAAGACTTCTATTAAATAAGCGGGGTTAGAATCTGTCAAACCCTGAAGGGACATTCAAGGCGCCGATTTCACATATGAAAACATTAATGGAGCAGCAGAGGAAGATCAGTGGATGATTGAGGAATTTAGTGTTCAACGTTGAAGATTTTAAAGCTTAATTCAGGATTGGGAAGGTAGAGGGTACAATGCACAAAAAAAAATGCCCTCAAGGTTTATTTTAGCATAATTTTCTCTCCAGGAAGGACAGACCGCCCATAAGGTTTCTATTTTTCTACCGTGTTCCTGAAGAGATTTTCACCCAGAAAATTTATTTCAGGAAGAATATCACAGAGTACATACAGCATTACAAAGTCATCGAGCAGTATGGGCGTGTCCGTTTCCGCCATTTTGTCTTTATGAAGCAAATTAATGGTTCATCACCTACTTCATTTATTAAGTATTATTTTTCTCTATAAAACCCCGGAAGAACAGATTATTAGGGGTTCCAGATTTATCAGAAAATTGGGTAGTGAGAGAACTTTGTATACATTTTGTTGAACTCTTGTATGAATGCTCAAAGCCCATAGGGTCTGAGTGAGGAGGAGTTTCATCTGTTAAAGAGGATTCTGGTCTTTTGTATTTCGCAGTCTGTAACTCTCTTTTATGTGTTATTTAATATATCATTTCATTTCATCCATCTTTCCTGTATCATGTTTTGGAATGTGAGTGGCTCACTAATTTTTGGTATGGATTTATCCTAGTTGATACCCACGCTTGGATTAGTCAAGCGCTTTAAATATGGCTCATGCATGATATTTTGTTCCATTATTCAGCAAAACCATACTTCTACTATATTAGTTTCTTTGGGAGGGTGCTTTTAAAATGCTATCATCATGTATGGATTCTTAGATTGGTAAGCCCATGCATGATGGTATTGTGTATGTCTGGATATCGGCTCAGTAGTAACTAATATTTTCTCTACATTTCATTCACTACATACACCTTGATAACTTATTTCTATGAAGTATTTACAGATAAACGCTTTACCGGTAAGTTGTCTTTAGTTATGCTGTTGCTTTTATGTTGGAGTTTTGAATGTTGCCTATGCAATATCCCTATTTATGTGTCAGTTTTTGAAGGTCTTGGTCCCATTCAGATGAATTTTTCTTGTTTTACAAGAGATAGCATGAGAGCTTGTTATTGATAAATCCCTCTATTATACCATATGATCCTTGCTATATAAGATGTCCTAGGCACTAGTCTATCAAAACTCTAGGCTGTCTCTAGGAACGACAACATATGCATTGAACACGAAAGGTAAATTTTTAAGCAAGATAAACTTAAAATTTATCTCAATTAATCTAAGGGAGCATTGTCATTTAACGATGACATTGAGAGGTCTTGGCTAGAGATGTGTTCCGGCATTGTAAAACATAGCAACTATTGTTAATTGTCTGCAATGCATTCTCAGTGTGATACTGCATCCCATGTATGTAAGTATATCGAAGCTCGTCCACGTACCTTGAGTATATCGGGTGGTGTTCCAGTATGAAAAGTATAAGGGGATGGTCTCACTGTATGGTTTCGCATTATACAATGCTAATATGAATTTTTCCTCCATGTACCATCAAGTATATTTTGGAGGACAACATTAGGTTTCTTACCATCCATTGGTAACCGAGTTGGTCACCTTGTACACTCTGAAACACCAAACACATCATTCAGGGAGATTGCCTTAACGTACGTAAGTCCTTGGTTTACTAGGGTGATATATTACATTTCACAGTTGCTTGGTAATCCTTTTACCTAGAATTACCCTCTTTTTGTTTATTTATTTATTGTAATAAAATCAATCAGCAATTGTGGAAGAAGATCAACCCTTTCCCCATTGTTCGCGTAGGACAGTGAATAAACCACCTTTACTACCATAAGCTACAACTACTAGGTGAAGGCGAGTTCATCCTACCAAGTCTGGTACCTCTAAACCTTTGGTGCTTCACCTTTATCTAATTTACCGGAGTCATCTGATCCTTTGAGTACCGAGTCTCAAGTCGTTTCTACAGATCCCGATTTATCTACTACCATCGAGACAAAACCCTCACAGTTAAGTGAGGACACTGAAATTGAATCCAATAAAATGGTAAATCTAGAACCTGAAGTTGCTCAATTGGAAGTTGATCCAGAAACTGTCGTTATTTTAATAGAATATCTTGATCCCGAGGTTGAAAAACAAGAATTTTTTCTTGTGCCGGAAGATGATCAACTAGCTCATCCTCAGTCATCTCTAACTATTAAGTCTTCCTATTTACTGCAGAGTATACCACCTAAAATTTATCTTGGGATTGACGGTGAAGTACTTCCACCTAGTTTGATTTCAATTGAGGAAGAACCTCAGGAAGATACAACCCCTACAAATCCAACTCATTTTGGTTCGGAGCTTCATATTTATCCATATTTTCCTCATTTGAACCACACTATTGTTGTTGATCCTGCTCAGTCTCAAGTTTTCGTACATTATTTAGAGTATTTACTGGGTTATTTGACCATGGCTAAGACAACATCCCAGACTGTACCATCTGCTATAGTTGCAACAACATCTACTGTTTCTACCTCCTCGATGTTTTCTACGACACCTGAGTCTCATCTTAATGGTGGACTGTCTGTCCCACAGTGTTACCAAGCTTTAAATAGAACCTACTCTGGTGTCTCCTCTAGTCCATGGACTTTGCCCATGTCATCATCTGGAATTTTATCTGGTTCCTCTCTTACGAATATTGAATGAACTGATCATTTATTGACATCTTCAGCTAAATATCAGGCTATTCCATCTAATTACCATCCATAATATCCATATTATACTGGACTCCCATCACATGAAGGTCAGTATGTTCAATATCCTTATACTCCATATGCTGGGGAGAAACAGATGTTTAACCCATATGGCAGTACTCCTTCATTTTTATGTCAATATTATGCTGGAATGCATCTTTTCCAATGAAAGCCTACCTTGCCTATTTAACCACAAATGGTTGTGTACCAATATTAACCAGTTCAACTTGTTCCATACCTAAAATTCCTGTTATTACTTCCTTGGCCGTAGCTCAACCTTCTCAGGCGGGTCCTTCAGCCCTTAATCCTCAAGTTTTGGGTTTACAGATTTTGACTTCTCCGGCTAGTTTACAACGTCTGTATCAGGAATTTCACAACCACAGACCAATTTACCTTTGTCACAGGCTTCTACTAGTCCTGCTTATTCACAACTTGTTCCAACTTATGCTGGCGGGCAACAACCGTATTATCAAATTCCATGGCAGCCACAACAGCCATTCCAACAGTATCAAACCTACCCTAGACTTGGTCAACAAGCCTATGCTAGGTTTGGACAACAACAAGATTATCTAGGTTCTGGTCAACAATCCTATCAAGGGTTTGGTCAAAAAAATTACCCCTATCATTGTTACGAGCAACAAATTCCTTATAATGGCGCATAACGACCTATTTCCCAGGAAATTCCATCTTACCCTGGTTACGCTCAACCTAATCTAAATCGGCAGTTGTCTTTTGTTGCAACACTATAGTTACCTGATTTAAACAAGCTCACTAATGATTCCATTCATTATTTACCTTGGTGTCCGATGATTCCTCATAAATTAACCTCTGATATTTCGAAATTCAATGGAAACTCCAGAGAAGATATGTCTATGCACGTTATGACTTATCATTTATAATGTTCGTCAAACTCCTTGAATGATGATTATGTTAGACATTGTATTTTCCAGTGAAAGATCACTGATATGGTTGTAAAGTGGTATATTTAATTACTAAGAGCTTCTTTCGAAAACTTCACAGCTTTAGCCACAACTTTTCTAACCCACTTCCAGTTACCCATCAGATATGAAACTCAAATGAAAATTTTTACCAACTTTAAACAAACGACTACTACTCACATATCAGATCACATTCATGAGTGGTGTTTTCGTCGTTGAATGGTTAAAACCTTTGTTCTAGATCATCTTTTAGCTAAGTGGTTTATAAAGTCCTTGTTTCCATCTATCACCAAGGACGTGGCCAAAGGTAGTGTTGTCACTGAAGAGAAATTAATTGCTCGTGCCCAGTATCTAGATTTGATTTATACTCAGTCTGGCATACTTTATGAAAATAGTTTGAATGCATCGCGACCGAATTTGATTGTTCCTTATACTCCATCTGGTAAGGAATTGCATGTTGGCAACAATGTATTGGTTATTCTAGCACTCAGCCAGCAATTTGACCATCTGTTTCCACACTTTCTGTGTCCAATCAAACCCCTATTGCATCTGATCCTTCATCTTCTTCCAAAATACATGGCATGACATCTGACAAGGGAAAAAATGACAAGCAACCCAGAAGTAAGAAGAAAGGGAAAGATAAGAAAAAACAAAATTCACTCAAGTAGGAAAAATTATCTGATATACCCGGTACTTCTCGGAAACCTCCTTACCCTTGTCTGATATGTAATGAGGATCATTTTACGCGAGACTACCCTCACCACTCAGAAGTATCGAAACTTCTTAAGACTTATGTTACATTTGCAGTGTTGAAAAACCATTTTCTGAACCTAGAAACACATATGGTTGCTACAGATCTCGCTTCTAGTTCACAAGTGCTTATGTTATCTGTCACTAAGCCCAAAAAATGTTATTTAAAGACGCCTTCAAGCCTTCTTTCAAATAACATATTAAAATCATCTCTAATTTCTTTTTCCAATTCCCAACTGGCCTCTTTAGGCCCAAAGTGTTCCCATTGCACTTTTATTTCAGAAGGAGTTCTATTTGAAAGATTAGTTTCCCTCATATCCAAAATATGTACATGTTCAACCGAGAACCTCCTTCCAATTCAACCTATACAAAATTCCAATTAATTACATGATTATGATCAAATATATATTTATTTAACAAAGATACATGAAATACATTATGATTCTTCACAAGATTTGGGGAAGCTAATTGATAATATATTGACCCCACTCTTGCTAGTATCCCAAATGGTCCGCAATACAGAGGAGCCAATTTAGAACAACTCCCTAATATAAGGGAAATCTTCTTTTACCACACTTTAAAATAGACATGCTTCCCTACCTGGAACTCTTTAGGGGTTCTTTTCATATCAACATATCTTTTTTGTCTATCCTATGCTTCTTTCAAATTTTTTCTAATTTTATTTACCATTTGATCCATTTCTTGTAGTAGGTCTGGCATGAAAAACAACTTATCTTCTATTTGGCTCCAACTTAAAGGCACCTGAAATTTCCTCTGATATAATTCCTTGAAGTGACATATATTCAATGAAGCCTAATAGCCATTGTTGCATGTGAATTGAACCAAATTTAGGTAATCCTCCGAGTTTGAAAGCTAGTTCATGACATACATTCACAACATGTCCTCAAGAATTTGATTAACTCTACCAGTATACCCATTCGTCTGTGAGTGATATGTAGTACTAATATTTAACTAAATACCCAATTTGGTAAATAATTACTTCCAAAAGTTTAAGGAAAAATTTGTATCCTTGTCCCATCTGACTAGCTTGGGTATTCCATGCAACTTAAAATTTTCTCTCAAAAAAATATCAACCACTTGTGTAACCTTATACGTGGACCTCATAGGAATAAAATGAGTACCCTTTGTTAGTTTTCAACTGCTACCATTATGGAATCATTTTTTTTTTTTTGCTTGAGGAAATCTGCAAAAAATTCCACTTAAATCACATCCCACTTCCACTCTAGTATGTGTAAGGGCTTTAGCCATATAGTTGGGTGTTGATATTAGTTTTTCACTTGCTGACATTCTTAGCACCTAGCCATATATTTAACACCTTCCATTTTCATTATGAGCCAAAATAACCATTTTTTTAGGGATATAATCATTTTTTGGTATCTGAGATGGCCTGTGAAAGGCTTCTTATGTTATTCATCCATTATTAATTGATTTATTTTTTCTTGATCAGGTATATATCGTCTTTTGTAATATATTAACAAACCATTTTTGTTGATTTCATAATAATTCCATTTTTCTATATCATATTTAGTTTCCATATTTTGGTATATCTAATTATACTTCTCATTTATTAATGTTGAAATTATTTTACATATATTATAAATAGAAGGAAGAAAAGTAACACGAAACTTCAAAATAAGAGGATATACAACAAGAACCTACTCTAGAGAAATAAGAAATGAATATGAACATATCTCATAATGCATTGGTAGGAATTATTTCCTCAAACTCTCAGGAAAGAAGGACATATCAAGGAGAAAAACGTAATAGTGTCGATTGATTCAGGAAGTACCCATAATTTTATTAATTGTAAGATAGCCAAGGAATTGAATGATTCCTATACCCAGCACTAGAGTGTCAAGTGATCATTGAAAATTGAGGAACTATAAATTTCTCTGGAAAGTGCAATAATATCAAGCTAACCATGGGTTAATATGTATTTAATATCCCAATTCTCTCCATTCCAATGGGTGGTGCTGATGTTGTACTAGGAGTCCAATGGTTACAATATTTGGGTACGATAGCTTTAAATTTAAAGAACTTTTATTGAAATTTTTTTGGGAAGGAAAGGAAGTTTAATTAAGGGTTATCCTAGTGAAAGAAGGAAAGATAAATATATCTAATTTCATGACAAATATTTTAAATAAAGAACAACGAAACGTAATTTCACAATTATACGCACTAGAGGTTCAAACATCAAATTATCTATTTCTCCAGATCTCCAAAAATTCATGGACAATAATTCCAAGGTATTTGAGACTACCAAAGGCCTCTCACCTATTCATGATCACGATCATGTGATTCATTTAATTCTAGGAATTGTTCCTACAAAAATCAGGCCTTACAAATATCCCTATTCCCAAAAGAGTGAAATTGAACATATGGTTGCACAAATGTCAGAGACTGGTATAATTCAACCTAGTCAAAGTTTTTTTAAGCTCCAATAGTATTGGTGGATAGGAAGGATATATCACAGTGCATGTTTCCAAATTATAGGGAGCTCAACAAGCTCACTATTAATGATAAATTTCCCATTTCGATCATTTATGAGTTATTAGATGAATTACACGGAGAAATTTACTTCACCAAGTTGGATGTTCATTCAAGATATCATCAAATTATAATGAAGACTGAAGACATTTGGAAATGACATTAGAACTCATGGGAGACATTATGAATTTTTGGTCATGCCTTTTGGCCTTACCAATGCACCATCAAAATTTTAAGGTTTGATGAATTTCGCTTTCAAACCCTTAGAAAATATTTGTTAGTATTTTATGATGATATAATAATCTACTGCGAGTCTTCAAAAGGTCATTTTCAATATGTTGATATGGTGCTTAAACTATTGTAGGATAAATAATTATATACCAAAAAATCCAAATGTTTCTTTGGAGTACAGGAGGTAGAATATTCGGGTGATATTTTATCTCATGAGAGTGTTAATTTAGACCCTAAAAAAATTAAATCTATTAAGAAATGGAAAATCCCTACAACCATAATGAATCTATGAGGATTTCTTAGGTTGATAGGGTATTATAACAATTTTGTTAAGATTTATGGAAGAGTTGCAGTACCTTGAACAACATTACTAAAGAAATATGCACTTTCTTAGACTCGGAAGAAACTAAGGCCTTTGAACATCTTAAAGATGAAATGTGCCAAGCACTGGTCTTAGATACACAAAAATTAACAAAAACCCATATTGTGGAATATGATGTCGTAGGAAATGGAATTGGTGTTTTTTTAATGCAAGAAGGAATACCCATTTCTTTCGAAATTCGTCCAATCAAAGGAAAGTATTTACACAAACATATTTATGAGAAGGAAATGTTGTCAATACTACATGCGCTAAAGAAATATCGACCTTACCTAATGGGAAGACACTTAAAGGTAAAAACAGATCATGTTAGTCTTAAACACTTTATGGAAGAAAAATTGTCTTTATAAGAGTAGCAAAAATGGATCAAAAAAATCTTAGCTTATGACTTTGAAAGCCTCTAAAAAAATAAAGGAAGAAAAATGTTGTTGCATATTCACTCTCAAGAAAGGATGAGGATGTGGAAACATTTCTTTGTTCCATTTATATTATCTAACTAGATTGGATAACCGAAGAAATGGATGAATGGAAGAATCTCGAAGAAGTGTGGACACTCATTCAAAAGTTTCAGGATGATCCCAATACATCTGATACATTTATCTGGAAACATGATTCATTACAAAGATCACTTATATATCTGTAATAATTCCAAAATCAAACAAAATATTATTTTGGAATTCCACACCTCTCCCTTAGAAGGTGATTTGGAGTTTTGAAAAATTATGATAGGGTCAAGAAGGATTTTTTTTGGATGGCCTTAAATTTGATATTCATACTTTTTTTGTGGAATGTTTACTTTTTGAACGAAAAAAATTTGAGAGAATTAAGAACTCAGGTCTGTTACACCCTTTATCCATTCCATGTCAACTTTGGGAAGAGGTTTCAATGTATTTTATCATAAGCTTACCCAAGTCCAAAGAAAAACGTGTCATCATGGTGGTAGTTGATATACCTACCAAGACTTTTGTGCATTATCTCATCCATTTAAAGCCAGTACAGTCGCTATTGCATTTATGGAAAAAATTCAAGAGCTACAGGGAAACCCAAATATTATACTAAGCAACATAGATCCAATTTTCATGGGATTTTTTTGGATAAATTATTTTATTTTTTGGGAACTCAAATAGCTCATAGCTCATCTTATCATCTCAATATGATGGGAAAACTGAGATAATAAATAAATATTTTGAATGATATCTTAATTTCTTTGTAACTCATAACCAAATACAATGGTTCAAGTGGTTACCTCTGACTGAATGGTGGTATAACACTTCCTTCCATACTACAACAGAAATAATCCCATTTATGGCACTTTATGAATATCATCCATTTCCCATCACATCATATTTAAGAGAAATATCTAATTGTGAAGTAGTGGAATATCACATCGAGCATCAATTCTCCAACTCTTAAATGATAACCTCACTTTCATGCAAAATAAAATAAAACAACAAGCATATCAACATCGCAATGAAAGAAGTTTTGATGTAGGTGACTGGGTATCTACAACCATAGAAACAAATTTCCCTCAAGAAGGATAATAAATTATCACCAAAGTACTATGGTCCTTACAAATTTTTTCAAAATATTGGTACTATGACATACAAATTGGAGCTCCCTGCATCTTCTTGAGTGCACCCAATTTTCCATGTTTCATGCTTAAAGAAGGTTATAGGTGACAAGATCCTAGTTCAAAAAATATTTGAAGAACTTGAAGAGGAAGGAAAAATCATATTGGAACCTAAAGCAGTCACAGAAACAAGAACTCGACAACTATTGAGTTCAATTTCCACAAGTGATTCTAACAATAAATCGGCACATGAAAGATATTGCAATTAGCAGAAAATCCAAGCCAATCAATATTTAATGAAGATATTGCACATGAGCTATGTTGCAATATGACATATCTGATTTTAATGCAGAAATGGTTACATGGGTACAACAACCCATATCATCTATTAATGTCATCAATTAATAGTTTTTCACCCATACCTCCATAATAATTCTCTTGTAATAGGAATTCAATTCATATCCTATCAACGTGCGAAGTCTCATCTGTTTGAATGTTTCTATTGCTATGGTATTTGTACATATTGTAAAACTAAAAAGTTCCCTCTTTCTACTTATCCTTTCTCATTTATATGTAGGCTAGCCCAAATAAGAATGATTCTCCGAAGATGTATAAGGCTCTGAAGAAATTTAATAAGCATATGGCTCCCATTAACCCTACACCTGCTACATCCGAGAGAATAGAGATATTGCCACTATTTACAGATATGACTTGTAGACCTGAAAGAGGATCCTCTTTATGGGAATCCATGTATAAGTTGTTTGAAGATGAAAAACCTCTCAAAATCCAAAGAAAGGCCTCTACTAATGCCCCAAATTCTTCCAAAGCTACAACTGGAGACATAGCTAATTATTTTCTACATCTAATTGCAACACAACCAAAAATATTACCATATACTGATATGGTAAGGTGGATTATGGACAATATCAATATCGTGCATAGGACATTTATTACCAGTAGAGGAACACTGATTAGTTCCTTTAAAGCTGAAAGCCTGAAACAAATGTACCATATTCCAGACCTCGATAAGTTTTATGATAAATAATTCCTTTCACATTTCGCTAAAGAAAATGAACTCAAATAAATGTCGATAAAAAAATGGACAATAAATCCTAACACACACAAGAATGACAAAAAGGGTATGTATTCTACTAAATCTCTTGCAAGTCCCTATTGCTATGTTTCTACTATGATGTTTAGACTTTTTGATCAGCCGGACACAACCCGGTTTTCAATAGAATGGGTTCCCCTTATGGAAGTAGGGGTAGATGCTTATGTTATGGATTGGGGAATTGCAAGAGATTCTCAGATAATTATGAGACCCCTACTACACCAAGAATGACAACCCACCTTGGAAGAATTTTTTAGGAAACTTACTGAAGTCAAAATGAAAATATAAAAGAATGGTAAACTAGCCTTGTCTAACTAGTTTCCAGAACATCTTGAATTTTTGAAAAATACCCATGGGAAGGCCTTCAAAAACTGATTTTCCCAACCTCACTCAGAAAGGTCGTGAAAAATTTGTACCAGTTGAGAGTTGATTTTGGCTAACTTGTAGGAGTCCAAACTACATTCTGGAAGTTAAGATGAGCAGCCACACATGTCTTATTTCCAATGAGCCATCAAAGTCCAAAAAATACCCACGGAAAGGCCTCCAAAACTTGTTTTCCCCAACCTCACTCAAAAAGGTCGTGAAAAGGTTGCACTAGAACAAAAAGATCGTGAAAAGGTCGCACCTCTCTGAAATTGCAGAAAAAATCCTCCTTTTCTCACAAATTTCACCTTCTCTTGATTTCCAGAGTGATTTTAAGGGGAAAAAAATACATGAAGAGTAAAAATGAGTTTACTTTAGCTCCTCGATTGGCCTTTATAATTTTTTTTTTATGTCTTAGTAATTAATGAGGTAGGATGTCCCACCTCACCAATCCACTTTTCCTTTAGCCTTTTGAACTTTAGGACCCTTTTTTGGAATTTTGAAACTTTAGAAACATTATTACTTATAAAAAAATAAATTACATTTGAAATCAAAATTTTTATTGAAGATACTTGCCTATTACCACTCCTCCAATAACTGGGTTTTATGCATAAAATGGTAGTTTGATAACCTTGAAACCCTAATTACATAATGGAGACTTGTAACTGAATGGAATCATGATGGAGAATATTGAAATCCCAGTGCAAGTGCAGGCAAAGACCTGACAATGGGTCAAACAGATATTGAAGTGTAGGGTACTAAAACCCTTGGTAATATTGAAGTGCAGGGTACTGAGACCCATGGTGATAATGAAGTGCAGGGTACTAAGACCCTTTGTGACATTGAAGTGTAGGGTATTGAAACCCTTGATGATATCGAAATGTAGGAAATAGATGGCCAGGGTAATCTTGACCCTAATGATGCCGGCGGATGTTTAGAGTCAACTGCCGAGAAAATTCTTGTACCAGAAGAATTGGGAGAAGAAGAATCCACCCTCCACTTGAATATTCAGATGGAAGAGCTCAAGCATCATATTTATGGCTTGGATATATTAAACCAAACCATGAAATAATAGGAGACAGTGCAGAAACGAAAAAATACAAAGCTATCAAAAGAAGTGAAATAGCATAAACGACAAGTGAAGATATGGAAATTCCTAGCATCAAAGTGCTACGAGCATCTTAGAAAGGTGACCAAGCAACTCAAGACTCGAGGCAAGAAGATGAAGATAGTGAAAGTGGGTATTAGCATACAAGTTCAATATTGAAGGAAGGCTTCCTTGTTTTGTTTTTTTTTGTAGAGGTAAATGTTGTGTGAGGAAAAACAACAACATAGGGATGGGAGGATGTTGGTAGGCTAAATTGCTTCATTTTGAACCCCTATCCTACTCTAAACACATGACCTAAGACCTCTATTTCAGCCTCAGAACCTATTCATTCCTGCACTATTTCAAGAATCGTGCCCATTCCAACACTCTCTTTATATTTTCAAATTTAAGGGTTTTCATGGATTTAATTATTTATTTATGGATTTTATACCTTTAAATTATCTTTGCAACTAATATTTCTTCTTTCCTAAAGTGTTTGGTGAACAACTTATTAATCATTGTGGTAGAACGGTCGAGTGCAGGTAGGATTCCTCCACCAATTGACGGTTCCTGAACTCCCGTGACAACTCACTATCTACGCGGATATCTAGTTAAGGATCAATTTATCTCGAGTTCGGCTTGGAGCGGGAGATAAATCATCAGATTAATAATAAAATCTTGTTCAAGCCACACATTTAGAAGCAAGACTAAAACAGAACATAGATGAGAAAATTGATAGTGAGGGTAAAGGAAAGGGCAAGTTTTAGGGAAGAGGAAAGAGAAATAACTTTATCAAAAGAGAGAAAGATAAGCTCACATGTAAACATTGTTTAAATAGTGGCCATGATGAAAAACATTGTTGGCAACTTCATCTAGAGTTGAACCCAAACAAATTGAAAGCCAAAGAAAAGGGGAAAATTGTTGCAATAATTGAACATGACATAGGTTCAGATTCAGGAGATGAAACAAATATTACAACCATGGGTTTGAAAGGTCAGAACATCGCAATCACTATTTCTTCAAATTGTTCCAATGTCAATACAAGAATTAAACTTTTCCATATTAGAGTTGTTTCTAAACATACCAAGGTAGACAAACTGTTTCATAGTGGGTCTCAAGCTAACTTGATTTGCGAAGACTTAGTTAAGGAGATAAACCTTGAAACTGTTATACATCCAAGACCTTATCCTTTAGGGTGGATACACAAGAATGAAAACTTGTAGGTAACAAGGAAGTGCATACTAAGATTCACCATCAGTTCAAACTTTCTTGATGAAGTTGAACTTGATGTGGTGTCGCTTGAGATATCAGGTATTGTTTTGGGAAGTCCTTATCTTTATGATATGAAAGCAGTATTTCATCACCATGAGAATTAGTATCAGTTGTTTAAAGATGGAATTGAGTACATAGTGAGAGCACATAAGACGAATACAAGTTTGTCTCTTATACATGCAGGAGAAATGAAGAGAATAGTGAATGCAAGTCAAAATTTGAACATACAGACCATTCTAACCAAGAAAATTGAATAAAATCATAGGGATTGGGTAGACCATCTTCCAAAAACACTCTGGGTTTATGACAATACTTTGAGGAATAAAATAGGATTTATTCCATATGAGCTCATGTAAGGAAATAAATTCGTTCTTCTAATAGAATCTGAAATCAAGACCTTAAGAACCACAACATGTGTAGGGTTGGAATTTGTGAAAGATCAACGATACCAAATATATAAAAATAATGAGCTTGATGAGATTCATGAAACCATTCTTTAGTAGAAATCACTCATAATAATAGAGAGATAAATGGCATGGTAGATTCATCAAGAAGAGGTAATTTAAAGAAAGAGATTGGACCCTTTTGTTTGACTCTAGATGTAAAGATGTCAAGGGAAAAATTTACACTTATTGACTGGGAACATACAATATATGAAAATGGACCCATTAAGTTACATAGAGTTAATGAAAATGGAACATCAATTATGAAAAATGGCCATAGATTGTGGTTGTACGAGAAGCCGATATCAAAGGAGAATTTTATTTAAGATATAATAAGAAAATTTGACCTTGAGGTTCTGAGCCAGGTGGTAGCCTCACCAAAGCTTACTTCCCCTCTTGATTTCATCATTAGTAGAAGGAAAAAAAAAAGGTGGTTGTGGGGGTGGGGGGACAATTTAGGTATTAAAACCTATTTCAAGAACCCCTAGACCTTGAGATCCTAGAAAACAAACTACACTAGTGTTTATTGGATAAAATAATCCAATTTTTGAAACCTCATTGAAGAAAAATTGGGAAAATTTTGCTTTAAAACTAGTCTTCTCGCAAGCAAAATTTGTAAAGAAAAAAGGAAAATGAAAATATCATTAAAAAAAAAATTTATATCCTAGTTGGGAAATTTCATTTTGAGGGCCACTAGACTCTAATCCCTATTTCATATTACGTTACATTTCAACCATAATCCTTCCCTTTTATATCCCTTATGACTATTTGTACTCATGTAAATTTCATATAAAGTACAATCCTATAACTTGTAATTCTCAATCTCTTTAATGCTTATACAATGGCTTTTGGAAATTGTGAAAGATTGGATATAAGCAAACCTACTCTCTATATGAATATCTAAAGGTTGTACTCATAGGTTGAGGATACCCTTGCTACTAAAATCCAAGTCTGTCCATTCTTATTGTAGTTCCTTTCTACTACTTGACATTCCAACCTCCTAATTTGAATATGCCAACTTTATACCGAGAATTGGATTCTAGTTACCCATGACTATCATAACCTTGAAACACTAATATTTCATTGCCATAACCCTAATTTTGATTATATCTTACCACTCTATCATAACCTTGAAACACTAATATTTCATTTCCATAACCCTCATTTTGAGTATACCTTACCACTACATTGTCAATTTTAGGAGGCCATGCAGGCCTATCTCATAGTAAAGTTACACTTCTAGGAGCGCTTTCCAACAAAAGCAATAGGAACCTATGTTGTGATTGTTGTGACAATTTTTGAGGTCATGCATCAAAGGAACATTTGGCCAAGTTACCTGCAATTCTATTGAATAGTTACAATTGGCTGAGTTACTTGCAAGTCTATTAAACAATTGGATAAAGTAAGTTCCATGTCTCTCAAAATTTCATTATCTTTTATTTCTTTGAAATTCAATGGATTGGATTATTGTTAGGAGTTGCTAAATGGAACTTCATATCATCACTAAAGCTTTTATAGGAGGACCATTAAAACAAACCTACCTTTAAGATGACATAATATTTTACTTATTGTAATAGTCCTTAACACTCCAAGAGCTAGGCCCTTCTAATAAATAAATAAATAAACTCTTTTCTATTCCAAGGAAAGAAAGGGTCAAGTGATTTTCTTCGTGAAACTAAAAAATATAATGGTATATAAGTTGGAAATTCTTTAAATTTGAAATGGGTTTAGAAGGTCTATTTTTTTAAAGTATATTGATAAGATGGAAATTATGATTAACTAACCTTGTTATATAAATTAGTGTATGGTATTTATCCATTTGTTAGAGTTAGTCTCCATACGAGATTTGTATGCATTATACTCATGGAGTTTAATTGAGTGAGATGACCCCTTAGATGTTAAATTCAAGACTTGTCGAGGGAAAATATGGCATTAATTGGTTCATTTTAATTAAGAGATAGAGGGGGAATGAAACTCATAAGTAACATGCAATAAATATTACTCAAGAAATGGCATGAATTATTTTTTTTCTTGAGGAAAACATATATATATATATATTCATAACATCCCATTGTTAAAAAAAAAATGAGAATTGCTAAAAAGTATGAAATGGATGTCAAACCAATACATTCAGATACGTTAAACCAAAGTAAATTATGATAAATCATGTTCGGTAGAATATTGCAGAAGGTGAAGAACTATATAGAATAGGCACTTATTTAGTCTATTATGTTAGGAATAAATCTTACAATTTTATTCCCTAATTAGCAAGTGAATATTAAAAACATAGTACAATATGAGAATTTTAGAGGTAAGATAAAAATTGTGGAATTATTTGGTTCAGAATGCATGGAGTTGTCTAAGGACGACATAGGAATTTCTAAAGGAAGCCAATTAAAATAATAATTCATTATAAAGTGTTACACAACAATTTTTCACTATCCTTGTATTCACCATTCCTTGATCCTGGAGGACCCATATAGTGACCCTTGTGTACTTTCCAAGCATGAAATACATACCCCTGAACCACACTTTGTCTACCAATTCATCTCCCTTTACAACTTTTCTAGAAGATCCTTATAAAAACATGGTTTTCAAGGTCGGCGCTTTGTCTCAGTGTCTGACTCGCGCCGATAGCAGAGATTTTCACTAAGACCCGCATCGAACGGTGCTCTGTATTAATTTTGGACCCGCACCAATCCTCTTCTAGAAATTTTTTAAAATAGAAATGAAGTTTCTACGACTAGAAGCTTCCCGAGGCAGTGATCTGGAAGATTGTTTTGAGGATATGGCCAAGGAATTCCCCTTTGGGCTTCTTGTTCCCAAGAAATAGGAACTACTTTAAAGGATAAGCTCTTTTCCCATTATTTGAGGGCCCATAACCTCCTCCTCCATTTTTATATAAGGAAACCTGCTTCACCTCTATTGCCTTAGTTAGCATAGAGAGAAGAAGAAATTATAGCTTCGGGAGAATAGAGTAGAGTGTGATTGTTTTTGTGTGTTAATAACATAGTGGAATCTTGGAACTTTGTGTATGAGGGTGTTGCAAATGTGATTGGATACAGAATTGCCAAAGGAGAGCCTCAACATCAAGGCTTGGTTGTAAACTCCCCTTGTCTTTATCATAATAAAATGCATCTGATGTTCATCTTCCACTCTTGTTTACATTTATAATGAGATTTCTAGCATTCCTTGATCAATTAGATAGGTTGTAACTATTTTATGTTTTTCATGATATTACGCTTGTCGTGGTGTCTTGACTGTCTGTACAGGTAATCCGACGTTGGTATCAGTGTGTATCGAACTCGAGAAGAGCGATGGATCAAGAAGCTTCAACGGAAGACAAAAACATAACATCCGAATAAGGTAGGTCATCTTCCTTGCTTTGAATTTCATTTACAATCTAGGAAGGTAGATGTTAGTATGTTCCTGTCACTGCTAGACCCACCCTAGGACTAGAGGGATCGCCTCTATCCGCAGAGGGGATTTACCTGGACAATAAATTGGTGACTCCACTGGGGAGTTTACTTTGAGTTTTTTACTCTTTGAGGTCTTAGTCATTCAACGAGTTTAGTCAAACAACCCTGTTTGTTCCTATGTTTTTCATCCATTGCAATCTTTTAGTTTTTTCTTGAAGTGGTGAGTTTGGTCTTGGTTAGGAGAAATTATTTGTTTTTTTTCTTTTTCAAAAATTGGTGCTTTTCTTTGTCTGATAGTTGCATCGATCAGGCCAATTGGTGCTATTTTTTAGTTATAAATTCATGCCAATTGGGTTGCTGGTGCTAGTTTTAGCCCCAAAAGTCGCACCAATTCTAGTGTGTGTAAAAAATTAAGGTTTTTCCCTAAGTCTTTCACCATTGTGTGTTGCCCTTCCGGTCCTTTTCTTTGTATGATTTACATGTTCTCCCCTTCACTCAAGTGGGTTTGATTGGTTCGTTGGCTTGGTTTTTTGGTGGATTTTGTTCCTTTCTATTGGGACGTGAAATCTAGGATTGTGCATCAATTTCTTGGTTGAATGCTTCACGAGGCATCGCCCTGCTGATTGAGTCGGTCTCCTTGCTTGGTGAGCCATCTCTAGTTGATTGCATTTTTTTTTTTTGGTTGATTGAGTGATCAAGTCTCAAGTGTCTGTCCAAGTTCATTTGATCTTCTTGTTCGCTTGTGAGCATAGTTTACATTTCTCATTGTTTGGCTGAAGAGTCTTCTTTCTATGATTTCTTGATGTAAAAGGGAATGAATGCCTTATTTTGAGCCCACACTTTCGAATTCCTCTTCGTGCTTGAACTCATATTTCTTGCAGAATTTTGAGGAATTTCATTACAAAGTGTTCAAAAAATGATTGTATCCTTAATTTTTGGTTACATCCTTTTTGCATTAAGAAAATTTTTGTTCTTTTAGTTTTTTTAATCAAATTTTGCTTTTCGTTAAAATTCATTAGATCAAGTTGCATTGAAAAGTCATGTTTGAAATTTATCATTGAACTTAGATTACATTGTTTAATGATTGAAAAATAAAATTCGCATTAAGTGCATTCTCTTTCATTAAAAGCATGCATTAAGTAGATTCTCATTTCATCGAAAAATGCATTGAGTGCATTATCATTCATTTAAAAGAAAAAGGAAATTGTGCATAGATTACAATTGCATATTTTTCAAAAATAGAATTTTGCATAGATTACATTGCATAATTCACATTTTTGAATGTTTTATGTTACTTTTGGATAGCGAAAGTCATCTAGTTTTGAAAAAGCTTCTTTTGTAGTATTAATGTTTGTTGCATCATTTTTTGAGACTCTTCCCTTTACTAGATAGCATTCATCAAATTGAAAAAAAATATTTTCTCATATAGATTCATATAGGAGTTCTCTGATGAGAGTGGTAGGGCCTTGAAACTGAAACATAATTTCAAGTTCAACCATAAAATGAACTCAATTAAGCTAAGGAAGAATTGAATATTAACGCTCATACTTAGAAGTCTAGGCTCGTGACATGTTCCGGCGTCATTAAACCTAGTAGCTGTCATTTGCCATATGGCATTACACAGTGCTAGCACAGACTTGTGCTCCCCATACCATCGAGTATATAAAGGGAGACCCTCATAAGTTGCAATCCTTTATCCATAGGAAGCCAAGTCTGCCGCCCTGTAACTGTGATACATCGAACATAGAATTCATGGAGATTGGCTGTCGTATGTCAAGTCCTTGGTCATTTCTCTTTCATTTGATCACCAAGGTGTATATGCAGTTCACGATTACCTGGTTCACCCTTTTGCCTAGAGTTCCTGAGTAGTCATTTTGAACTTTCCGTGACTCTTTAAAATTCAAAATATCATTGAGCACTTGTCCTTTAAAGCTCGTTCAAACTGAAAGTGACTAGAGTCACCTTTTTTCCTTTTCTTGACTCTTAAAATATGAAAAGGCACAGTTTTGTTTTAGTGTCTTAAAATTGACTTCCCACGAAATATTCCTAGTTAAATTTATATTCCTTAGTGATTATTTAGGGTTGATTCCAATGGAGATGTTTCTAGAGTTCACTAACCAATGGATCCCCTCAGATGGGAATCCTGGTCCTTTTCCCTCATTCAAAAATGTTGGTGCCCCATATATGGCAACATTTTCCCTCCTGGAATTAACCATTGGTCTGCCAGTTTGGTTATTTTCAGCCCTTGTGGTTTCAAATATACCAACTGTCTCTCAACCAAGTTCTCCTCTACCTGAACCATGTAAACCCCATATTGATCTTAAGATTGACCCCTCAACTTCTTCACCTATTTCTTCACCTCATTCTTCCTCTTCACCTGGTGATAGTCTGGATTCTAGTAACCAAGTGGCTAAGAAGAAGAAGAAGAAGAAGAAGAAGTCGAAGAAGAAGAATGAAAATAAGCTGGGGGGGAATTAAAAACTATTGCTACCCATGAAGCTACTATCGAGAAACCTCCCACTCCATCTCACTGAGTCAAATTCCCTTGCAAGCTATGTGAGGGTGACCATCTTCTTCGTGAGTGCCCTGGTATTCCCAAGGTGCTAGAAGTGTGGTTCGTTGGCCCGATTCATCCTTCATCATCAACTTCTAAGCATCATGATGATTATGAACCTTCAGCTAAAGATAATGAGAATCATAAGAAACAGGGTAAGATCGAATTTCCTTGTACGTTGTGTGAAGGGAACCATCCAATTCACCTCTGTCCTTATATGAATGAAGCCTCTAAAGTATTGGATACCCTTTCAGCTTTTGAGTCCTATCTTCCCCTCGGTTACCAAAATTTTTCTTCGAGTCCTCCCATGATTAATCAACCCATTTATGGGATTCCCCTCCAATCGATCCCGCTCTCTTTGAAGGTCAGTCTCCTGAGTCCATTTCTGACCAATCATTGGTTGAGAAAAAGGGCGACCTGATTCCATCTACAGTTCATCAGGTATTTTTCATCGAGAGTGGGTCTCATGCCAGCCAAGTTCTTTATGTTTCCTCTGACTCCCCATGATCAGAGTGCGATCCTCCCGTTTCCATGATCCAGGAGGATGATTCTCTAATTCTTGTCGGCACAGTTCCAAAAAGTGTTCCTCCTTCTTTCTTTCACGGATTTCAGGAGGATGGTATTTCCACTCCCGTAACACAGGGGGATAATCATCTTATTCTCATGGCACCCCCTCCATGTATTTTGGTAGCTTCCTTTGATTGGAGTTGATTCACGAGATATCATATTCCTTATTACGTGCCCTTTGAGATCACTATACAGGCCCGCATTATGGTCGTATCGGGCATAGTTATTGATGAAGGCACTTTAGTTATTATTTTTTCCTCAACCACATGGAAAGCTTTGGGTTCTCTGCAGCTTGTGCAAGTTACTCAGAATCTGTTGGATTTTAACAGAGGAACAAGTCAACCATTAGGTATCCTTATGAATTTCCATATTACTTTGGGAGGGAAAACTGTCTATATAGACATGATGGTGGTCCAAGGCCCCTTGGATTTTAATTTACTCTTGGGGTGAAATTATGCTTATGCCATGGGCGTGCTAGTGATAGTGTTGTTGTGCGCCGTGTGCTAGGGGCATTGGGTCCCGACTTCCAAGATGTTTTCCTCCCGTCAAATGAGAAACTCTTGGAAGCCATGATTTCTTATTCGTCATGATTAGGTCGTCGGAGCATATTTCATGTTCTTGTGTCAAGCTCCCTAAAAAATGAAACAAGATCTTATGAGGATATTTCTTTTACTGTGTCAACCTCGTTAAAAAATTAAACGGGTTCCCTTTTTAATTCGAGTCTTTGATCAGATCTCGTAAAATCCAAATCGCGTCTTTCGCTTGGTCTCGTAATTGAACCTTCATTCCATCCACCTGTTAGTAACCAGTAGTATACTCAAGTGAATTCCATGAATATGGGGTGCATGTACCTCGAATTGAGTCATCATACTGGGGGCATGCAAAATCATTTCAAGCATAGTTTGTTTCTGTTTCAAGATTGGGTAAAAATGAAACCAACTTCAAGCAGAGTTTCCTGATTTCAAGCTTGTGCAAAAATGAAACCATTCTCATTTTACCTCTCGCAATTTCTATTTTATCAGCGTATTTTTCCAGATGAACCTTAGTTTTCTCATTCCATTGTCCCCATATTCTTGGCCGATCATACACCTTCACTTGGTTGTTTTAACCATTCCCGAGGAACCACTGCAATGAGTGGTCATTTTAGCCAGCATTTTGACCTTTACTTGTTATGAGCAGTTCCACCATCACCAGAACTAATTGTTACCTTTAATACCACTCATTCCTTTAGGAGGATTCAACTTTCAGCTCTTTTCTAACTCTCAAAACATGAAAATATTACCGAGTTCTTGTCATTTTGAGCTCATTAAATTGCACGAAACGTCGTTTACCCAGTATACGTTTACCCCCTTTTCAGGCTGGATAAATTATTTATGAGAAATGAATACCTTAGCCAATCGAGACTAAGAGGTTTTCTCATATATTTTTTTCTACCTTTTCCGGTATGAGGGACTATTTACAAAAAGGGTCTTTTGGAGTTTTCTTTTTCTCTTATTTTCAAACTCTCTAAACATGAAAATATGTCGAGTTCTTCCTTTTTCAGACTCATTAAAACTAAATGACATCAGATCCGTCATCATGACGACATCGAGTTCCTCCTTCCTAGGGCTCGTAAAATGTACTAGGTTGGATTTGTCTTCAAGCATATGCTATCCTCTTCAAGCTTATGTAAAAATAAAGAGGTACTCACCAGAAATGGTGGGGGAAAATGGAAGTTATTCATCAGTTGTGTCGGTAGTATGTCACTCTTGAACATGAAACTTATCTGCAGTTCGTGTCGGGTTGGGATATCTTCACTTTGTCACTTTGCCTCCATGGGTTTGGGAAATCTGTTTTCCTTTCATTAGATTACCAATCTTATCAACATGACCTCTAATCCTATTTGAGTCAAATGCTACCAAATTCCAGAGTCGTGTCACTGATATGTTCAAGACAAAATCATTATGCAGTATGTAAATTCCCTGATTCTCTATTTCAGTCTTGATTACAACTCATATTACATTATTTGTTTCATGTCGATGATGTGGCATTCATTATGACCCTCCTTCGACAAATCGCTTCCTGTCGACTACAGCTCATTATCCGGGAAGTCAATCTAGAGACTTATTTCTGATACCTTAGATCTTGCATGCCGTAATGGAAATTTCTTCACACTCGATAATCAGCTCTCATCATTGGCCTTTGATCGAGTGATTTCATGGGTATTCGCCTTCAACTCCTTATTCACATCTCGTGAATTGTATTGTTAGTACCTTGAGAGCCATTTTGATCATTGGTGGTTTCTCTCGCGCCTGTTAACATTTTCCATCATTGACTGGTAATCAAGTGATTTTCCTACATGTTCGACATCAGCTCATTTATTCGCATGCTTGAACTTGTACTTTATCGGGTCGTGATGGAGCATAAGACCCTAGATTTTATTCTCTAGAGTCCAGGTTGTGAGGTGTTACATGTTATTTTGTCACCATGACATTTAACTAT
>JAXQQM020061478.1:0-49959 GCA_034641835.2 Pinus albicaulis
TCTAGGAAGACTAATTTTCTCCGAACTAAAGATGGATAGATACTGGTTATGGAGAAAGCTTGTGAACTGTCCCGGAAAAGTTGAAAACTTGTAAATGGGTAATTATACTAAGAATTTTAATACAAATCATAACCGTTTCTGTCAAAAAAAACATAATAATATATGTAAAAATAAGACTAATATATACTATGACTACTAACTATGAGTTGAGTTAATTATTATATTATTATTTACAAATTTATCTACATAAATTTAAATATATATTTTAAAATCAAATAAAATATTACGATACACTTCAAATTTCTGTGGGTTAATTATTATATTATTATTTACAAATTTATCTACATAAATTTAAATATATATTTTAAAATTCAAATAAAATATTACGATACACTTTAAATTTTTACCATGTATACAAGTACACTCCAAAAATCTATATGTTTGAAGCTAAAACTAGTGCTCCGCCTCTAATTACTTTTTAATTGAATAATAACAAGACCAATACAAGTCCACTGTGTAAGTTCAAATTTCGACCTTGTTACGAAGAAGGGGAGGTT
The DNA here is from genome assembly GCA_034641835.2 of Pinus albicaulis. Lineage (NCBI taxonomy): Eukaryota > Viridiplantae > Streptophyta > Pinopsida > Pinales > Pinaceae > Pinus > Pinus albicaulis. Next base: position 558 of record JAXQQM020061478.1, read on the forward strand.
CCCTTGAAGCCCTTCATCCTGTGTCCGCAGCCTATAAACAAGTGTCATGTGTTTCTATCATTTAGCCTAGTAATAACTGCTACGAATATATGATATTTTTTAACGGATTTCAGGTCTGGGAGGTTGTTGTTGTGGTGGTGTATGATTGAGTTCGAAATTGATGTATCTTTTTAAAAAAGTTGTTTATGGATGTAATAGAATAGTTTGGATTGCCGTTTTTTTGGAAATTTAATAGAAAAAAAAAAAATATAAGTAGTTGGAGTGTATTTTTATTGTGAAAATAAATTCAGAATTATCTAAAGCACTTAAAATACTAAAATTTAAAAAATATAACCCAAATTTTCAAAAAAAAATACCAAATTTTTTTATAATCTTACTAAAAATTTTCAATTATTCTACGAGTGTTTTTAGAATACTGATCTCTCAATCAAATGTCATTTAATTTTGTTGGAGTCAGTTTCACAATACGTCATGGCTTCGAGGTGAAATTACCTTGGTCATTGAGTTCAATTACAGAAGGAGCCGTGCAAGGCGGATAAGGTATTTATATGGATTTTGTATTTGTTGTGACTTGGTATTTCAATGATGGTATTGTTAGATCAACTGATTTTAAGGATGCAAAATTTTAATAAATATTTTTAAAATAGTTAAGATTTATTTAATATAAAAAATATTTAAAAGAATAAATTTAATCTATAAATTTGTTAAAGATATAGAAAATAATAATCATTATTTTTTTATTATAAAATATTGATTTTAAAATTAAAAATTAAAATTAAAATTAAATTGATATTAAAATAGAATAAAAATTAAAAGAAAAATAAAAATAATTATATGATGCAAAAATATATTTTATAAAATTAAGCTTAATAAAATTTTAAAATTACAACTAATAAAATTTAAACAAAAATTTTAAGAATATGGAATGAATATTATCTATAAATATTCATATTTTAAATGGATAGGAAAATTAATTTACAGTCAATATTGTTAAAAATGATATTTATTGTTACTTATTATTAAGTCAAAAAATTTACATAAAGCTATCTATTAGATAATGGTTTAAAAAATAAAGTTATAAAATAACAGTTTAATTATCATGATCATTGTTGTGAATATTTTTTAGGTTTTAAAAGGGTGTTGCATAATTCTTTTAGTTTAAGGTGTTTTTTAGTAGGAATCTAGTTATACAATTTTGGGTGAGATTGTATTTTTTAGTTATTTAACAATGTGTTTTTGAATATACAAACAAATTTTAATCCCTCTAAAACTTGTGTAATATTTTGATTGAGAAAACTACATAGCTCAATCTTGTGATTCAAAAGATCTTTACCAAAATGTAGACAGAAAAATATGCCAAAAAAATTCCAAAATATAAAACAAAAAAATAGATTAAGATTTTTAAAACCCTAATTTAACTAATCATATATCTTTATCTATAAAATAAATTGTACAATTTAATAGTAAAAATTTATAATTTAACAATAAAAATGTGAAAATTTCTAAAAATAATTTAAATTTATAATTTTGAAAACTTTATTGAAAAATATAAAAAATTTAAAAATACAACCAAAAAAATCGTAATATATTTATGGAAAAATAACATATTCATATATTTTTTAATATAATATTATTATATAAAATTTAACATTAAAATTATATATATCACACTCACAAAAATTTTGAAAACTTTTTAATATAATGTATTTAAATAAAAAAAATCCATCGAGTTCTTTGCACTTTTTTATTAACAAGAGAAAATTGTCATAGAGTGAAAATGACTCTTCCTTGGTAAATCACAATATTTGGTATGGTTATTAATTTGTTGTGGTTGAGGTTGGAAGACCTCTCAGCTTGCTAAATTTGGTTGTCTAGCATTAAAAATGGCATTGATATGAAGTGTAGGGATACATATATTTTTGGGCGATGTCACTTGCGACCTTTTTATCAATATGATTAGAATTTCTTAAGTGTAGAATTTCTCGAGTCTTTGTTAATTCAATAATTATCATAGTTGTCAAATTAAATTTAAAATAATAATATAATAATTAAAAAACTTAAATTAAAATAATATTGTTATCATCATATTTTTTATTTTAGTTTTTTAAATGGTAAATCTTATTCATATTATAATTTGTAATATTATTTTAATAAAATTGACATGATTTCGAATTATATCATATTTTTGGTGTATTTTTATTTTATTTTGTCATGGATTTATTAAAAATATGAATTATGTGTATTCATTGAATCTAGAATTTAATTTTGAAATCAATGATTATCTAGGTAAATTAAATAACAAAATATATCATAAAATAAACATTTCATTTTTTCCCTTCAAATCTATTAACACTCATTTTATTATTTTAACTTTTTTTTATTATTTTTCTTACCATACCCACTTTAAAAAATAAATTTCTCCTCATATATTGAATCTCTAAGTAGAGTGTAACTTCATTAGTGATTCAAGAAGAGTCACTCTCAAGCCTAAGAAAAGCACTCACTAGAGAAAATTGTAGAAAAAAGAGTAAATAAGAGAAATAATAAGTAGCCACTAGCCAAAAAGTTTTTGAGATTGCTAACACTAATAGTAGAATAAGTTTTTGAAAATGAACCATCCAATACTTCTTCATTGAACCAAATTTGGAAAACTTTGGTGGAAAATTCTTTTAATAGGTTGATCAAGGGAATAATGATTCTATACATATGACCAACAATGAAAAAAACAAAGGCAATAGTAAGTGGTGAACAATATCAATATGCCAAACACAGAGTTTGTATATGGATGAGAAGAGTGAGAATATTAGTTCATGCCCAATCTATTGCCTAAAGTGTGCCTAGTGGTTCTTTCCTCCAGACATGCAATTATGCAATTGATTCTTTTTAATATCATAGGCTTGGTTCAAAAAGCCAACCCAAGATCATTTTGAATGATGTAAAGCTTACTCCATCCATATATTCTATTTTTAAATGTAAAACATGATATATGGTTTTCTTTCATGTGACTTTCCTCAAATGGGTGCATCTTCTTTTTAGACAAGGAAATTTTTCAGCGCTGAAATATTATACTTTTTTCATTTATCAATTTAGGTTTTGAAATGGTTTTAGAGTGATTCAATATCCTAGCACCGTTTATAAGGAAACGTGTAATCTATAGAGTGAAACTATTTTGTAGTTTGATAGTTGTGAAAGCACTAGTGTATCATGTTGCTTCAATGACAAAGGTCAACTCAAGTTTTCATTTTTGTACACCTAATGTATTGATATATGTTTTGTTAGAATATTATTGATGAATTGTTCAGTTCCTATTTCAATTAATTTGAGTCCTATCCATATTCATTCTTAAAAAGAAAATTCAAATGCTCGATATTGGTGATCTAATATAATTTACAATATGCTTATGGTGTCATTCATTAGGTTTTGGTTCTTTCAAATGGTTAATTTTATTCATATTATAAACTTACAATATTTTTTTTAATAAAATTAGCATGATTTTAAGTTGAAGTGTTTTAGAATTTTCATGCATTTTCAATTTATTTTATGATATATTCACCAAAAATAATAGTTGAATTTGGGATTTAATTTTATAATAAGTGAGCATCTTCATTTGATATATTTAATACTCCTATATAAACAAATGATAGAGAATATTATAAAAATAAAATTTTTCTTTCTTTCCCTCCAAAATTTTGAATTTTTATTTTATTATCTCTCTTACAAGATCCATTTTAGAAACCAAATTTCTCTTTATTAGTAGGATAAAATAACAAGAAATTGACTTCTCAAAGTCACTCTCATTAGTTAGGTTGGGATTATTTTGATTTTAGATTTTATTGTGGTGGGTTGGGAAATAAGTTACAAGAAATTTCATCCCTAGCATAAACTACTTTTATACTATCATAATTCTACAAAAGGAAAAACAAAGAGCTTATCCATAATTCTTTTAAAATGGAGATTTAAGAACATGTCCAACCATTCAATTGTAAACAACAAGGGTTGATAAAACAATATACTATAAATCTACTACTTGCCATGACCAAAAACTTGGTGATGGAGTTATTTTTCTATCAACTATTTCGAGAATTACAAAATTCTACATACAAGTTGGATTTTTCACCAAAAATAATAGACCATCTTATTTTGTGAGACACATTTGCTATTATGTTGCTATTGTTCTAGTGTTGTTTTTCCCTCTAGATTCATCTTTATTTAGTCAAACTTTGATATTATTGTTCCCTATTTAATATACTTAAATGAACATTTGGTCTATCGTAACTTTTTATTTTGTACAATAAACTATATTCTTTATTTTCAATATATATAGCACATATCTTCACTCAATCTTCATATGGGGTGGCATATAAAGGTTGAACACAGTGAATACAATCTATCCTAAAAAATGGTAGTTACTTGTGGTTGGTCTTTGATATTATTAGTTTCATGAGTTTTATTAAACTAAGAGCAAGCCAATGTCTACTTGAATACCTTGTCTTAATGGAAAAACATGTCCTACATTTTCTTTCATGCATGAATATCACTTTCGTTTCTTTCTTGTTTGAAATTTTAGATAAATGGATTAAGATTATTCTTTACTATATCAATATGCTTCATACTAAATGTTAATGGTCTCCCTCAAAATTATTTTATTTCTCTTCATCTTAATTGAGTTTTCTCTTTACAAAAAAGAGTCTAAAACTATTTTCTTTAAAAAATATTGTAACAATGAGGTTTGGTTCGATTACAAAATGTATATATATATTTCAATATAGGTTTGGTCTTGAAATGAGAAAATTCTTGTATTATTGTGATGCAATGAGATCTTGATTTGTTATATGTCATCATTTTAGTTGCGATGTAGATAATTTGATGGGGATTTAAAATATCTAATGCAAGAACTTTATACCCAACTAAGGGAGAGAGTCAATGGAAAATGGTGGCATACATTTGCCATAGATGCAAGAGCCATCATACAAGCTATCATTAGCACAAACAAAAATTAGGGGGTTTTGACAAACAAGAATGAAACTCCCAAATCCATTATTCCACTTGTCTTAGGCTACGATCATCTCCATAATTTAAACCAAAATTTTATAAAAAAAATTTAATGACTTGAAATTAAAATAAAATCAGCAAAAATGAAAAGGATTTTCCCATCAGAGTAGAAAAAAATTAACCTCTTATAAAGCCTAGAAGTTAGTAGTAGTTTCTCATTTTATTGAACTTCTGCATAATACACACTCTGATAGGGAAAGAACTTTTTCTTGCTTCTAACAACAAGATCACCATTACTATTTATCTTAATATTTCCGAAATGAACTGTGTAGATATTTTCCCTATCCTTATTATTCCTTATTGTATCATACTTGAATGTAGCAAAATGCTTACTATCCTTGAGCACTTTTTCAAGTTCTAAGTCAAAATCACAATTGAACCCAAACTCCTTGTCTTTCCTATAAATGCTTTCCCAAACTCCATAATGGGATTATTCTAGCAAAATGTGACTTAGGTTACTGAATTAATCAATTCCTAAAACCAATTCCTTTGATTCATTTCTCCTTAATTTTGTTAAACCACTTACTACGGTGATATTCATATTTGTCTTAATGTCTTCTTCAAACGAAGCTTATTTTTTTCTAAATCCATCTTCACTTTGCAACTTCAAATGTTATTCTTCATATGCATCTATTTGGGATGTGTATGTGTGTGTGAACCATAGAAATGCTTCCCTCCATTGCATATAAGTAGTTTCTAACCATGGATAGTAACAAATAGAAAGATCTCTATTGATGCCCAAATATCTATGTTGCACGGGGACCTGTCCTTGCCTATATTTCATGTCATTCCCTCCGTTCCGACATTACTATGACTTTGTAACTCCTTGGAAACATTACAGATTTTCTGGGGACGTAATCAGGAACTTGGGGACTTCAAGGTCGTCCCCTAGCCATCCCTCGAAAATTCAGGCACTTTTCGAGGACTTTCAAAATGTCCCTCGATAAATTAGGGACTTCTGGACGTCCCTAATAAAATCAAACAACATGAATTAAAAAAATATTCAAATATTTCATTTTTTTTTATTTTTATAAAAAAAAAAAAATTAAAACATTTTTTTTATAAAATAGAAAATTTTAAATAAAATAAAACATTCTATTTATAATTCTAATCTAAAACCTAATGCATTCTAAAACCTAACACATTATAATATACCTAACCCAATTAAACTAAAACCCAACGATGTTCTAAACGCATATGCCATATGCATTTGTTATTCCCCGACTGTTCCGCAGATTGAAAGGAGAGCCCACAGCTTGAAGAGTCCACAGACTCAATCGACTGAAGAGAATTCTGCCTACTGAAGAGCCCGCATACTCCAACAAAGAGCATTCCGTGGACTCCAACAAAGAGTGAGCAGCTCAATAGCTCGATAGGAGAGTATTCACATACTCTAGGCATCCAGCAAAGAGCACGCAGACTCCAGGCATCCAACACAAGATCCAACACACAGACTCCAGGCATCCAACACACAGACTCCAAGCAGCGCGAGGGCAGATTCCAGGAAGACTCCAGGCAACGCTGAGAACTTAAACACCTGCTCCGCATGCAGAGAGCGGCCAACATCCCCATGGAGTGAGCAGCCAGCAAGGAGCCCACTGTGCCACATAGTGTGTTTACCATTCTAAATGCAAAAAAAAATGCAGCCACCACAGGGCTTCAAACTTCACACCCACACATGTTAGAAGGCTGCAAAAATTTTAAATTAATTTAATCATTTCTCTATCAAAACTAGAATCCATAAATGATAATTTTTTTTTAAAATTTTTTCACTGTTTTTAATTTTTTAAGCAGAGTTTCCAGTAACTGTTGGGAACTATAGAAAAACTTAGAGCAACAGTGTGTTTTTTTTTTTTTTGCATGTAAGTTTAAAATTTCGTTTTATATTTTTATTTTTTTAACGAGTAGTATAGTTTGATATTTATAAAAAAAAAAAAATCTTAAAATTTTAAAACAAATCTATTTTATTTTTAAATTTCAAACTTCACTTCTAAAACAAATCAAATGGACAACAATACTTCAACAATGGCTCAAATTGAGGGTGAAACTGAAACATTAGCATGGGCAACAGAAAATTCTATTTTCATCAACACAAAGAAACCCTTGCTTCAGTTTGTCAAAAAAATCACCAAGAATAAAAAGAAAAACTATGGTGGTTCAGAAGATTGGGCATGCAACCTTTTTGGTCATCATTTCAAGGGAAGCTACACTATATTTTACCATCATATTTTGTCTATTCTGGGAGATGGAGTAAAGGCATGCACTTGTTCATTGGAAAAGAGAATTGAACTTACTAAAATTCACATGGCTGCCACAGGTGGCGTTGTAGAGATGGAGGAGGAAAACTCTTTTGTCTTCAAAAAACCAAAAATTTTAAGCATAGAAGAAGAGTACCCTCAAATAGGAATCAATGAAAAAAAATCCACTGATTTAGGTTCCAAAAAATATAGTACAAGTAAGAAAGACAAAGTTGTTAGTGCTATGGCAGAGTGGTTCAATGTGAAACGCAATACTGAGGCAAAGGATGCAATGGTTGAATTCTTCTTAGCTAATGGAATATCATTTAATGTCACCCGCTCCCCTCAGTACAAAGATATGATAAAAAAATTCATTGCTGCAGGTCCATCATTTTAGCCCCGTGGTTACAATAAATTGAGGACAACATTGTTAGATAGAGGGGTCACAAAGATGCAAGGCGTGATGGAAAGCCTTAAAAAATCATGGGTTGAATATGGATGTTCAATTGTCATGGATGGCTCGACAAATATTCAACAAAGGCCTTTGTTGAACATCATTGTCACCTCTCCAACTAGACCATATTTCTTAAGGGAAATTGATTGTACTGGAAATATGAAGGATGCAGCTTTTTAGTATGAGGTATTAAAAGATGCAATTGAGGAGGATTGTCCTACAAATGTAGTTCAAGTTATCACAGATGCTACACCAGTTTGTAGGTCTGCGGGGTTGATGATTCAAAGTAGGTACAAGCATCTATTTTGGACTCCTTGTTGTGTGCATGCTTTAAATAATGCACTCAAAGACATTGGTAAAATTTCTTGGATCACACGCATTATTTTGGATGCAAGAGAGGTGCAAATGTTCATTTTAAACCACCATGTCTCTCTAGCTATTTATAAAATTTATGCAAGAAATGAGTTCTTGAAACCGACAGATACAAGGTATGCCACTTACTATCTCCTTCTTGACCGCATGCTAGAGGTGAACCATGCCCTAAAGGCCACAATTATAAGTTCTGAGTGGTCTCCATGGGGGGAATCCGAAACAGATCAAGGAAAGAAATTAAGGCAGTTGGTGTTGAATGATGATTGGTGGGTTGATGTGAAATTCATTTTCTCATTCACTGCTCCAATAGTGTAGCTAATTAGGTATGCAGATTTAGATTTCCCTTACCTTGGGGAAATATATGAGTCAATTGATAGCATGATTGGAAAGATCAAGTCCATCATTCGTCAAAGGGAGCCCTCTTTGGTGTTATTTAATGAACTCCAAAGGTTGATTGAAAAAACATGGAACAAGTTAAACACACCTCTTCATATGGTCACTTATGCACTTAATCCAAAGTGGTATGTGGAGAGGGAAGGTAGAGTTCCACCAATACATGACCCTGAAGTGAAACAAGGATTTATTGCAACCATAGAAAATATGTATACATCAGAACAAGAAACCATAGTTCGAGAACAATTTCTTGATTTTGCTTTGTTCAGTAGCCCCACTTTCTCTAGAACCGCAAAGGACGATTTTTTGGGTATGGCAAAAAGAAGTCCCAGTGGATGGTGGAGGATATATGGGGATGGAGTACCAGAAATACGCACTCTTGCTATGTGTTTACTATCTCGGGTTGCTAGTTATTCAGTAGTAGAAAGGAATTGGTCTACATTTAGTTTTATCCACTCTATTAAGAGGAATAGGCTTACCTCTAAAAGAGCGGAGAAACTAGTTTATGTGCACAACAATCTTCACCTTCTTACAAGGAAGATTCCACAGTATTTACAGGGACCTGCAGCATAGTGGGATGTAGATCCTAAGGATGCTTCACAGATTGATGATGATGATGATGGGTCATCTATCCAGATAGGATTGGTTAATGTACCATTAGATGACATTGAGCTGCAGTTGCAAAGAATTGATGATGATGGGAGAGAAGATAGTAAGGCTTAAGCATTTTCAGATGCACTTGATGTAGAAGATATGAATCTCTGAGTAGCTTCAACTTTCATTGCTACAATGGAATCTACCATCTTGATATTGACTAATATTTCCTTTTTTGTTGTCTTGAGACATTTTCATTTTCATTTTCAGATTTTCTATTTGGCAGCTACACTAGTGACTATTTTTGTTCTTGGACTATACTCTATGACAATAATTTATAAATTTATAATCCATGGTTTTCTACTTCTAGACTCTTAATTTGAAATTTATATTTAAATTTTAATGAATTGTTCATGTTTACATCTTTATTAAATTTTATTTTTAGTACTATTTACTTTTACGCTTTAGCTGCTATTTAAATTTTGAAATGATTCATCATGGATCATTGATCAATGATCATAGAATGATTATGTAGATATTAGACAATAGTAGATTACTAAATTGTAATTTGTAGATTGTAAGTTGTATGTGATGCAGGAGCATCCGACTAGGGAGGCAAACAGACAGCAGGCTTCCATGATTTGTTTCGGTGATATGTTATTCTACAGGTCTTGACACCTGTCAGGGTTTAATTTGTTTTTTTTTATTAGAGGATTAGCTGTCAGTAGGAGTTGTTTTAGTTTAGCTGACTTTTATTTTTTAATTTGCATTAAGAAACTGTAGTGAGTTACTGAGTTATTTTAAGTTTGTTTAGTGATAAAGTAAGAAGAGAAACAAGATGAATAATGTAACTGAATAACCAACAGTGGCAGTTACCAACTGGTAACGAAATTGCCTGTAGCAAAGATACAAAAGGAACAGGAAGATCACAAACGAAGGGTTCTGCAAACCTGTTGTTGAAAGGAGTAATATAACAAGCAGTGAAATTATTTCAGCCATTCATCTGTGTCAAATGTTGTGTAAACATCTTGTTAATTATAACTTAACATGCAAAGTACTGACAATCGATTAAAGACAGAACCACAGTAAAAACCATTATCGTTGATCATTTCTTTTCCCTTTTATAAATTGCAAGTCCGAGCAGTGCAGGAAAGGTGACAGTGCGAGTTCTTATGTGAAACCGAGAACGAAGAAGAAAGTGGCCAAGCAACGCCAAAGAGCAGACATCGAAACGAGAGAAATACAAGTCGAAATTCGACACAGGCAGCCAAATATAATTTACAGGTAACAACTATTAAACCAGTAAATTTCTTGAGCAAAACTGAAACGAAATTAGAAGTTTTCTTTCAAAGTTTACATATATAGATATGAAATTGTCATATTAAGAGTCCGGATATTACAATCCCGAAAACTACATAGCAAAATAACAAAACCCCTGGAAACAAGAAGCGACAGTTAGGGTTTGACCAGAAACCCTCGAGGATTGCAAACGAACGAATAGTGTAACAGTCACAAGTTACAGGCGGGTTCCTCGAACCCCAGAAGTTTGAAAACCCATACAAGATTGCACTGGTCGAGAACAAAGAAAGACAGGGCCGGACTGTAGCCATAGTCGACCTACAGGTTGCCACAAACTAGATGCCTAGAAAACATTGAAACAAAGACTGTCTGCGAGACTGAAATGCAACACAGTTAAAAACGGGAGTGTAACGAAGTTTGATGCTACCCGTGAGGAAAGGAGGAGCTGAGACCGAGAACAGGACCGTGTGACAGAGACATCCACCTGCACAGAGACAGAACAATGGCATCAGTCAGTTAACCATTGTGACGCGTTTATAAAAACCAAAGCGCAGAGGAAGGGTTCGGCCTGAGTACCTGGAGGGAAAGAAATAACGAAGAGACTTTCATCCGAACAAACAACCATCAAACGAGACGAGAACCAGACCTGCTCACGAGGAGCCAAAAGGTCAGGTTGTGTTACAGGAGAATGCAGAAGTGAAACATGGAGGACCGACTTACCAGTTCGAGCGCCTGAAGAGACCGAGTGAGGCCGAGAGTTATCTTGACTGGAAACCCCTGCAAGCAAACAAGAAGGGCGTGAATCATAGCCGAAGCCAAACACAGACAAAAACGAAAATGATAAATACAGTGGGATAAATAGTTGCAGAGAAAGAGTTCGATTGTGCCGAGACGGACGAATACATCACCATTGCTAACACAGAAGCCAGTTCGCCAACGACGCATCATTCCACAGCGAGGGCCGAAGTTCACAGACCAACATAGTGGTGGAAACCCAAAGGCGGAGCCCTCACACACAGACCCGGAAACAAAACAATGACCGCCAAAATGGAATGATCCCGAATAACAGGCGAGGAACCCAAGTGGCACAATGACCGAACCACCAACTATTTACTGCCATATTAATTGCAAACCAGAATAGCAATAGCAAATATCCTACGGAGAACAGGGATCGAGGTAAGTTTTCATCGTGATTATCTACAGCACGCGTTGTATTAACGCCGGGTGTTAAACATAACGCCACGTATAAACACGTTGGCACAGTTCACCAACTTTTTATTACGTTGTAATATTGACATGTAATAACACGTGGGCAGCTGTTTCAAACACATTGACAATCAAAACAGCGAAGTTGGGGTGTGGGCTGGCGCCTACTCATCAAGTGGTATCGGAGCGAAGAAGTTTGAGGTCACAAGAAGATGGAAGTTGGCAGGCGGGGACGAGGAAGAGGTAGAGCAGTCCGAAGAGTGGCAGAAGAGGGACTGCGAGAAGAGATTCGAATTTTGAATCAAAGATTGGCAGCAGTAGAAGCTGGGGGAAGGAGAGACCCAGCAGATGACAGTGATGAAGATGTTGCAGAACTAGAAGATGAGTTCGAAGGGGTGACACCTGAACTTAGATTGTTGAAATCAGTCTTTTTGTCCAGTCATAAGCCAAAGCATGAGCTTTCCACTTATGACGGAAGTTTGTCGGCAGATGTATTATTAGATTGGCTGAGCGAGGTAAATAAATATTTTGAGTTTGAAGAAACCAGTGAGGAAAAACAGGTGAAGTTTGCTGCCACCAAGTTGAAAGGACATGCGTCCTTATGGTGGGACAACGTTCAGGCAGAAAGGAAAAGGCTACACAAACAGCCTATAAGGAAGTGGACTAGGATGGAGGCAAAAATGAAAGAGAAGTTTCTGCCTAAAGATTATCAAATTATGTTGTACAGGCAGGTACAGAACTTGAGACAAAGGGGAATGACGATTAAGGAATATACCGAAGAATTTTATAAGCTAAATTTGAGGGCAGGTTATGTGGAAGATACTTCAGAAAAGACAGCAAGGTTCGTAAATGCGCTGAGAGGGGAGATACTGGACGAATTCGGTATCCTTTCACCCAGAACCTTGGAAGAAGCATATCAGTTTGCTCTAAAGGCAGAGGAGAAAATAAACAGGAAGCGGAATGCCAGGAGAGGAGGTGGATCTGGCAGAGGAAAGGGAAAGGCCTTTAGTAAAGGCAGAGGTACAGGTTCCAATGAGGAAGGCAGCAGTTCCAAAACTGCAGGAATAGCAGAAAAGGACAACAGCACTAGAGGAGGACGACCAGCCCAGCGAGGAAGAGGCAATGGTCGGGGCAGAGGAACTGTCCAGTGCTATAGGTGCCACAAGTGGGGGCACAAATCGTATGAATGTCCTGAAGGTGAACCAGCAGGTGGGAGAGGAGCTTATGTTGCCCAACCTGAGGAAGCGGAAGCATCGCCTCAAGAAGTGGTATGAACTAATTACAGATTTACAGGTATAACTATTAATTTCGAATTTCTTCACATGTGAAGAAAGAGAAAAATTATTCACAAACTAAAACTCTATTGAGTGCATTATTCTGCAAATAATGCGTAGAACCGTAAGAATTAAGTTTTATTACAAATAAAACAAGTTAAGTCAATTAATTAAAAGAAACTCGCATATCCAATTAGATCGACAAACTTCTTACAATCTAAAATTAAACTCTTTACAACAACTATATAGAAACCAACTCTTTCTATAGAGTAGACAAACCCTACTTCACAATAACAGCATACTAATAACAGTCGCAAACCCTACTTCATAATAACCCCATACTAATAACAATCGCAGATCATATTATCTGAGATCAAGGTTCACAAACCCTACTTCACAGGAAACCTTGCTCCATAATAACCCCATACTAATAACAATGACAGATCATATTATCTGAGATTAAGGTTCACAAACCCTACTTCACAAGAAACCTTGCTTCAGACTAACCCCATACTAATAAGTAATAACAATCACGCATCATATTATCTGAGATCAAGACTTCTAATTCCAACTCTCGTCTCACTTGCTATAACGTTTCTACAAATTTGAAGGAAACTTCCACACCCCTGAGGAGACAGATAGACAGTTTAAGGATTTCTAAAGGCAAAGAGGCAACCTCAACGTTGGATAAGCAAACAGCGGAGCTTGCCTTGGCATCGTGGTTGCACATGCTTCCGTCATATCCAACTGTGATGGATCGCCTTCTACTCTCCAATCGAAAGTATGCATCAAGTGAGCCAATGAAAATTCAACAGAAACAATAGCCATGGCAGATCCTGGGCATCCTCTCCTTCCTGCGCCGAACGGAAGCATTCTGAAGTCTGATTGACCTCCTGATAAATCCATATCATGTTCTTCCATCTGCGCCATGAATCTCTCCGGCTTGAATTCTGAAGCATCTGTCCCCCACATAGTGGGATCCCTTCCTATAGCCCACAAGTTCATGATTACCATTGTTTTCTTAGGTATATAGTACTCACCGACCTTCACGGCCTCCATAGACACATGGGGAATCGCTACCGGCAACGATGGGTATAACCGGAGCGTCTCTTTGACCACACAGTGGAGGTATTTCATGTTTGCCAGATCCGACTCCATTACTTTACCATTTTGGCCAACTACCGATTCGATCTCTTGCTGCAATCTCTTCATTGCATGAGGATGTCTGAGCAGCTCACTCATTGCCCATTCTAACTCGTTTGCCGATGTCTCCATGGCGGCGGAGAACAACTCCTGCAGAAATTCAAAGCCATCATGAGTATGCAAAATATTAGGGTGTTCAAATATTTCAAGTTTGACGAATATTGGAATAGAATGGCATTGGGTAAAAGTGATGAGAAGGGCATACAAATAAAAGGGACTTGATGGTTTCCCTTGTGATTTTTGTATCCGTGGCATTGCTTTCACCGACATCAAGGAGTACATCGACTATGTCTTTAACCTGAGGAGGCTCTGTCTCTTTCTGGCCGCCATTCGAAGCCATGGCCATGCGATGATGGACATGCTCGTTTATCACTTTCTCAGCGAATACATCGAATCTTTTGTTGGACTTCTTGAGCGACCGTCTGATACCTTGCAAATCAAGGAAATCTAAACAAGGAATGAAGTCTCCGATGTTGAAAGTTCCGACCGCGGTCGAGACCTTTAGCACCAGATCCGTGAACCCTTTGCCATCGGCATCCAATTCGTCGTCAGAAAATTTCTTTCTTGCCAGTGTTCGCCATACTATATTCGAAAGGTTAGCATATATGGCCTTGCTCACATTCACAGGAATTCTGCCCTTCTCACTGTTCTCCCAAATCGAACTAATCATGTCAGACACTTCTTCCTCTCGCACGTGCTTGAATGACTCGATTCTTTTGACAGTGAGCAGTTCTAACACGCATATTTTTCTCATTTTCCTCCAGTGATCTCCATAAGGGGCGAAGGCAATATCTTCGTTGAAGAAGAAATATTTGCTTGCCGATGATGGCGGTCGGCTGGCAAATATCAAATCATGAGTTTTAAGAAATTGTTTGGCCATCTCAGATGAAGAAACGACCACAGTAGGGACAGAGCCGAAGCGCAGATACAAAATGGGGCCATATTTGTCAGCGAGTCCTTTAAGAGCACGGTGGACCGGAGGTCTCAGTTGGTAGAGATTGCCGATGATTGGCAACGGAGAGGGTCCTGGAGGCAATCTTTCATTCCTAGTCTTGCCCAATATCCAGCGGGAGGAGAACCAGAAAATGAGACACGCTATGAATCCAATGGCCGCTGTCACAAAACATCCTCTACCTGTTATTAATGTTGCAGGCAGAGGCGAACTCTGAAGCAACTTGACAAAGCCCATATTTCTTCTACGTATGCATAGCACGGTTGAAAGACTTGCTCTCTATTTAAAGCCGTCCCCAACTTTTGGAAGGTCAGTTTATAGCCAGCAAACAGAAAAACTATTGAAGTTGAAGTTAGGGAGGATGGTAATGCGGATGTCAAGGGTTGGTCGTTGTAAATTGTAAATTCTAATTTGGGGTTAAACTTAAATTCCCATAGAAAAGTTGGCTAGTTAGTTATAGAAAACTTGGTTTGTGTGGGGTTTAGGTTTTATTAGGTTATAGGTTCAAAACTTATAAGGAGAAATTGAAAATGGGGATTAGTTCTAACCAAGTCATATTTACTAAAGTCATATTTACTAGGTTATATAGCCAGGTCATATTTACTAGGTTATATATTCAAATATTAAATATTCAAATATTATAGACAGAAATCCCCATCATATTTACTAGGTTCTATATTCAAATATTATAGACAGAAATTACTAGGTTCTATATTCAAATATTAGACAGAAATCCCCATTCATATAGGTTAAAACCTATAATCTTATTAAGAGAGAATGAGATTCTTATTAAGAGAGAATGAGATTGAAAATGGGGATTAGTCCTAACCATGTCATATAGAGTAAAATCTCTCTTGAAGAGAATGAGAATGATATTCAAATATTATAGACAGAAATTACTAGGTTCTATATTCAAATATTAGACAGAAATCCCCATTCATATAGGTTAAAACCTATAATCTTATTAAGAGAGAATGAGATTCTTATTAAGAGAGAATGAGATTGAAAATGGGGATTAGTCCTAACCATGTCATATAGAGTAAAATCTCTCTTGAAGAGAATGAGAATGAGAGCCACCTCTTTTACTAGAAATCCCCATTCATATAAGTTAAAACCTATAATCTTATTAAGAGAGAATGAGATTGAAAATGGGGATTAGTCCTAACCATGTCATATAGAGTAAAATCTCTCTAGAAGAGAATGAGAATGAGAGCCACCTCTTTTACTAGATTATAAGTTCAAATCTCATAGACATAGATTGAAAATAAGAATTAGTTTTAACCAAGCCATATAAGTTAATATCTTACTAGAAAAGAATAAATATGAGAACCACCTTTAAGAAACTTAAATTATATAGTTATAAGTTCAAATCTCAAAAATTTAAATCTCATAGACAGAGATTGAAAATAAGATCCCGTCGAGTAGATAAATTGGTTTCAGACATCATTGATCATATCACATAATTTCTAAATTGGTTTCAGACATCATTGATCAACCAATTTAAATCTCATAGACAGAGATTGAAAATAAGATCCTGTCGAGTAGATAAATTGGTTTCAACCCAAGAAACTTTGAATCTTAGGGAGAGTGAATCAATATTCTACAGTCCTTTTAGAACTGGTGCTTAGTATTTATCATTAACAATTTTTTTACAAAACGCAGGTCTTACTTATTCACCACCCCGTAATCCTTTTTAACCTACACCGAGAGGTTATCAACGTTCATTAGCTATGTCGGGTGAGTCATCTATGTTTTCTAAATCCCCAAAAACATTTTTATTCGGTGGTTTGTCTATTCCTCGGGGATACCAGTCACTCTCTGGTATCTTCTCAGGAGCAGCTCCTCAACCAATTGAACAAATGTTATCATCTGGTACGAATGGAACAAACACTGCAACGTTGAACACAAAATATATTTATATGATGTCTGGAAATATTCCAAATCCTCAACCTCAAGGAAGTCAGTTACCGCCTAGGGGGAAACCTCAAGGAAGTCAGCTATTGCCTGGGGGGCAACCTCAAGGTAGTCAATTACTGCCCGAGGGCAACCTCAGGGTAGTTTTTTACCACATGGAGGTCAAACTATAAGACAATATTTCTTGCCTGGGGACCAACTTCAAGGACAGTACATACCTCAAGGTGAATATCAACCCCAAGGACAGTACATACGTCAAGGTCAATATCAACCCCAGAGTTAATTCATACCTCAGGGACAATATCAACCCCAGATTCAGTACATTCCTCAAAGTCAATATCAACCTCAAGGTCAGTATCCAGTTCAAGGTCTTAAACCTCTTTCAGGTCAACCATTATTACAAGGAGTTGTAAATTTGCCAGTTAACTATCAACCCTATGTTCAATCTGGTTATGGTCCTTCATATGCACAACCTTCTATGGGTCAATATCTCGGAATTAATATAGTGTGGGATCCATCTCAAATTCAACAGACTATGTGCAACCCAATGTGCAATTACCTAATCAACCTGGACAGCCCATAGGTTCTGGTCCAACCTAGCAACCCGTACAACCTACCATTCAAGTCTCTGCACCTGGTTCTGTTCAGCAGCCTGGGCCTAGTACACCTCAGACTCTGCCTCAATCTGCTGCTTCTGCTGCAACTTCTGTTCAACCTACCACACCTATTTCTAGAGTATCTTCAGCTCCTGTTTCTACTACCCTTTTATTAATGCAAATTCCTCAAGTATCTGTGCCACAGTTTGGCAATATCAATCTGGACATGCTACACAAAATCCAGCATATTAGTATCAACCTTATCCTAGTTATACTTATCAAGTATCTCAACAATCTCAGTTTGGTCCGGTTAATCCTGGTTACCTAGGAGGTTACACAATTCCCAATGCAAATCCAATTCCAGGATATCCTGGATATCCTCCTCCTGGAACTGGTCTAATCACACAAGGTTATCAAGACCCTAGTCATTGGTTACCATTCATAGCAACTTTAGATTTACCTGATCTATCACGCCTTACGAATGATCCCATTTTTTATCTTCCGTATTGGCCGCTGATTCCTAATAAGTTGCCCAGTAATATTCCAAAGTTTGAAGGTAAGTCAAGAGAAGATCCATCTATTCATGTTATGACTTATCACCTCTGGTATGCATCCAATTCACTAATCGATGATTCAATTCGATTACATCTTTTTCAGAGAACTGTCATTGGTCTAGCTGCCAAATGGTACATTGAGTTATCACGAGGCTCATTTAATAATTTTAATGCACTAGCTACTGCTTTCTTAACCCATTTTCAGTTGTCTTTCAGATACGAAAATGGCACGGATTGTTGACCTCATTAAAACAGTCTACGTCTACGTACATATTCGATCACATTCATGAATGGAGACATAGGATACATTTGGTGAAAGTCTTCATTCTAGATCAAATTTTGGTTGAATGGTTTATCAAATCATTATTGCCCAAAATTACTGAGGATGTGGCCAAAGGAGGCGTTGTTACAGAAGAGCAAGTCATTTCTCAAGCTTAGTACCTTGACCTTGTATATACACAGTCAGGTACTATGTATGACAAAATCCTCGATTTACCAAGACATTCATGTTAACTACAACTCCTTTAGGCTCTCCTGTCGCTGATGGTGTAATTGGTTCTGTTAGCACTAGCAAGAGTAAGATGAAAACTTCCAAGACGACTTCTCTTATTATAACTTTACCCGATTCACCCAAAGGAGATTCGAAGTCATTGGTCTTCACTGAACTTATGTGTGACTTCTCAAGTACTGACACTGTGGCAGAATATCTGATCGCGGATGAATCTTTGTTTCTTATCAGTACCCTCGATCCTTGGTATGGAGATATCATCATTTATCTCCAAACCCAAACTTTTCGGCTCGAACTCTCACTGTCACAACTACAAACACCGTCCTCAGAAACACAGTATGCGGCTCTTCCTATCAAATGAAAAATAGCATATAACATTCACAAATAATGCACTTGTTGAGGCGGTGTTAAGCTAAATCTATTCAAATCGTCATATGAACCAGCAGAATGGGAACTTACTTCTGGTTCTGATCCAGATGTTGAATATTTCTTTGTATATAGTTCCAGTGATGAAGAAAATCTAGATATATTTCTTTCTATATAGTTCAAATCCTACACAGTCAAACACCGTCCTCAGAAACAGAGTATGAAACTCTTCCTATCAAATGAAAAATAACATACAACATTCACAAATAATGCAGTTGTTGAGGCGGTGTTAAACATCGACACTTTGGAGCACATAGGAGCGGTGTAAGACATCCACACTTGACGTGGACCTCCATAAGGATCGGTCCCAACCACGTGGAGAAAATGTGATGAAGGTGGACAAGAACCAATGAGACTGGACATCACATCCTATGATGGTTAAGATAATCACTCAACCACTTTCTTTCAAACTTTATAAGGTCTAATGTGCATTCACTACGAAAGCAAGCAGCTAGAAAGGAAGACCCTCCTTAAGGAGGCTGCATCTAATCATTTTTTCAGAGACTTGCCTTTTCTCGCACCTTGAAAAATGATTTTCCGACACCTACAGGAGTACTAGAAATCATTTTCCACTACATCATTTCATGGATATGCAATTACTATATTTCTTGATGTATATGTACAAATCACCTTCTCATCATTTCGAGCTCCCTAATATGTTTTCACATTTTTTTACAGACAGTCATCCAGCATGGAAAACAAATGGAAGTCAGTCATGGCTCTTGAGGTGCAAGACCCAAAAGACAAACTCATTTTTTCTAGTAAAGATTTAGTTTGGGCTGAAATCTGCAAAAAAAACATGAATATTGACCGTCTTGCAAAAATTCCCAAAGAAAGAGTTGATGATTTTAAAAAAGGAGAGGAATCGAATCCAGATGCTCCATGTTCCTTCCTGCGTCTACAAAACAAACGCCCGAGCACAAAAGCCTTACAGTATGAGCTGTAAGTATTTTAGAACTACATTGTTTAGATGTTGATATTAAATATGCTTTATATTTACCAGATTTGGTGACATTCCTATAATTTATTTTGTAGTTATCATTGCTCATATGGTCCAGCTGACAAGAGAGAAGAATGGAAAAGAAAAGGAATGAAGTCATATGCCAAAAAGAGGGGATGTCAATGCCACTTTATTGTAAAGATTATGGTTCAAGATTCCAACATAGCAGTAATAACATACAATCAGTATGATCATGAAGATGGGCAAGGATGGCCTTGTCATGGTAAAGACAACACTATAAGTGATGATGTTACTCAGAGAAAGCCAAGACTTTCGAAGGACATGATTTCTTATTTAGAAAGTTGTTATTTCCTTCAACTGCCAATTGACTCTGTTTGTAAAATACATATAAAGAAATATCTTGACATAGATGCTACATCTAGAGATAGGGATTTCTTTTTACGCAGAAAAGACGTTGTAAATATTTATAATCGTCTGATGAAAGAAAGTTATCAATTGCATAGCAAAGACGAAATGAGTGTGAATCTTTGGTATCAAAGTAACCAGGATGATTTATTCTTTTACCATAAGCCCAATGGCGCAGACATCCCTTTTATAGCTGGAATACAAACAAAATGGATGTTGGAAACTATGGTCAAGTTATCCCACAATAGTTTGATAGCCATGGACTCAACATTCAGTACAAACAAATATGGGGTGAGTTTTTTTCCAATGATTGCTTCAATAAAATCATTTATGTTAAAATTAACTTCATTTCATTTAAAATGACAGTATCAGTTATACACGCTTGCGGTCTTTGATGAGCAACAAAGTGGGGTACCAGTTGCCTGGGTGGTGATGTCACGTAATACATCACAAGATATACAAGTATGGTTGGAGAGCCTCATGCTTAGGTGTTTTCGGACTCGTCCCGATTGGAGGGTCAACGCCTTCATGGTTGATGATGCTATGGCTGAAATCATTGCTTTGAGGTAACATCAATATTCTTATTTGACATTTCAAATTGCATTCATTTGAAGAATTTCTCAAAATGAATTAAATGTCACAAGAGAATCACGAAATGTGAAGTGATTTTGTGTATTTGGCACGTAAGGAGGGCATGGCTCAAGAATGTTAATCGGTTGGTTAGCAGCTCAGATAAAACAAATGAAATGTTTAATGAACTTGGCCATATCATGAAATATTGTTGTACTGATGAAGTGGATAATGCAATCAATGCTTTTTTCATCAAATATGCAACTGAGCAGAAGTTTTTGGACTATTTCTACAAGACTTGGATTGCCGGTGACAAGATTCGTAAGTTTTCATAATATTACTTATGTGTTGTATGTTTGTCATTTATGTTGGACAACTTATATTTACTAATTGAGTCTTTCCATGTAGGCATGTGGGTTAAAGGCTGCAGAGATTTTCCTCATGCAAACTAGGAGACAAATAATGCTGTGGAATCATACCACGGTTACTTGAAGTCAACATTTCTATGTGATAAGCGAAAGAAATGTTCTCGTAGAATGGATTGGCTATTCTACACTCTCCTAAAAAATGTTGAGCCAAGTTATCGATTCAAGGCAATTTTGAAAAAAGAATGATATTATAACAACCACAAGAAAGAGATGCAACTTGAATCATCAATGGAAAAGGCTAGAAGAATTCCAGACAGTGATTGCAGGCCTCATGAGAGCATATCTCATGCTTATTGGGTAAGGAGTCAAAGAAAAACCGATAAGGAATATCTTATCATTTTTCATCGCAAAAATTTTATCACTTGCAATTGTCCATGGTCTATTCGGGGCAACATTTGCAAGCATTCTATCAAGGTAGATTGGTTTCATTCCTCCTTGATGGATTTAGACCCTTTATTGGATCTTCATACCACACCCAATCAGTTGAATGCCCCTTTTGAGATAAGTACAGAGGCGCTAAATCTTCCTGCAGATACTATCCCAACCAATATTGAAGATGACAATGTTGAAGAACTTGGTGTGTTGAGAGAGGAGTTGTTTGGTTATCTAGACCTGATTCGGAATAGTCCTCCTTCTACTGTGAACAAGACAAAACAATTGATTGATCTGGCTAAAAGATTTGTGGATGATGCTAATAATCTTAATATTATGGATTATGACTTCGTCCGTGGTTTGGGTGCTTATGAGTCATCCTTGAAGAGGAAGAAGAGTTTCCTTAGTCCAAAAAAAATAAATAAAAGGAAAAGGAATGTCACCTTAAATATTGATTTGAATGTCTCTGCATCTGAAGATGAACCATTTGAATTTCCACACCTCAACAGGTGTGGTCGTCCTCCCTCCAACAATGCTTCCTCTACTGTTCCAAGTAAGTTTTATAGAGAGATGATATCAGTTTGTTTAAATCAAATTTGTGATCTTCCAAATTTGTTGCTATGTTTAGATCGCTTTGTCGATTTTTCAATTTTGTTGCAATGTCTTTGATCTTTGCTATTTCTTTTAGCCTAATGTAGTGTTGTAATGTTTGCAGGGCCGTGACATCCGAATAATGTGATTACAGAGGAAGGATGTTCACAGACCCACATTCAACCTTTTGATCACATGAGTCAAGGTACATTTGACGAGATTGCTGATTGATCTGCTATGTATTCTGATGCATCTGTTATTTGACATGTTATTTTTTTCTCTGATGGAAATTGTGTTGTCATCTTACAAACACAGCTGGTTCGTCATTGGGCCCCCCTCGACCAGAACATGATTGGGCCACTGACATCACGGAAATTGGTGAATTTCCATGTTTTTTTGCATTGACTTCGCTCCTTGCATTTAGCACTGGTTGTTGTTCATGTTGTTAATGTAGTGCTGGAATGTTTGCACGGCTGGAACGTCCAATCAATGTGATTTCAAATGAAGAATGTTCAAAGACACCCTATAACTATTTTTATCAAATGAGTCAAGGTGCTTAGGACGAGACTTTTAATTGATCTTCTTTGTATTCTGATGCATTTATTACTTGACATCTTATTATCTTCTCTGATGAAAAATGCATTGTCATGTTACAGACACAACAAATTCTTCAATGGGTCCCCCTCTATCTGAAGATGATTGGGTCACTGATATCACAGAACTTGGAGACAACACAGAAATTAGCTTCAGAAAAAAGTTGTGATAGAAACTACATTCTTTTGTTTATTGTCCGACATACCGATTCATGATGGAGTGGCCAACTTTGGTTACATGTGATTCCTAGTGTGGAGCACTTTGTTGTTATGGTTATATTGGTTTCCATAGCTAGGGTTAGAAGAGCTTAAAATTATTCCAGCTTCTGATAAGCTGCAAGTGTGTACATGTGCTTCATTTTTTCTATATAAATGAAAAGAGAACATCAGGAATTTGATGATGCAGTTAATGGATATTTGTGGTTTACTTTTAAATGTTATGTTGGAAAACAATAAATTTGCTTGATAGTACTGTAATACATAGGCACATTTTCATTCAGTAGCAGAATTGGCGTGCTTTCTTTAAATGCCTCAAACTGTTTTGTGATTTCAAATTTCACTGCAACATTTTTATCTCCATCCTTTGGTCAAATGTGTTTGAGGAGAATGAAACATTAGATGGTGGAGAAGATTAATTTGAAATCCGTTGCAAACTTAAAGACGACTCGATTTTTTAAATGTAAATTGGTTTTTTCTAATTGGTTATATAGAAATTATATTAAAAAAAAAAAATCTAATAATGTCATAAGCCTTTGCACAACACAATGCCATGTGGATAACTGTCTCATATTTTTTTCCATAATTTTTTGATGCAGTTATAATATTTATGCCACGATTTTTAGATACTTTTGGAGTTTTCATTGTTAAGCTTCATAGGAAACTATAAAAAAATAAAATCCTTTGAAATAGTTCATATTCATGTAAATAACATATTTACTATCAATTACTACCCATCATATTTTAAGCAAATATTTGTATAACACTTACCACAGTTGTTACTACCCACCATTATTTATGTTTTCTTCAGCACTTTATTAAGTAGGAGCAAAAAATATAAATGTGATGACTTTTTAGTAGTTACTATCCATCAAAATTTATTAAAGTCTTTGCCCCTTGGTAAGCAATTAATTTTTTTCTTTTGGTTAGCATATTTGATAAATAAAACACAATCCTTTAAAATTAAATAGATTAACAAAAATTAATATTTCAATTAATATTATTGAAATCATAAATAAAATTGTTTCACTCTACCTCAATATATGTACAATAAAATTAAATCAATAATTCATATAACGAAAATTGAAATTTTAAAAATATATATAGATTAATCAATTTATTATCCCATCAAAAAATGAGAGCTTAAAACGTATAATGATTCAAATCCAACCTTAGTTCTTTCATATAGTTTCAATTATTGGAATAGCCATATTTGAATTTAATGATTTAATAAAGAAAATATTTCCATCTTATAAGCAGATATTGAATAAATGAAAACAAATGTTAAGAGGATCACGCCAATGTAAAGGAGAATGATTGAATGTGGTGCATTGTCCAAAGTGTTTCACTTTTTGGAACAAATATTTCCTCTAACATTGCCAAGCTTCATCATCTATTGAACAAAATTGGAGAAAAATTCCTTGAAAAAGGGGCATTTATCATTTCCAAGTGTTTCTTCTCACTATTCAAAATGTGTGTTTCTCTCTGGCATCATATTTACGTTCATTGTTGGTAAACCTCCCACCTTATCCATTGTTAAAAGCATTTGGCAAGCTAGGAGGTGCATTTTTCTGCTGAGAGTTGTTCTTCTTATAGCTTGCCACATTCTTGACACTTAATGTTGCCTCCTGATCACGCCATCTGCGATTGGGTTTTCACAGCTCCAGGGATCCAGACACCCCTTTAGAGACAGGGCATGCACTAGGAAGATGCTCGAGCTACTAACAAGATCTGCATCTAAAAGAAATCTTATCACTTTCTAGAGGGTGATGATGTTCCTTACCATCCCATTTTAAAATGATTTTATCTTAAAGACCTTCACATAAATCCAATTTAACACAAATACAAATGAATGATATGACCCATTAGTGAGTGTTTCGTTGTCTATTTTGATAAAGTGTTCAATTTAGTGTTTCCAATAGCTTCAATGAAATCCGGTGGAATCCACTAAAGAGATAAGTTTGATTATATATATATATATATATATATATATATATATATATATATATAACTTAACATTTACAAAAATATATTCCTATTTATAATTTTATAAGAACATATTATAATGATTTAAAAATTTAATTTTCAATGTTTTAGAAATGTTTTTCATTTTTGTTTTTAATTTCCCTTAAAATTCAATCATCAATAATTTGGGGGTAATTTTAAAACCAATAAGACTAAAATTTAAATTTTAAAAATGATTTTAAAAAACTACATCCATAAAATGTTTATTGTTAGGGATTTATCTTGGAAAAGCACTCTTGCAACATTTTAAGCAATGGTTTTTGTAGAAGCTCCTCTAGCCAAAATCACTATTAAAATGGTAAATTGGTAGTGCTATATATTTGATTTTTAATTATAAATATTTATTTTATCAATTTAAAAAAAAATGTATATATATCTTTTACTATAATATTAAAAACTATTATCGAGTTACCACCTACAATAATTAAGTAGTATTTATAATCAAATAATATTGATGTGTATGAGAAGTAAATGAAAGGTTTCATCATGTGTATTCAATGGAACATTTTATTGGTCATTGTCTAATATGTATTTTAAGTTAGTCTGTACATTGTGTTGGCACTAAGAGCTTATAAAAGTGAAACTTCTATGTATTTTATGTTGTGTGTATAAATGATACATCAAAATAATGTATCTGGCCTAGACATATAAACAACATGTAAATTATACACCTAATTCATTCACATAAGTGATATACCTAACTAACATACATAGATGAGAAATCAAAGTCATGCACCAAAACAATAAGTCTAAGTCACACTCGTAAATGTTGCACCCAACTTACACACATAAATGACACATTTAACCTTCACAAACAAGAGACATACATAAGCATCCCACTTTATATTCCATATGGACATGAATGAGAGACCTAAACCCCACCCATAAATGATACACCCATCCCACAAAAAAGCAATATGCCCAACACACTAGTTGCTTAACACAGATTTAATGATCCTAACCATCATGTCCTTAAACACACAATGATGGTGGCTAAATGGTGGCAAGCTTAAACTATTGTTTTTTTAAAATATAGTGTCAAAAACTTATCACAATTTCTTTTTATATATGGTAATTTGCAACTTTTTATCATTGCTAAAAATGTCACAAAAATTCATGGTATTGACAAGCTTCATGAGGAGGGGATGAAGATGGAAGCAATTTTTTGGAGAATTAAACTATCATAAAGGAGATACAATCTCATTCATTCTTTCATTTATATTTTAGCCACTACAAATTTGGCACAAATGTTTACTAAATATTTTAGCCAAATCCAAGAGAAACTATCCAATGTAAGAAGGGTTGAGAACCATCCTCAAAACGCTCCTCTAAAATCAATATGAGATAGGGTCCTATACAAAAATTAATTACTAAAATGATGCATGTGATCAACCATTAAAGAATGTGATATATGATATTTTACTCACATTTTTATGATTTCACATCAATTTAAAAAGGTGACTAATTTAATTTATTGCTCTAATACCTTCATTATAATTGAGAAATCTCTTAAAATAATTAATAACCTAAAATACAAACTCCATTATAATATATTTTCACTATACATTTTTAAATTATAATAAATTAGAAAATTAATTTAATATAAAATAGATATTTATTTGTTTTAATTATAATTTTATGAAACTTTATTACAATAAATAAATTTATGTCATA
The DNA here is from genome assembly GCA_034641835.2 of Pinus albicaulis. Classification (NCBI taxonomy): domain Eukaryota; kingdom Viridiplantae; phylum Streptophyta; class Pinopsida; order Pinales; family Pinaceae; genus Pinus; species Pinus albicaulis. Next base: position 27,427 of record JAXQQM020061478.1, read on the forward strand.
TATCATATACTATGATATTCTAATAAATGTATTTTAATAACAATATAAGGATAATGAACAATATATATGTGAATATTTTTTATTTTATCATTTCCAAATTTTTAAATAAAAATTAAATAATATCTATATCTATATATATATTCTATTTTTAAAAATATTTTTACAGTTTATGTAATATTAAATACAAATTTAATAGGCTTAAATTCTCTATTTTAATATATAAATTTACATTAAATAAATCTACATTAGAACATAAATACTCTGTTTTTAAAAAATAACAAAAAGTAGAAATCATACTCTGTTTTTAAAAAATAAAAGCTTCCTTATATGAACTAATATTTTGCATTTACCATTAGTTTCCCATGAATCGTGCTTTATAAAGATGTCCTTGTAGTCTTTCATGGTGACAGAGGCCATTCTTTCATAAGGAAATTCGCTCCACAAATTGGAACCCATGTACACTTATGGCAATTGGAACCACGACCTCTTTCCTCAGTTTATCCCGGGCTCTGTAAACATAATTCCTATCTTGTTCAGTGTTTAAATTGAAGTCCTCAGGGGGAAAACGCCTGCGTGCAATGCTCTCACAGATTAGAGTGGAATGATCGTAGGAGTAATCCAAGGAAGGGCACCACTTGGCGGCTGTTGAGATTTTCTGTTTTTGGATAAAATAGGAAAAATCTCAGTAGGTGACAAAAATTAGGAATTAGTTCCTAGATTAGCTCCAGTTTGTTGGGAGGGAGTTAATGCATCCTAAATTTGAGTTGAGAGGATTTATGAGGCTGTTAGATTCTCCTGCTATATAACAGGTATCCATACGTTTGTTTTCAGAGAGTGTGGAGTGTGAGAGTTTGGGAGGATTTGATTAATTATGTAATCTCCTGTTTTGATTAATAAAGATTGCCGATGCCTGTTGTGTGGACGTAGCCCAGGAGGTTTGGGTGAACCACGTTAATGCCTGTGTCTTTATGTGCTTGGTTTAATTGTTGTGTGTTAATTGTTTAATGTTTTTCGCTGTCTAAATCTCCAACAAGTGGTATCGGAGCAAGTTGGAGGCATGGCGTAGTTGAGCGCTAGTTGTGTTTGAATTGCTGGTGGAGCGCTGAGCCTACGTGTTAGTGACTGCAGAGCTGGGCTCTGTGCATAAGTGTTCACTGTGTTATGTGAGCGTGGAGCATCTTCTAACGCCGTGGAGGTTGAGTGGATCTGCTGTGAGTGCCAAGTTGTGAGCCGAGAACTGAGCTTGGCGGTGCTGCGCTCAGGCAACGGCATGCTGTGGTTCATTCAAATCGAGTGCCAGTGTTCAGAAGAGAAACGGCGTTGACAGCGTTGAAATTTAATGTTTTTCCGCTGTCAATATGCAGTCCTGGTTTATGCCTTTTGAATGCCATTTATAAATCTTGACTCTGGGCGCTGAAAACCGAATGGAGAGTGGATTGTTTTTCGATTAAGCGCGTGCTGGTGTCGGAGGTATGGTCCACGTTATAAAAATCTTGTATCGACCAATTAAATCTTGCATCGATTTTGAAATGGGTACGCTGCCATATGATTTAAGTTTGGTAAATCAATATTTCGTTTTGGAACGTTTTTGAAATGGGTTTAAAAGTCACATCGTTTGGAACGTTTGAAATGGGTTTTGAACGTTTTGAAAGGTTTTGAAATGGAACGTATGCCATTTTTTTTTAAAAGTGTTGTTTCATAAATCGATTTTGAAGATTATTTGAAGTTTTTTTAAATCGATTTGAAGTGAAGCGATTTGTTTTACGACTTGAGTAATGCAGTGCCAAATAAATCATTTTTTTTTAAAGGAGATTTATATGAAGTGTCAAATAAATCGATATATATCGATTTAAAAGAGGCTTTAAAAGTATAAAATCGATTTGAAGTGGATTTGTTTTATGACATATCGTTTTGAGTGGTGGCATTTTGAATGGCATATCGATTTGAGTGGTGGAATTTAAATTAAAATCGATATGTCAAAGTCGATTTGTATGGGGGTGTTTTGAAAAAACAAAATCGATTTGTATTGGCACCATATGCACACGGTATTTTTTGAAGTGGTGTTTTTTAAAAAAAAAAGATGAAAAACGATTTGGTATCAAATTCACACATGGTATGAAAGGTGAAGGGAATTTATAAACAGTTTTGAATATTGTTTATTTTTTTGCCATTTGCATATGGTATTAAGTGAGAGGCAGGTGAAGGGTAGTTTTTATTAAACAAGGTATTCTTTATTTAAAAAGTTGGTTTTCTGGAGATTATTGTGTTTTTTGCTGATACAAGATGGCGAAAACTCAAAGTGCCCATTTTGAGAACGATATGGTTGGAGCCTTGTTGTCTGAGGCTGAGGAGACAAGGAAGAAGTCGAATGCAGACACCTCTACATCAGAGGTAATGATGGCCAGAGGTCGCTCGAGAGAGAGACACTCCGGGGATAAGCATAGCAACTCTCGTTCAAAGTCTAAAGGAAAGAAGACAAAGGTGAAGTGTTGGCATTGTGGGAAAACTGGACACCTGAAGAAGGACTGCTGGAAGCGACAGCAGCAAACTTCTAAAGCAGATTCTTCGACAGAGAAGAAGGAGGCAAATGTGACAGATACAGGTTCGACATCTGGTTCAGGTATGAGCGACGAAGTGTTGTCTGTTAATATGTCAAATCATGATCAACATTGGTTGTTAGATTCCGATGCATCAAACCACATGTGTATTCATAAAGAATGGTTTAAGACGTATAGATCAGTTAATGATGGAGTCGTGTACATGGGTAATGATGTCACATCTAATATTGTGGGGATTGGGAGCATACAACTGCAAATGTTTGATGGCACAACTAGAATATTAACAGATGTGAGACATGTTCCAGACTTAAGGAAAAATCTAATTTCTTTAGGAGCATTGGATACGAATGGATATAAAACTGTAATTCAAGGTGGAGTTATGAAAATCTATAAAGGTATCTTACTAGTAATGAAAGCTAAGAAAGTAGGAAATCTGTTTCAGTTAGAAGGAAGAACAGGGTCAGTTCATGTGTCTACGGTGTCTGAACATGACAATAGTTCCATTCACTTATGGCATCAAAGATTAGGGCATATGAGTGAAAGAGGGTTGAAAATTTTGGCTGATCGCAAGTTACTTCCTAATCTAAGGTCTGGAAAGTTAGATTTCTGTAAGCATTGCTTGTTTGGAAAACAAAGTAAACAAAAATTTAAAACAGGCAAACATACTAGTAAAGACATACTTGATTATATTCATTCAGATGTTTGGGGTCCAGCCCCTACAGCGTCATATGGTGGCTCGTCATATTTTGTGTCGTTCATTGATGACTTTTCTAGGAAGGTGTGGGTCTACATGTTGAAAATAAAGTCTGATGTTTTTTCAGTTTTCAAGCAGTTTAGAGCATTGGTAGAAAACAGCACTGGTAGAACAATAAAATGTTTAAGAACTGACAATGGTGGTGAGTTTACTTCCAAGGAGTTTGACAGCTATTGCAAGGATGCGGGGATCGAGAGACATAAGACCACGGTTTATACTCCTCAGCAAAATGGAGTTGTTGAACGCATGAATAGGACTCTTTTGGAGAGAGCAAGGAGTATGCTGAGTAACGCTGGTTTGCAGAAGGAGTTATGGACGGAAGCAGTGGCAACATCTTGTTATGTGATAAACCAATCTCCATCGACGGCGATAGACTGCAAGATTCCGCAAGAGGTATGGAAAGGACACCCTTTTGACTATTCTAAACTCAGAGTGTTTGGTTGTGATGCATATGCTCTAGTGCCTAAACATCAGCGAACTAAATTAGATCCAAAGTCTAAAAGGTATATCTTTGTTGGGTATGGTGTTGGAACAAAGGGATATAGATTGTGGGATCCTACTACTCGCAAAATCATCATCAACGGAGATGTAAAGTTTAATGAATCCTCTCTTGTACAGTTAGATATAGATAGTAGATTGAAACAGGATGATGTATCTGACTTTCAACACATTCAGTTTGATAGCACTTCTAATGATAGTCATGATGACCATAGTTCAGATTCTAGTCATGAACAGGTTTCAGAATCAGATTATGAACAGGGTTCAGATGTAGGTCATGAACAGGTCTCAGATGGTGATCGACAAGAAGTTCCTACAGATGGTATTCAGCCAATTGCGGAAGCACCAGAAACAGCTTTAAGGAGGTCTACAAGGATAAAACGTGCTCCTAGAAGGTATGATGATTATGTTACTTCAGTTGCATTTATTGCTAATGACGATGAACCTCTGTGCTATCAGGAAGCAATAGAAGGTTCGAAAAGTGACAAGTGGAAAGCAGCTATGAAGGAAGAAATGATGGCCTTAGGTAAGAATGGCACATGGGATCTGGTTGAGCTTCCGAAAGACAGGAAAACTGTGGGGTGTAAATGGGTTTTCAAGCTAAAACGGGGTGTGAATGATACGGAGGACAGGTACAAAGCGCGACTGGTTGCAAAAGGGTTTTCTCAGAAAGCAGGCATTGACTTTCATGAGATTTTTTCACCAGTTGTTAAAATAGTTTCAATTCGAATTGTGTTAGCTTTAGTTTCTTTGTTTGATTTAGAGTTACAGCAACTAGATGTTAAGACTGCTTTTCTACATGGAGATCTAGATGAGGAAATTTATATGGAACAACCGGAAGGGTTTGTTCAGCATCGCAATAAGAAATTTGTCTGCAGGCTCAAGAAGTCATTGTATGGTCTGAAGCAGTCGCCTCGACAGTGGTACAAGAAATTTGATTCTTTCATGTTGAGTCGAAAATATATAAGAAGTGAATATGATCATTGTGTTTACTTTAAGCAGTTAAGTAATGGCATGTTCATTATCTTAGTGTTGTATGTTGACGATATGCTTTTAGCAAGAAAAATCATTGAAGAAATCAACAGGTTGAAGACTCAGATGGCAAGGACATTTGATATGAAAGATCTAGGAGCAGCAAGACAGATTTTGGGCATGGAGATTTTCAAAGACAGGAGTAATGGTAAGTTGTGGCTATCACAACAGAAGTATGTTGAGAAGATACTTTTGAGATTTGGTATGAATAATGTGAAGCCTGTGTCAGTCCCTTTCGCTTCCCATTTCAAGCTTTCTTCGGGTTTATGTCCTAATACAGATGAAGAAAAGGATTATATGTATCAAATTCCATATGCCAATGTAGTAGGATGTTTGATGTATGCGATGGTTTGTACTCGACCAGATATTTCACATGCAGTTGGGGTTGTCAGCAGGTACATGGCAAATCCGGGTAAAGAACACTGGTCAGCAGTGAAATGGGTGCTTCGGTACTTGAGAGGCACAAGTAGTTATTGTATTACTTACAATAAGAGTAGTGAATTTGTTTGCGGGTATGTTGATTCTGATTTTGCAGGTGATTTGGATAAGAGAAGGTCAACTTCAGGGTATGTCTTTACTCTTGCCGGTGGAGCTATTAGCTGGATGTCAAAGCTACAAAACATTGTTGCTTTATCCACTACTGAAGCAGAATACATTGCTGCTTCGCATGCTTGCAAAGAGGCGGTTTGGTTGAAAGGTTTGCTTGGTGAATTTGGTAGGTTGCAGGACAACATCAGGTTACTTTGTGATAGTCAAAATGCAATACATTTGGCTAAGAATCCGGCCTATCATAGTAAATCAAAGCATATTCCAATTAAGTACCATTTTGTAAGACAGGTTATTACTGAAAGGGGAGTCTCTCTTGAAAAGGTGCATACAAAGGAAAACTGTGCAGACATGTTCACGAAACCAGTTTTGTTGGAGAAGCTGTGTTGGTGTTTGGCTTCTCTTGGCTTGCAGAAAAGATAAAATAATAAAGAACAGGGCATCAGGCTAATTGTTGTCAAGGTGGAGATTGTTGAGATTTTCTGTTTTTGGATAAAATAGGAAAAATCTCAGTAGGTGACAAAAATTAGGAATTAGTTCCTAGATTAGCTCCAGTTTGTTGGGAGGGAGTTAATGCATCCTAAATTTGAGTTGAGAGGATTTATGAGGCAGTTTGATTCTCTCTGCTATATAACAGGTATCCATACGGATTGTTTGCATAGTGTGAGAGTTTGTAATCTCCTGAATTGATTAATAAAGACTGCCGATGCCTATGTTGTGTGGACGTAGCCCAGGAGGTTTGGGTGAACCACGTTAAAAACTGTGTTCTTTAAGTTTGGCTTTCTGCTGTGTGTTAATTGTTTAATGGTTTTTTGCTGTGTTAATCTCCAACAGCGGCTAGGCTTATATCTTTGCCCCAACTTGAGCGCCTCCAAGTCTTTAGACAGCAATAGGGATCTTTAGACATCAATTTGATCATGCAATGCTATGTAATAGGGATCTTCCAAGTCTTAAAGCTTTACTGGCTGCTTCCAAACGCTTTTCTTTCCTAATCACTCTGGCCTTTTCGATCTTTCCATTCAATATATCCCCTGAAATTCGATCTTCTCTTGGCCTCAGCGTACCCAGATTTTTAGCTTCTCTTGCAGCAGCGCCCTGCCGTGCATAATAACCACCTCCGCTGGGGTTACAAGTACAACACATTCTGATTCCACGTCTCTGTCTAGATTTGGATTTTGCACCCCCATTTTCCTTTGCACACTGGATTTTTTCCTTGTGACTGAATTTTTCAGCCTTGCGTTTTTCCGTGGCTTCGGTTCCTGTACCAGACGGACAAGTATCTCAGGTAGGTCTTTGAAATAACCAAATTGATCATGCAATGCTATGTAATAGGGATCTTCCAAGTAACGTCTTAAAGCTTTACTGGCTGCTTCCAAACGTTTTTCTTTCCTAATCACTCCATTCAATACATCCCCTGAAATTCGATCTTCTCTTGGCCAGCAGGGCCCTGCCGTGCATAATAACCACCTCCGCTGGGGTTACAAGGACAACACATTCTGATTCCGCGTCTCAGAATATTACAAACTAACCAAGCCGCGACCATTCACTGCAACAACTGCGCTATCAATAATTTAGTTTTACTTAATCAAGGAATAAAACAAAAGAGATCATAAAGCAACATTATTAAAACATTGTAATGGCACGGTAAACAGTTTTTATATTTACATAACCCTGCAAACAATTTTGGATGGCGTAGTTTAACGAGGCTTAAGAAGAAGCTTACAAACATTTTTAATCAAATAATAAGCTTACAAACAAGGCTTACGAAGAAGCTGCAAACATTTTTAATTTCAGTTTTAATCCAACAAACCAATCCTCGAAAACTCTTCCCAACAACATTGTAATGGCACCGTGCAATAGAGATAGGGATTTTGACCTGAAATAACTTGGCGTTCGGAACTATGGTAGGAGCAGTCAGATATCAGCTTGCCACGAAGAAAGAAACACCAGAAGGACTCCGGCCGCGCTCAGAAAAAATAATGAAACAGACTCACTCACAGCAGGTGGTAAAGCTCAACGCGCGAATTCAGAAGAAACAGCAGGCGGTAAAAAAAAAACAGGCGCGAATTCAGAATTTGAAATAGTTTGGGAGGATTAAAGCATTGAATGCATTATACGGCGATGTCTTTTCCACCATCTGCATTGCAGCGCGGCCGGAGTCGTGGGGTGGCGCATTGCGGGGCGGAGCTGCGCCAGTTGAGCCGTGGTGGAGGAGGCGAGTCTTCCGTTTGCCGTTTGCCGTTTGCTGCCTCGTCGCGGGGTCCACCATCGGGGACCGGAGCCGGAGAATAGAATGTTGCCGGAGAGACGGATCGGGAGCTGTCACATCAGCTCTCGATTCGTCGAACGAAAGACTCCTCCCAGAAAATATGCTAGGATATAAATACATTCCAAAAATCTATATGTTGTTTTAATCTAATACTAAAGTTCTCCCTCTAATAGCTTATTATTTGAGTAACTAACAAGGGTACGAGTCGATGTGCGTAAGGGGAAAGTGTGAAGGTACACGATATAGAACAGGTATTTAGTAACTATTAACCAGACAAGCAAGAGGATGACTAGGACATTGCAGGGGCTTACGGTTTTGGTGAGAATTTTCTCACCGTGAGGTTAAGTGAAGTTTGATTTAGCAAAATGAAAACTTTCTAATGTCCATTATATCACATATTCTTTTGAGAAAGCATCCATTATAAACAATATAGACCGAAATTTAAAATAAACAGATCTCATTTTAAAAAAATACTAAACTAAATCCCACTAAAATTTCATAATTTTACAGAACTTAAAATACTTCTTAAAATTTTGTCCAAATCCAATTTAAACTAAACTGATTTAAATACTCGAAAAAATCAATCGAGACCAAAGTGATCCAAAAACTAGAAAACAGAAACAAACACAACTGTATACGAGCCTAATAAAAATATATCCCATAAATGAATAAAGTACTGATTTAAAATAATAATAATAATTAAAAAAAAAAAAGTCACCGAATCCAATTTTAAAATACGATTCATTTAACCCGCTCCATTATTAAAATAGAAAAACATTTAAACAAACCGTTTCTCTATTTAGATTCGACAGACTTTATTAAAGTATGAATAAAAAAATATTCACATCGACTATACGTGAATAACCTGCCATGTCCCTCGTGAAAGCTGTCACATCTATCATCAATATGGAATCGTTGGAATTGTTTGTGGCGAGCCTTATTTCAGCGGCCATAGGCCCATTAATGCGGCCCAGGCAGCTGATGCCCGCCCACCGCACGATGATCGTGTGCTTTAATCCGACCGCGGGCATCAGCTGCCTGGGCCGCATTAATGGGCCTATGGCAGCTGAAATAAGACTGGCCATTGTTTAGACGAAGTTTATTGACCTTATCATTATAAAGTATACGGTAAAGGATTTGTCACGCTCTCTGTGACATGATTCGATATTTTAGGAAAAGCAAGGACCTGTCCGGGCTATTGGATGGAAATGATGTGATATGATTTCATAATTTAAGAAAAGCAAGAATGCCTATTCTCAAATTAAGGTTAAGCTAGAAATTATGTGATATGATCAATGATGTCTGAAACCAATTTATCTACTCGACGGGATCTTATTTTCAATCTCTGTCTATGAGATTTAAATTTTTGAGATTTGAACTTATAACTATTAGTTTCAATGTTGCATGGAATTGATTTCTGTTCATTTTAGTATAATTTAAGTTTCTTAAAGGTGGTTCTCATATTTATTCTTTTCTAGTAAGATATTAACTTATATGGCTGGGTTAAAACTAATTCTTATTTTCAATCTATGTCTATGAGATTTGAACTTATAATCTAGTAAAAGAGGTGGCTCTCATTCTCATTCTCTTCTAGAGAGATTTTACTCTATATGACATGGTTAGGACTAATCCCCATTTTCAATCTCATTCTCTCTTAATAAGATTATAGGTTTTAACTTATATGAATGGGGATTTCTAGTAAAAGAGGTGGCTCTCATTCTCATTCTCTTCAAGAGAGATTTTACTCTATATGACATGGTTAGGACTAATCCCCATTTTCAATCTCATTCTCTCTTAATAAGAATCTCATTCTCTCTTAATAAGATAATTTCTGTCTATAATATTTGAATATAGAACCTAGTAAATATGATGGGGATTTCTGTCTATAATATTTGAATATATAACCTAGTAAATATGACTTGGCTATATAACCTAGTAAATATGACTTGGTTAGAACTAATCCCCATTTTCAATTTCTCCTTATAAGTTTTGAACCTATAACCTAATAAAACCTAAACCCCACACAAACCAATAACTAGCCAACTTTTATATGGGAATTTAAGTTTAACCCCAAATTAGAATTTACAATTTACAACGACCAACCCTTGACATCCGCATTACCATCCTCCCTAACTTCAACTTCAATAGTTTTTCTGTTTGCTGGCTATAAACTGACCTTCCAAAAGTTGGGGACGGCTTTAAATAGAGAGCAAGTCTTTCAACCGTGCTATGCATACGTAGAAGAAATATGGGCTTTGTCAAGTTGCTTCAGAGTTCGCCTCTGCCTGCAACATTAATAACAGGTAGAGGATGTTTTGTGACAGCGGCCATTGGATTCATAGCGTGTCTCATATTCTGGTTCTCCTCCAGCTGGATATTGGGCAAGACTAGGAATGAAAGATTGCCTCCAGGACCCTCTCCGTGGCCAATCATCGGCAATCTCCACCAACTGAGACCTCCGGTCCACCGTGCTCTTAAAGGACTCGCTGACAAATATGGCCCCATTTTGTATCTGCGCTTCGGCTCTGTCCCTACTGTGGTCGTTTCTTCATCTGAGATGGCCAAACAATTTCTTAAAACTCATGATTTGATATTTGCCAGCCGACCGCCATCATCGGCAAGCAAATATTTCTTCTTCAACGAAGATATTGCCTTCGCCCCTTATGGAGATCACTGGAGGAAAATGAGAAAAATATGCGTGTTAGAACTGCTCACTGTCAAAAGAATCGAGTCCTTCAAGCACGTGCGAGAGGAAGAAGTGTCTGACATGATTAGTTCGATTTGGGAGAACAGTGAGAAGGGCAGAATTCCTGTGAATGTGAGCAAGGCCATATATGCTAACCTTTCGAATATAGTATGGCGAACACTGGCAAGAAAGAAATTTTCTGACGACGAATTGGATGCCGATGGCAAAGGGTTCACGGATCTGGTGCTAAAGGTCTCGACCGCGGTCGGAACTTTCAACATTGGAGACTTCATTCCTTGTTTAGATTTCCTTGATTTGCAAGGTATCATACGGTCGCTCAAGAAGTCCAACAAAAGATTCGATGTATTCGCTGAGAAAGTGATAAACGAGCATGTCCATCATCGCATGGCCATGGCTTCGAATGGCGGCCAGAAAGAGACAGAGCCTCCTCAGGTTAAAGACATAGTCGATGTACTCCTTGATGTCGGTGAAAGCAATGCCACGGATACAAAAATCACAAGGGAAACCATCAAGTCCCTTTTATTTGTATGCCCTTCTCATCACTTTTACCCAATGCCATTCTATTCCAATATTCGTCAAACTTAAATATTTGAACACCCTAACATTTTGCATACTCATGATGGCTTTGAATTTCTGCAGGAGTTGTTCTCCGCCGCCATGGAGACATCGGCAAACGCGTTAGAATGGGCAATGAGTGAGCTGCTCAGACATCCTCATGCAATGAAGAGATTGCAGCAAGAGATCGAATCGGTAGTTGGCCAAAATGGTAAAGTAATGGAGTCGGATCTGGCAAACATGAAATACCTCCACTGTGTGGGCAAAGAGACGCTCCGGTTATACCCATCGTTGCCGGTAGCGATTCCCCATGTGTCTATGGAGGCCGTGAAGGTCGGTGAGTACTATATACCTAAGAAAACAATGGTAATCATGAACTTGTGGGCTATAGGAAGGGATCCCACTGTGTGGGGGACAGATGCTTCAGAATTCAAGCCGGAGAGATTCATGGCGCAGATGGAAGAACATGGTATGGATTTATCAGGAGGTCAATCAGACTTCAGAATGCTTCCGTTCGGCGCAGGAAGGAGAGGATGCCGAGGATCTGCCATGGCTATTGTTTCTGTTGAATTTTCATTGGCTCACTTGATGCATACTTTCGATTGGAGAGTAGAAGGCGATCCATCACAGTTGGATATGACGGAAGCATGTGCAACCACGATGCCAAGGCAAGCTCCGCTGTTTGCTTATCCAACGTTGAGGTTGCCTCTTTGCCTTTAGAAATCCTTAAACTGTCTATCTGTCTCCTCAGGGGTGTGGAAGTTTCCTTCAAATTTGTAGAAACGTTATAGCAAGTGACACGAGAGTTGGAATTAGAAGTCTTGATCTCAGATAATATGATGCGTGATTGTTATTACTTATTAGTATGGGGTTAGTCTGAAGCAAGGTTTCTTGTGAAGTAGGGTTTGTGAACCTTAATCTCAGATAATATGATCTGTCATTGTTATTAGTATGGGGTTATTATGGAGCAAGGTTTCCTGTGAAGTAGGGTTTGTGAACCTTGATCTCAGATAATATGATCTGCGATTGTTATTAGTATGGGGTTATTATGAAGTAGGGTGTCACACATATCATTAAAACAAAGTTACTACAGTAATAATCAAAATAAAAAAAAATTATCTGCATGTTAAACTTTGGAAAATAGTTTATATGGCGGTCCTTGGCATATATGTACAGTTGACATTAGAAATGTTTTGTTGTGATATATTGTAATTACGGTGTTCTCAAGTTGACTGACACGCATTGCTGTACGTTTTAAATGCCACATAACTTAACATAGCTCTTGGATTTATCATTAAAGTTCCGGAGGCTTCGGTGGTAATACAACTTTAATCCTGATCTATGTATGTGTATCAATGTTTTATTGGTTCTTGGGATCCGGTAATGATTTATTGCCTCGAGATATCCACTCGTACCATCGATCCGGGCCTGGCAAGCATCTGGCCGTCGATGGCTATCCGGAACCGACGGTGCAGATTTGCTAGGGTTGGGTAATGCCTACCCCGCCCGTAACTGACTCTTCAGTCATTGCGATGCTTCGCCGGAACATCTGGAGGCAGGGTCTGCGCCTTAGGGTTCCTATTCCATGGCACAGTTGGTCGATGGGGTTTTCCTGCATAGGAGCAGTCGGCTTTAAACACTCCAGGTAGTCTTCGCAGCTCCGAAATCTTGTTCCGGCTTCCCACTTGTGGCATACGCACATACTGACTGTGGATTGTGTGTTTAAAGTTCCCCGTCTCGGCTAATCGATTTTCCAACTGTCCATTCTTCGTCCCGGACGCCCCAACTGCGTTTGCTCAGGTACAAAGGTTTGCTTTTAACTTATTGATTCGATTTAGCTTTCATCGATTTACCTTATATTCCGTTCACTGATAATTTGGGGGTTCTGTTGACAGGTGCAGAGTCGGTTTGATTGTCAGGTACATCTCCCTCCGCTCGGCTGCTACCTACTTTGCTAAACTTCGGCTTCAACAAACTAATGTCATCGCTCGTTTGCACAGGTATTTAACCCTTGCTATGGGATTTATGTACCCGAACCCAGTTCCAGTATTCATAGTTTGAGCGTTGAAAAGTTTTAGCGCTTGCCAGCTGCCTTACCTTGTTAAGTTTAGACTTTTATTATGACTATGGATGTACATAAATCTTTGTTATACCAGACGGGTTCTGATTCTTTATTTATCTAGGGTTTTGCTAAGGCTGTTGCCCCTCAGACGCTTTATGCTACTTACGCTTCTATGCTCCGTGGATTTTATTAATTTCTTGGCCGGTTTCTTGTAAGGCATGAATTTGTTACATGTGCCATGGTGACGGAATTTTAATGATGTGTTGTTCTTATGACTTCAATGGATAATCTTTACTGTATGGTGAATTTCTTTTCATTTCTGAGCATATCTTCAGTTTCCAATCTATATTTTCCGGTGAACTTTCGTGAGGCGTTCTCTGGTGTTTATTGGTGCCTTCAGGCGCATACATATGGTGCTTGTGGTTATTTGTTTCAGGCCCATGCTGGTTCATGTATTTCTGGTTGAATTATGCACTCTGTCACACTGTACAATGTTCTATTTTATTGTTTCTGAGAATGAATTGTTGACTCAGGTGAACCTCACTATATTGCTCCTCTCTTGTTTATATTAACAGTATTAACAGTGTCCGGACCACTTAATAGTCCGATTTCTCCCAAGGAGAGAGACGACCAACCCAGAGGCCTGTTTCCGTAGGCGCTAAGGGTTAATGGTCTCCCTCGTCCATGATGCTAAGTAAGAATATTTTTCTTAGGGAGAAGGAAGGAAAAACTTGCTTCTTCTTACTGTTTTATTCCTGTTCTAGTTTGTACAGGTTTTATGGTGTGCACTGGTTGCTTTGTTCATAAGCAATAAGAACTCGTTCATTTGGATTAACAATCCTGAACTATATGTTGTTACTGAAATAAAGAACAGTTTTATAAAGCATTTCTATGGTTGTTTCCTACTCTAATTTACATACTGCTCTTGAATTAAATGAACAGATCTGTCACTTTCTACAGTTTTTCCTTCTATATGTACATGTATATTTTCACTAGTATAAACGAACAGTTTATCAATTTTCAACAGTTATCTTCTGTTCTAAATTTAAATATATACATATAGTCACTGGATAAAGAAACATTTCTGTCATTATGCTACAATTTATATTCTGTTATAACTATAAGTGTATATACAGTCACTGAAATAAAAAGATACAGTTTTGTCATTATTAGGATTCTACTGTTTGTCTCCTGTTAAGCACAGGACAAATGTATAACCCTCTAGTAGGTCTTAATGACAAGTAAACTAGTAATTAACTTTCCGATAATACAACTACTAAAACCAAATCTACTCATCTGTCCCGAGATTCGAGTGAAGTGGTGTATGTGCCTCCCTTCCACGAGCTGGGCGATCACGTCCTGCAGCTCTCCCCCGAGCTCAAGTCTGAGTTCGTTGTTAGTTCAGAAAGTTCTGGAGGAGGTTTCCAGGACAGTCCGGTCCATTACCCTCCAACTCCAGTGAAAACAGTAGTACTGGGGAGTTCACGGGACAATCCGGTCCAGAACTCCAACCCAGGGTATTATCTGTTCTGGAAAAGAAACCGTTCTTGCTTCCAGTTCACAGAGTGTCTTTTGTGCACAGATCCAACCCAAAACTCCCCTTGGAATGCTTTATTTATTCCAGAGTTCTTGGATAACTGTGAAACTGTTTTCTAACTAACATTAGATCTTGATTTTACTTTTTACCAATCATTTACTTATGAAACTACTTCCACAGTAAATCTTTATTAAAATAAACATTTCATTTTGTTCACATATTCTTATTTAAAAGAAAATAACACAACAATATAACTAATCCTTAATTATCTGTTTCCACTTAAAATGGTGGTTACAGTTGCCCCCCCCTAAGGAGAACACCGTCCTCGGTGTTTCTATTCTCTTGCAGAGAAAAGCTCTGGATAAGCTTCACGGACGAAACTCTCGTCTTCCCAAGTGGCCTCCTCAGGTCCAAAGTGCTTCCACTGCACTTTAACCTGGGCGATGGCTCGTCTCCGGAGCATGATTTCCCTCCGGTCTATTATACTGTGAGGCTCGACCAGAAACTCTTCGTCCGGTTCTACCTGCACATAAAGAACTTTATGTTAGTTTTGTAGGTCTCTAACATCATATTATCATTTTAACCATCATGCATTCACTACCTGAATGTTTTGCCAATGGATTATGTGTCTAGGATCATGAACGTATCGTTTCAATAACGATACATGAAAGACATTATGCACCCGGATGTGGCTAGGAAGCGCTAAGCGATACGCCACTAGTCCCACTCTTTCCAATATTTGGAAAGGACCACAGAATCAAGGTGCTAGCTTTGCACAAGATGCCCATCTTAATGTGCTTTTCTTCGGTTTAATTCGGACATATACGTGATCTCCAACTTCATATTCACGGTACGATCTCTTCCTGTCCGCATACACCTTCTGCCTGTCTTGCGCTGCTTTCAAATTCTGTCGGATCTTCTTTACCTCCGCTTCCATTTCGGCTAGCATATCTGGTCCCAACATAAGTTTGGTGTATGGGCTGCTCCAATTAATGGGGGTTCTACATTGCCGTCCGTATAACGCCTCAAACGGACTCATCCTTAAGGATTCTTGATAACCATTGTTGTATGCAAATTCTATCAAGTGTAAATACTCTTCCCATTTAACGGGTTGCTGCATAACATACATCCTTAACATATCTTCCAGTATCTGGTTCACCCGCTCGGTTTGACCATCTGTTTGCGGATGGTATGCAGTACTAAAATGTACTTGCGTCCCTAAACCTGCAAACAGGGCCTTCCAGAATGCGGATGTGAACTTCACATCTCTGTCCGAGATAACGGTCTTAGGAATGCCATGCAACCGAAAGATTTCACGCATAAATAAGTCCGCTATCTGTACTGTCTTATAGGTGGATTGGACAGGTATAAAATGTGCTGATTTACTTAGCCGGTCCACTACTACCATTATAGAGTCATTTCCTCGTTTTGTTTTCGGTAATCCAGTAATAAAATCTAATGAGATTACCTCCCATTTCCATTCAGGGATAGGTATGGGCTGCATTAATCCAGCAGGATGCCTATGCTCCACCTTCACTTGCTGGCACTCTAAACACTTATTCAGATAATTCGCTATATCCTTTCTCATACCGGACCAACAGTAATCCTTTCGAATAGCAGTCAGCATCTTTTGATATCCTGGGTGTCCAGCATAGTTGCTTCTATGATATTCATCTAGTATCATGGTTTTTAATTCCACCCTGTTTGGGATAACTATCCTCTTCTTGAAAATCAGCAATCCATCTTGATTAATCTCATAATCTTCATGCTCACCTTGGCCTTCAGGTGTTTGTGTTTGCTGCCACAAGTACTTATACTCAGGATCCTTGTCAGCTTCCATTCTGATTTGATCCAGAAATCTGGTTTCAATTTGATTAACATACAACTCATAGATGTTGTGCACTCTTCTGCTTAATGCATCCGCGACCCGGTTCTCTTTTCCTTTTACATGTTGCAGATCGATATCAAACTCGCTCAAGAAAGCATTCCATCTCGCTTGTCGAGAATTTAAATCAGCTTGTTTGAAGTAGTTGGTTAGAATACTATGGTCAGTCCTTAATACAAATCTCTTTCCAAGTAGATAATGTCTCCATACTCGGAGAGCGTGCACCACTGCTGTCAGCTCTAAATCGTAAGCTGAATATTTCTGTTCATAATCCTTTAGCTTGCGAGATTCATACGCTATCACCTTTCCCTCTTGTGATAGTACAGCTCCAACCCCCTCCTTGCAGGCATCTGTACAAACCTCAAACTCCTTATCCGGGTCTGCCACACTTAATACAGGTGCAGTTGTCAATAACTGCTTCAGCCTTTCAAAATTGTCATGACATTCCTTTGTCCATCTAAAAATCTTCCCTTTTCTCTGTAAGGAGGTAATGGGAAAGGCTATCTTTGAAAACCCATTTATAAATCGCCGGTAGTACCCAGTGAGACCCATAAAAGATCGTATGTCTGCTACATTTTGTGGCACCTTCCACTCCATAATGGTCTTGATCTTCTCCGGGTCCACCGCTATACCCTCCTTAGATATCACATGTCCAAGATACTGTATTTCTTCTTTGAAGAAGTCGCATTTACTGAATTTTGCATATAGCTGGTGCTTCCTTAATAATTCTAGCACCATGCGCAAATGCTTCTGGTGTTCCTCTGCATTCTTGGAATAAATCAGTATATCATCAATGAAGATTAGCACGAAATTGTCCAGGTAAGGATGGAAAACACTATGCATCAATCTCATGAAAGTGGCTGGAGCATTAGTTAAACCAAAAGGCAATACCACGAATTCATAGTGGCCGTATCTTGTGCGAAAAGCAGTTTTGTGTATATCCTCATCCTTAATTCTGATCTGATGATAGCCAGACTGCAAATCAATCTTCGAGAACACAGTAGCTCCCTTTACCTGATCGAACATGTCATCTATACGGGGTAGGGGGTATCTGTTCTTAACAGTCAACTTGTTTAGCTGTCGGTAATCCATGCACATGCGCATGGTCCCATCCTTTTTCCTGACAAACAACACAGGTGCTCCCCAAGGTGACACGCTGGGTCTAATGTACCCTTTATCCAGCAACTCCTGAAGCTGCATTTTCAGCTCAGTCAATTCTGGCACACTCATACGGTAGGGAGTTCGTGAAATTGGTGAAGCTCCTGGCAGTAATTCGATTGTAAAATCAACCTCTCTTTTAGGTGGCAATCCCGGTATTTCTTCAGGAAATACATCTTTGAATTCTTGTATCACAGGTATATTTTCTAACATAACAGCCTTGTTCTTGGGTTCGGACAGCCCAACCTGTATGGCGTACATTTGGCATCCCTTCCTCATACATCTTGCCAACTGAGAAGCGGTAACTGGTCGCAGATGTACAGGCTTCTTTAAGCCCTGAATCTCTTGGCGATTACCATTCTAATCCCTGTAGTAAACTATCTTTTCTTTGCAATCTAAAAGAGTCCAATGTTTCTCCAACCAATCCATGCCCAACAAACATCATAAGAGCCCAAGGGCAGAATATTTAAATCCACTGTCAACTGCTGTCCGCCGACTTGCAGAGCACAATCTGTTATTTTAGCACTAACTTTTCTTTTATCTCCTGTAGCTAACTGAACCAACCAGCTTTTCTTAAACTTTTGACTTGGTAGTTTACAGATTTCTACAAGTTTAGGACTTATATAACTCAGACTTGCGCCCGGGTCCACTAAAATAGAAATAGTTTGAGAAAACAAGTTACCTTCCAGTTCTATCATGGTGGGTTGGAAATCAGCCTGCCGATCCTCCAATGCAGCGTGAATCCTCGGTATGCTTCTGGCAACGTCCCCCACCGTAGAGGCTTCCTGCAAATTATTCACTGTTTTAGCTTTTCCCCGTTGTGGGCAATCTCGATAGTAATGCGCTGCCCCACAACCCCAACATTGCAGAGGTGGTCTCTGGTTTGGAGTTTGCTCTGGTCTATTTGAAGCTTCCACAGTTTTATCTTCACCTGGCCATCTAATCCTTTGATGGTTTCTGCCGAATTGCTTATTAATTGAATTCTTGGCTGAATTCCTGAAGTTACTGGTTTTGCCCTTTTTGAATCCAGCACTGTTCCTATTTTCCTTCTTTGCTGGCCATCCTTTTCCTTGATCTACCTTATTTTTTGCTTGCTGGTAGCACAGCCTTGCCTTTCTGATAGCTTCATCCATCGTTCTAGGATTGACAAATTCAATACGCTCCTTCATATGGGTGGGTAAACTACTCAGAAATCTCTGAACCTTGGCCTTTTCATCTCTTAGATACGGTACATAACACAGTAACGATGTAAACTTGGTGATGAACTCGTCTATAGTCAACTGGCCCAGCCTTAAGTCATGAAATTCCCGTGCTTTTTCATCGTAGAAACGCTCCGTCAAATATTTGTCCTTAAAATACTGTTGGAACTTATCCCATGTTACGTCTTGATCTTCTATCCCCTTCACGTTCTTCACTTCTTCCCACCATAGGGTGGCTTTGTCCTTTAGCTGATAAATTGCCAATCGTGCCTTGAGACCACTGTCATAATCATACACTTGGAAGTACTTGTTCATATTTATCAACCAGGCCTCAGCTACCTCTTCTTTTTCTCCATCGAAGGTGGGTGGTTTAATATTTCTAAACTCTCCATGTAATTCCACCTTCTGTCTTTTTCCTGCTTTCCGTTCTGTTCCATTTTCAGATTCTGCTTCATTAAGGTTTCTGTTCAAGGTATTGCACTGGGACGAACTTTTTTCTTTTTGACTCACATCTTGCTCTTCAGTTTGCTGTTCATTCCCCTCTTGGTGTTCTCTGTCAGCACTGGGATTTTCATTCCTGTGGTTTTGTTTATCAGACAGGCTTTTTAAGATTCTTTCCTGCTCCTGCATCATTCTGGCATTCTCCTGTCGTACCCTCTCCATCTCCTCCTGCAACTGTTGTACTGTATGCAATAAGATGCGGGTCTGCTGTTGTTGCTCTTCCATCAGCCGGTTTGACCGCTGGTGCTGTTCAATCCCCAACTGAACCCACATCTCAGGGTTGCCCCCTGGCGGAGGCTGCATGTCCCCGGCATTTCGCTGTGACTGTTGCGAAGGGGTCCGTCTCACTTGTCTTTCCATTTACTTGTTGGACTGTGCATAATTAACACACAGTTGAACGTTAGTTGGCCCAATAGGGTCCCAGCCTTGTAACAGGCGTCACACATATCATTAAAACGAAGTTACTACAGTAATAATCAAAATAAAAAAAAAATTATCTGCATGTTAAACTTTGGAAAATAGTTTATATGGCGGTCCTTGGCATATATGTACAGTTGACATTAGAAATGTTTTGTTGTGATATATTGTAATTACGGTGTGCTCAAGTTGACTGACACGCATTGCTGTACATTTTAAATGCCACATAACTTAACATAGCTCTTGGATTTATCATTAAAGTTCCGGAGGCTTCGGTGGTAATACAACTTTAATCCTGATCTATGTATGTGTATCAATGTTTTATTGGTTCTTGGGATCCGGTAATGATTTATTGCCTCGAGATATCCACTCGTACCATCGATCCGGGCCTGGCAAGCATCTGGCCGTCGATGGCTATCCGGAACCGACGGTGCAGATTTGATAGGGTTGGGTAATGCCTACCCCGCCCGTAACTGACTCTTCAGTCATTGCGATGCTTCGCCGGAACATCTGGAGGCAGGGTCTGCGCCTTAGGGTTCCTATTCCGTGGCACAGTTGGTCGATGGGGTTTTCCTGCATAGGAGCAGTCGGCTTTAAACACTCCAGGTAGTCTTCGCAGCTCCGAAATCTTGTTCCGGCTTCCCACTTGTGGCATACGCACATACTGACTGTGGATTGTGTGTTTAAAGTTCCCCGTCTCGGCTGATCGATTTTCCAACTGTCCATTCTTCGTCCCGGACGCCCCAACTGCGTTTGCTCAAGTACAAAGGTTTGCTTCTAACTTATTGATTCAATTTAGCTTTCATCGATTTACCTTAGATTCCGTTCACTGATAATTTGGGGGTTCTGTTGACAGGTGCAGAGTCGGTTTGATTGTCAGGTACATCTCCCTCCGCTCGGCTGCTACCTACTTTGCTAAACTTCGGCTTCAAAAAACTAATGTCAACGCTCGTTTGCACAGGTATTTAACCCTTGCTATGGGATTTATGTACCCGAACCCAGTTCCAGTATTCATAGCTGAAGGCGTTGAGATTTTGGCAGGCGCCCAGGCTGCCTTGCCTTGTTAAGTTTAGACTTTTATTATGACTATGGATGTACATGAATCTTTGTTATACCCGACCAGGGTTTCTGAAGTTCTTTATTTATCTAGGGTTTTGCTAAGACTGCTGCCCCTCCGGCGCTTTATGCTACTTACGCTTCCTGCGCTGTGGCGGGTTTGTGAACACTAGCAGTTTCTTGTAGGCATGAATTTGTTATGTGCCATGGCCTGACGGAATTTTAATGATGTGTTGTTCCTTATGACTTCAATGGATAATCTTTACTGTATGGTGAATTTCTTTTCATTTCTGAGCATATCTTCAGTTTCCAATCTATATTTTCTGGTGAACTTTCGTGAGGCGTTCTCTGGTGTTTATTGGTGCCTTCAGGCGCATACATATGGTGCTTGTGGTTATTTGTTTCAGGCCCGTGATGGTTCATGTATTTCTGGTTGAATTATGCACTCTGTCACACTGTACAATGTTCTATTTTATTGTTTCTGAGAATGAATTGTTGACTCAGGCGAACCTCACTATATTGCTCCTCTCTTGTTTATATTAACTGTATTAACAGTGTCCGGACCACTTAATAGTCCGAGTTCTCCCAAGGAGAGAGACGACCAACCCAGAGGCCTGTTTCCGCAGGCGCTAAGGGTTAACGGTCTCCCTCGTCCATGATGCTAAGTAAGAATATTTTTCTTAGGGAGAAGGAAGGAAAAACTTGCTTCTTCTTACTGTTTTATTCCTGTTCTAGTTTGTACAGGTTTTATGGTGTGCATTGGTTGCTTTGTTCATAAGCAATAAGAACTCGTTCATTTGGATTAACAATCCTGAACTATATGTCGTTACTGAAATAAAGAACAGTTTTATAAAGCATTTCTATGGTTGTTTCCTGCTCTAATTTACATACTGCTCTTGAATTAAATGAACAGATCTGTCACTTTCTATAGTTTTTCCTTCTATATGTACATGTATATTTTCACTGGTATAAACGAACAATTTATCAATTTTCAACAGTTATCTTCTGTTCTAAATTTAAATATATACATATAGTCACTGGATAAAGAAACAATTCTGTCATTATGCTACAATTTATCTTCTGTTATAACTATAAGTGTATATACAATCCTTTGAATGACTTCCTTACGGTTTGTCATTATTATGTTTCTAATTTGTCTCGTCGCCTGGGGACAAATGTAATACTCTAGTAGGTCTTAATGACAAGTAAACCAGTGAATAATTTTTCCGTTAAATCAACTACTAAAACCAAATCTACTCATATGTCCCGAGATTCGAGTGAAGTGGTGTATGTGCCTCCCTTCCACGAGCTGAGCGATCACGTCCTGCAGATCTCCCCCCGAGCTCAAGTCTGAGTTCGTTGTTAGTTTCAGAAAGTTCTGGAGGAGGTTTCCAGGACGATCCGGTCCATTACCCTCCGACTCCAGTGAAAACAGTAGCACTGGGGAGTTCACGGGACAATCCGGTCCAGAACTCCGACCCAGGGTATTATCTGTTCTGGAAAGGAACCGTCCTTGCTTCCAGTCCACAGAGTGTCTTTTGTGCACAGATCCAACCCAAAACTTTCCTTGGAATGTTTTATTTATTCCAGAGTTTTGGGTTAACTGTGAAATTGTTTTCTAACTAACATCAGATCTTGATTTTACTTTTTACCAATCATTTACTTATGAAACTACTTCCAGAGTAAATCTTTATTACAATAAACATTTCATTTTGTTCACATATTCTTATTTAAAAGAAAATAACACAACAATATAACTAATCCTTAATTATCTGTTTCCACTTAAAATGGTGGTTACA
>JAXQQM020093287.1:0-10608 GCA_034641835.2 Pinus albicaulis
GTTTTAACCCTGAACAGAAATGATCTACACACGAATCTTATAACAAAAAATAAACAATAGGGAGAGCATAAAACATAAAACAGATAAACACAGAGATTTTCCCCTGGATCCCAAATCGGGACGACCAGCTTGATTTTTCATTATATTCCTTTTAATGTTACAACACATATATATACATGCCGAAGCATACATAAACCCCAATCCATTAACCCTGGATTAGAACATAACCGTAGTTCCCTTGACCGGATCTACAAAACATCAGGGGCCAAAAACCATCGTACCCCAAAACCATGTGCAAACTCATGCACAAAACATGGGTGGGTCCTCCTATGAGTGGGTTCGCACACCAAAACAATTTCGCCGTGGCCTACTTGTTGGAGAGGTAAATCCCCTCTGCGGACAAAGGCGATCCCTACTAGCCCAGAACGGGTCTAGCAACAATCATCAAATGCTACAGCGCAAGTTCCTAATTGTGAATAAACAGACCAACGATGGAGGCCTACCTGGAGTCCAACGCTATGATTCGTAGAAGAGACGGTGTTCCCGTTCCTTAGCCTCGGCAGATCACGATCCCCACGATCTCCGTGAATGGACACCTGCACATGCAAGAAACAATATGAATACAAGCATAAAATCTAGAATACGCAACTATATATCAGTCAGAAAGGATATAACTCATCATTATCATAAGTGAAAAACAGAGTGGAACCATAACCAGTAGTCATTCATTAATAAACAATCGAAAGAGAGTACAACCAATGTTCTGACGCTGAGGTCTCCTTCGTAGGGGTCTCCAGTAGTACACGTCTCGCAAAGCCTGCCAAGGATGGGACAAGCCTCTCTTAGAGTCTCTCGATGATAGTCTCCTTGCTCGAGTTTGGCCTTAAGGGAAGAATGAGGGCTCTTGCAGCGTTAAGGCTCTTTGGGAATTTGAGAACTTGGAGATTCAAGACTTGGGCACTTCAAGACTAGCTTGCAATGGAAATGGGCAAGCTTTTATAGATTGAGGAAGGGGAGTTGGGATCCCTATAATTGTGGGATTGGCCCTATCTTCAAGGAAGCTTCCATGAGAGGTGGCAAACCACTTCCCCTACATGGAATTCCCGGAGCAAAACCTCCCAACTCAAGATAGATGACAGTTTCTGAGTCTGTTGAAACGAAACTTCCGCCATTTTATTTAAAAAAACACTCCTTAAATTGGCTGGCGCGACTGCGACTCTGGGACAGAGCGCCAGTTGGCGCGGCCTCTTTGTAGGATTTTCCCCATTGGTGCGAGTGATGAACTGGCTGCCCGCGCCAATGCAAAAAGGGATGTTTTTATGGTTTTTTGCAAGGAGATGTCTTCAGGGCAATTGAAGCTCATATTTAGAGGAATGAAATGATAGTGGTTTCAAGGCATGACATTGCTCACAGGTCACAGAATGGGCCCTCCAATGTGCGGGACGGGGAATGGTAGGGACGGTGACAAATTACTGTGTAACAAATGCCCCCTAAAGCATGAGGCCCGAGAGAGAGAGAGGGGTGAAATGCTTTACGAGAACGTGTCCAACTGAAACTCCGCCATCGGAAAACCTGCGTGGAGAAATACAACTGATATCTCAAGTACATGATGTATATGCGGTATGGGCGCAGCCATCCGAAACAGAGTATACTATAATCCAGATCCAAGGTATGGACGCAGCCATCCAGTGAGGATCAATAAATAGACTCAGGTATGGTCGCAGCCATCCAGTGAATAAGTCATGTAAATAATCATAATAATCCACAATATCGCAGCCTGGATTACAACAGACACAATCCAGGGTCTTGCGCTCCATCTCGACCTAAACAAAGTACAAGTTCAAGCATGCGAATATGTGAGCTGAAGTCGAACATGCAAGAACATCGTCTGATTACCAGCCAATGATGAGAGCCGTTAACAGACGCGAGAGGAACCACCAATAATGACAATGGCCCTCAAGGTACTACAGGTACAATCTACGGCGTGTGAATCAATGAGTTGGCGTCGAACACCCGCAGAATCACTCGATCGGAGGCCAATGATGAAAACCTCACATCGAATGCGACGAACCTGCCATTGAGGCATGCAGGCTCCAAGGTACCATAAAGGAGTCTCTAGATCAGCTTCCTGGATAATGAGCTGAAGTCGACAGGAAGTGACCTTGATCGAAGGTGGGCCATAATGTTTCCCACATCATCGACACGAGATAGAGGAACATGATGTTTTTGTTGTGAATCAGGATCATATGAGAATCAGAGGAAGGTTGATATTTGCAGAGGTCAACTTCTCTTGAACATATAACGACACAAATAGTGGTTTTGGCAGTATTTGACATCAACGGATCAGAGGTCATGGTGACGAGGCAATGAGCAGAGGAGAGGCCAAAAAGGATTATCCAAACCCATGGAGGCAAGTGAAAGAACGAGATGAGATATCCCCAACCCGACAAATGCAGACAAGTGCCATGTTCAAGAGCGACATACTGCCGACACGACAATGATGATGGTTCCATTTTTCCCCCACCATTTCTGGCGAGTACCCCAATTATTTTTTATAACAAGCTTGAAGGGGATAGCATATGCTTGTAATATAAGTCCGCCCTTCGGGCGAATCCATCCTAGTACATTTAACGAGCCCTAGGAAGGAGAAACTCGGATAACGTCATTTCGACTGAATCCAATGTCATCAAGTTTTAACGAGTCTGACAAAGGAAGAACTCGGCGTCTTTTCATATTTAGAGAGTTTGAAAAGACAACAGAAAAGTAAACTCCAGCGGTCCCTTTTCGTAGATAGTTCCTCGGACCCAAAAAGGTAGAAAACAATATCCGAGAAAACCTCCTAGTCGCGATAGGCTAGGGTATTCCTTTTTCGTAAATAATCCATCCCAGCCCGAAAAAGGGGTAAACGTATACTGGGTAGATGTCATTTCGCAGCCACTTTAACGAGATCGAAACGAAAAGGGCCTCGGCAATCTTTTCATGTTTTGAGAGTTAGAAAAGAGCTGAAAGATGACTCCAAAGTGACTTTTTCGTGTTTTTATCGAGTCCGAAAAAGTATAAAATACAACTCGTTTCGCCGTTTACGTTGCATAAAAACCTGTTGCTGCACAGAAAGGCAAGTGTAAAATCCATTTTCGACAAAACATACGAAATTTTAATGAAAAAATGACTTTTTAAACCTAAATAGAGCTCAAAAAGTTATAAATAAGTCTAAATGGTAAAAATAAAATTACATTTACTTTTTACCTTAGTGAAGAGCAACTTTGGTCCATTTGGTGTGCGATCTTCTGGCGGCGATTACGACCGATCCGGGTTACTGTTCAGGGTTCCATCAGTTCTAGGTAAAAGGCGCTTCCTCATACTTCATTTCAATCCGTTTTTTAATAGTTTTCCATCATGCAATAGACTTCTGTGGCAACTTTTTAAATTTTTAGGGCTCCGCTCATTGGCGCGGGTATCGGGCACGGACCCGCGCCAATGGGCTTTTATATGCAAAAGGCTCGCGCCAGCAGCCGAACCCAATTTTCCGCCTAGAAATTCGACATTTTAATCAATTTGAATGAATTTTGAAGCTCAACAGAGATCTAATTAAAGGTTTATGACCATGTTGATGCAGGAAACCGAGCAAAATGGTGATTGAGTGGAAAGAAAGAGAGCATGGGGAAGAGGACGAAATGGCCATGGAAAATGAGGCCTGCATGAATGCCCTCAGAAACTGCGGACTCAAGAAATTCTTCCTGACACCTTGTTTGCGTGCTCAACCTGAGCTACTTCAGTACCTGGTGAGAATTTGGGATGAACAAGAACAAGTATTCAAGCTACGAGACCAGGTGTTAGAACTGGACGTTTCTGATGTGTACTTCATAACCGGACTATCGCGTAGAGGTCCGGTACCCATACTGACAGGGAGCAGACCGTCAGGTGAGAAAATGGAGGAAGTGATGGCACGAGTGTGCCCACGGGCACAAATGGGATCAGGGAGTAAAAAGGTGGATATCCACACTATCCCCGATCTGGCACTACGAGTAGTGCTACATACCATCACGCGGGCTGCAGGATCGCAGGCACCGCACGAAGCGACGAAAGCCCAACTCTTACTGGCTTCAGAGTGCATGAGTCCCATACTGTTTGACTGGGCCACAGCAGTAACGATCAACATTAAGAGACAGCTGAGGAGATGCAAACAAGCCAAGCTGAAGTAGTTTGGCTATGGTTCCATCCTGGTATCGTTCATTCTGGAACGATTACCAATCTTCCAGGGCCAAGGGGCCGTTGTAGCGGAGCCGATACCACGAGAGCCGAGAATGGCTCGCGGGTAGCACTAATGCCCAGAGCAGGAGGAGGCCAACAGATGTCCTGGAGGCCAGAGTTTTTTGGGTGGTTGCGGCGCCAGTTGATTGTAGTTGAGGACTGGCCTTATGCCGGGACAGAATTTACTGGAGACCCAGATCTCCCACTGCCGGAGGGAGAGGATTGGGACGAAGAGCTGGGTATGATATGTTTTTTATTTTTTATGTTTTATGATTTTTTTGTTAATACATGTCCGTTCTGACAGCAGTTACATGCGTATGCAGATGTTGGCCCAGAGAGACCAGCCGGGATGTCTCCTATCGCGTGGAGAACTCAGCTCGCAGTCAATCCTCATGAGGAGGGTGCGGAAGGAGGAGAGTTGGTTCAGAACCTTGAGGGGATTGCCCGAGGGATTACGGACTACGCCCGGCTGGCGGATGTACCGTTAGCATATCAGAGACATATGGTGGGAGTGCCTAGTCGCCTCCACCATCTACTGAGAGGCCTAGTGCGTGCGGTGACTTGTTATCATGAGCGCCACGCAGACTAGCCTCCTAGGGTTTTATTTCATGCATATTTTTTAGAGACGTGTTGTCTCCAGATGTAATAAGACGAACATGTATATTTTTTTATCTTATGTGACACGTGCTATGTAAACATTTCGATATCTATCTATATACATATCTATTTTTGGATGGATTTTCTTTTCACATGTGATGATGTTCTTATAAATTGCGCAAATGTCTGTCTAAAACCATGTTAGCTATTGCATCTGTTAGTGTATTCATGTACTGGGGTATATGTTGATATGTAATATAGTCAAAATTTCTCTCCAGTAAACGAACACGCAGATACAGACGTAAAATGTGTGGATTTCTTACTGAATAGTGACCATTGAGTTGTGATACTACGAGTTGTGAGTCTAGATATACAAGAAATTCACAGATACCAAGGTTTACAGCCTCAGTTAATAATTCTAACACAGCACTATATTCCGCGACGTTATTTGTAGCACGTCCTAGACACACACCTTGCAGGTTCACCAACTCACCAGCAGGATCATAGATTACCCAGGCTGCCGAAGACAGATTCATGGTACTGCGGGAGGCACCATCTGCGAACCCAACAAACGGATTGATGGACATCTGCACAATCAGGAAGACCCGATCAGCAGAAATATGTTTACATTGCACACCACACCACACATGTACACAAATGAATAAACACACCTATGTACACACACCACACAAAAAAAATGACTTTAAGCGTAGTATTTTTTCAGGTACAGCCCATTTCTGGGCTGCGCCAGCGGAAATCCTTCATAATCTATAAGCTCATAAGCCCCATTCTTTAATACCCGTTTAACTATATAGGGCCCATGCCACATGGGTTGGAACTTCCCCGCCCCAAGCTTATCGTGTGCTTGATCATACAGGAGGACAAGGTCCCCTTCAACGAAGGAACGTGGTGAAACAGATTGATCGAAATGGGCTTTGACCCGCTTTTTTTGTGCCTCAATCACTAAGGCAGCTAAGCGGCAGGTTTCATCTAACTGTTCCAGATACAGGAGACGCTCTTCTTCAGCAGAAGTGTCTGGTAGAAGTTCTACAGCTAATTTCAAAGAAGGAATCTCGCATTCAACCGGAAGAGTGGCTTCCAGACCATACACCAGTTGAAATGGTGTAAATCCAGTTGCACTCTTAGCAGACGTTCGGTAAGCCCAAAGAGCTGAGAACAGTTGGAGGTGCCAATTTGATTTATGAATCCCAACTGTTCGTTGAAGCATGGTGACCAAAACCTTGTTCACTGCTTCAACCTGGCCATTTGCCTGAGGGTAATATGGCGTTGAGCTATCGTGGCGTAAGCCCAACCTCGATGTCAGCTCGGCCATCATATAATCTCGGAAATGAGTACCATGGTCGGTAACGATGGCCTGAGGAACCCCGAAACGCGCGATGATGTGGTTGAAGATGAATTGAGCGGCTGTTTTACCGTCGGCCGCAAGTGTAGGCATCGCTTCGGCCCACTTAGTGAAGTAGTCGACAGCTACGATTATATAATATGTATACGTTATTTTGGGCTTGGGGGCATATCCGGAGATATGTCCACCACAGGTGCCACTGTGGCAGTCATTGAGGGCCTTTTCAGCCTCTTCCAAGGTAAGGCACCGGCGGAGTACCGAATCCACTCCAACACGGTATAAGGTATCTCCTACGATACGGTAGGGTTGAGACTGATGCCGAATTCGGCGTCGGGCATCTTTAGTCAACTCAGACCTAAATGTGGAGGTCTGAAGATACACAATGATATCGCCATACCAAGGGTCACGAGTACTGATGAGGAAAAGAGTTTCGTCCGGTATATGGTCTTCAGAGTGTGAAGGAGCGGAGTCTGTAGGGAGAGAACATATAAGATCCGCGAAAACCAGTGATTTAGTTGATTTAGCAGTGGTGAAATCTAAGTCAAACTCCTGCAGGATAACGATCCATTTGGAGTAATTTCCCCCCAGTAATTGTCGAGAGAGAATATACGTCATGGGGTTACAGTATGAAACCACGGTAATCGTGCGCAGCAGGATGTAATGGCGAAAGCGCTACACAGCGTGTACGGCGGCTAAAGCCAACTTCTCGACGTGAGCATAGCGTGTTTCCGTGTCGAGGAGGTTCCGTGAGAGATAATAAACAACATGTTCATTACCTTCATCGTCATCCTCCACCAGAACCATAGCAATGGTGCTAAATGCGGTGGCAAGATACAAAGTGAAATCGCAGCGATAATCAGGAGGACGAAGTAAAGGAGCATTAACAAGTAACGTCTTCAGCTTCTCAAAGGATTGTTGAGAAATTTCATCCCAATGGAAGGGAACGTTCTGCTTTAATAGGCGTGTGAATCCTTTAGCCACCTCCGCGTAGTTCGGGATAAAGCGTCGAAGGAAGTTCACTTTTCCCTGCAGACTCTGCAACTGATACAGTGAGGAGGGTGATGGGAGGTTGATGATAGCCTCAACTTTTAAAGGGTCAAGGTGAATTCTGTCTTTGGAGACTATGAATCCCAACAGATGGCCAGAATCCACGCAGAAGACACATTTATGAGGATTAAGCCTAATATTGTAGCGCCTACAGTGAAGGAAGATCTGGTAGAGGTGTTCAGGGTGGTCCTCTCGCCTAGCTGAATGAGCTGGCAAGTCGTCCAGATAAGGCTGAACGATATGGCGAATGTCATGGAAAGCGTAAGACATCGCACGCTGGAAAGTGGCTCCAGCTTTCTTCAAGCCGAACGGGAGCTTTTTATACGCGAAAGTACCCCACGGACAGATGAAAGTAGTCTTGTGTTGATCCTCAGGTGCAATATTGATCTGATTATACCCCGAGAAACCGTCCATTAAGGAATAAATCTCACTTCCGGCACATTCGTCGATGATCTGGTCTATGAACGGAGTGGGATAGTTATCCTTTGGACAGGCGCGATTGATGTCGCGATAATCGACACAGACCCTAATAGTACCCTGCTTTTTATCGACAGGGACAATGTTGGAAACCCATTCTGTGAGGGGGATGGGATAAATAAAGCCCGCGTTCAGAAGTTTTTCAACTTCTGCCTTAATTGCAGCGGCTTTTCGAGGATGCATGGGGCGTAAGCATTGGCGCACGGGCTTCGCACCAGGGTAGGTTGGAATCTCATGCACTACGATACTGGGATCAATCCCCGACATTTCCTCGTAGGACCAGGCGAACACATCTCTGAATTCTTTAAAAATATCAGTATAGACTTGAATCTCATCAGGAGAACAAGTCACTCCCACGTGAATATTCTCAACGATCCCCGGTTTAACGGAGATGTTGATTGGAATGGTTTGAGTGATGTTACTCAGGTTACCTTCCGAAAAGACCTCGTGCGTCAAGATGGGCATTTGAAGAGGAGGGGTAGGAACCTGAGATGCATAACGCTCTAGACAATCTGTCATTGCCCCCAGGCTAGGCATAAAAGAGGAGCGATGATGTCCATCGCCCCCAGGCAACTCCTCAAGAGACATAGTTTCAATGATGGATTCATCGGAAGGAAAAGTCTCTTTTAGAGGATCAGGTGAATCAGTCTGACCAAGCCAGGGGGATTGAGAGTAGACGTCTAGAGCCATGCTCAAAGGAGCATGCTGAGGAGGTGGAGGATCAGATGCGGCAACAATTTCACAGTAGCTGATCTCTACTGGAGTCAAGGGCATTGATTCTCCAAACTCAAACACTTGCTCAGG
This sequence comes from Pinus albicaulis, assembly GCA_034641835.2. Taxonomy (NCBI): domain Eukaryota; kingdom Viridiplantae; phylum Streptophyta; class Pinopsida; order Pinales; family Pinaceae; genus Pinus; species Pinus albicaulis. Next base: position 8,540 of record JAXQQM020093287.1, read on the forward strand.
CGTAGGAATAAGCCAGGGGTCATCGGACCTGGAAATCATGTTAACTTGAGCGGTGTGCGGTGGTGGTGCGGGAAAGATACCCATGAGGACGGGGTCTTTGAAGAGACCGGGTCCTACACTATCAGGGGGATTCGGAATCTGATCCACGTATGGTACGTTGTTCTCGGAGGTGGAGGTGAAGAAGGACAACTGATCCACCGTGACGATTTTGCCCTCATGAGGGAACTTAAGAAGTCGAAAGACGGTGGATGGCACGCATAGCATGGCATGGGTCCAGCTGCGGCCAAGAAGTATATTGTAGTTGAGCCTGGCGTCGACTACTTCTACTTCCACGTTGACAGTCTTCCCCTGTAAAGTGATCGCTAAACTCTCGAGAACACCCAGGGGTTTGGATTCCCGACCATCAAATGCCTCAAGGGCATTGGGAGAGGATGAAAGGGTTGGAGAGCCAATGGCCTTCCAACAAGCGGATGACATAACACAGGTAGAGGCACCTTCATCCACGACGGCCCTATGAATGTTAAGACCGTTAATCCCGACTTGAATAACAAGAGCGATTTGATGTGGAAGTCGGGGAGTGAAATTCTCTAAATCGAAGGTGAGAAGACTCGAATCGGCGGGATCAATGCCACCGATTGCAGACAGCAAAGCCTTCTGTTGCGAAGGACAACTTTGAAGAACTTCTAGTGCAGACATAACAGAAGGCGCCTGTGCCAAATCCTCAACAATGTTGTAGTGCTGAGCGGCACGGGCATTCGGATTATAAGAAGATATTCGTAAGACACCTTTGGAAGGTGGCTTCACAACGGGTTCAGGAGTAGGCTTCTCGATTTCCAACGAACCGGAGACAGGTGGGGGAGGTGGTCCATCCACAACTGCCTTCCCGGGTGCCTGCCGCGATTCGTTGTAATCCTTCGAATGCGTAGCGACACAGATAGGTGCAGCAACCTTCATCATGAAAACTTGGGACCCAAATGGTGCAGATGGTGATGGCTGTTCAACCATCTGGGTCTGTTGAGACGGGAATGGCTCTTTTAGAACTACCGGAGTCCCTTTTGAGCCCTTGAGAAGTTGACTAACCTCGGATCGTCATGGACAATCCTTAGTATAATGGTCTCCTTCGAAAATGAGGCAGGGGTACTTCGGTTTACGCTGAGAACCATCCTCAGTACGAGATTTGGATTCTGGCCTAGGGGCGTCGGATTTGGATTTACCTTTGCCCTTCTTTTTCCCCTTGGAGGCTTTCTCCATAGGATTGGCCTGAACGGCGTTCACCTCCGCGGTTTTTCCAGAATCGGACGGGGCGGGATTAGCAGGAGCATTTTCGGAAGAATTAGACTTCTGCTTCCCATTCGAAGATTTCTTCAAATTCTGAGATACGAAACCAATGACACCATCCACTGCAGGGGTAGGTGGAGCCTTAGAGGTTTCGGACTGTGGAGCATCAGGCAAGATATCATAAAGCGTGCCGGACTGAGAATATACAAGATCCAGATATTGGGCACGCACAATGGCTTGTTCTTCTGTCACACACGCTCCCATCGCAATATCTTGAGCGATTTTATTCACGAAGGAGGTGGTGAACCAGTGAGTTAGTATCTGATCAGGTATATGAAACTTGATCAGTCTACGACGGCGCCGCCACTCATGAATGTGATCGGAAATGTGAGTGGCCTTGTCCTGCTTCAAAGAAGTCAGGAGGTGCGTCCCGGCTTCATAACGAACCGGTAACTGAAAGTGCGTCAGAAAAGCCATGGCTAAGGAATTGAAATCTTGGAAGATGCCACGGGATAACTCTATGTACCACTTAGCAGCAGCTCCAGTCAAAGTGCGCTGGAAGAGGCGCAGACGAATTGAATCATCGACCCAAGAGTTAGACGAACACCAAAGATGATATGTCATCACATGCGCTTGGGGGTCCTCTCCATCTTTTCCCTCAAACTTGGGGCAATCACCTGGTATCTTGGTAGGAACCGGAGGCAAATACGGATTATGAAAAATTGGATCATTGGTTAGTTTTGAAACATTCGGCAACTCCAAGGTAGCCAAGAATGGCAATGGCAGATTGA
>JAXQQM020090687.1:0-37399 GCA_034641835.2 Pinus albicaulis
GGACCTTTTTTTGAAATAAATTTGAAGTATTTTTGTAATTTTTGAACCTCAAAATTTTGCTTTTTCCAAATGTGCGTTTAGCTATTTTTACACTTGGAAAATGATGAAAAGTCAATTAAATTCCCTTTTTTAGCAATTTTTAGATATTTTATGAGATATTTTTGTGCCTTGGGCTTTGCAAAGCCTCAAGGACAAGTTTAGATATTTTGATTAGGCCAATGAGGATGGAAGTTGAACCATGAGGTTTTCCTCACTTGAGCCTATTTATTCTACAAGCTCTCATTGTAAACAAGGCTGAACTTGAGAGAAGAAGCAATATATTGGTCATATGAGCTTTGAAGAACATACTTGTGTTATGATTTTGGACTGCCTCTTGGATGCTTTTGAATGAATGATGAAGGATTGTTGATGGATTCCATGACATGGTAGAATGGTATAGTGTTTCTTGCTTTGTTTTTGTCTTCTAGTTTTCATTCATGATACATGCTTCTTGCTGCTATAGATCAGTAGAGATTAATTTTGAGATATGCCCATGGAGGCACCTCAAAATTCCTGAATCTTCATAGCTTTATGTTTTCTTCCTCCTTAGTTATACTAAAGAATTCTTAACTGCTCTTTAGTAACTTAAGGTATTGTTGCTAGTTTTATTCATAAGTTCTATGTATGTTGAGTAGGATGTATGGTGTGCCCTGCCTACCTATGATTGTCCATAGTTCTATCCATAAAACTATCTCTTTGACTGATTAGCTTATCATCTTGTTGAACCAAGGAGGCCTAGTCCCGATCTAGCCCTTTGCCTAAAACTATGAAAGTTTGTTTGTCCAAGTGCCCAATAACTTAAAGACTGTGTTTAGGCGTTCCGGCATAGTTTTATGAGTTGTTAGTCTGTCTCATGTGTTTTCCCCAAAGTCTGATAGCCATTTCCCGAAGTTAGAAGGTCTTATACTTCTATGCATGGCTGGAATGTTTGATTTCTATGTATTAATTAGCTCATAGTTACATTTAACATGATTAATGGCTTGCTATAACATGTTTATGTCTGCTATCAACTAGTTACACTTGAAATCCCTCGTCTTTCGCAAACTTGATGTTCATTTACTCCATTTTTCCCAAAGATCCTTTCTACCTTGAATCAAATCGGCCCTACAGCAGCCTTGCATCATCATCTCATAGCTTCCTTGACCTGTTTGACCCCATAGCCCAGTTGATCTAACTTCTTGTTATCCATTTTTATATCTTTGATCAGTTTTATCCCTCACAAACTTAAAAAACCAAAAATCAAAAAACTCACTTCATAACTAGCCTAATATCAGAAAACCATAAGCAAACACACCGATATCTTTTACACATATAGAGAGAGCCCTCTCTGAGTCCAGGAAGGCTAGGTCCTTGGGCTCCAAAGCTTGGTTTGATGTTACATCGTCATTTGGCTCACCAATCAGCCAAATCACGGGACCCTAACGAGGCCAAACCCAAAAAATTTCAAATTCGACCCCGGCGGACATGTCTGACCACCACCGGAGAGCTGGCTCCCCTACACTCTTAAAATGCCTCGGAAGGCACCCACCGCACTCTAGCTACCGCCTTGCCACCATATGGGAAACCAAGCACGAGCGTGAGAAACTAGAGAAGGTGAGAGCACACCCCAAACCCGAAGTTTCCCCAAGAAGCTCACTCAACCCACAATAGGATATCGACTAATGCACGGATTTATGTGAGGAATGCAACGAGAATACATATATAACCATAAATACAAAGATACGGTGGAAATAATACTTCATTTCATTAATATCAAAGAACCGAAATTTGCTTATAGACAAAATGGAAATAAAACTAGCTAGGGCGCTGGTAGCTATCTCTGAGAAGAGATGTGGCGGCTACAGGCCTCTGAACTGAGTTACAATGAGGCTCGAGGGCCTATTTATTATTTAGAAACAATGGGAAATCCTAAACAGCCAAAACCCTAACCCTAGGAGATGAAGCACCAAAACTATGGGTCCCGTTTGGGTAAATTGGTGTTTCAACTTCCCAGGGGCGTAACTTTGGCATACGATCTCCGTTTGACGCGTACCATACCTCGTTAGAAAGATCTATCCGAGGACTACAAATTTGGAACGGGCAACATCGATCCATGGACCCATGTTGCCCTCCGTTTTCCCAAAAAACGTCGTTTAGGGCCTCAAAACGGCTCCGGAAGTTTAGGACCCGAAAAACTGCTAAAAATAGTAAACTGTGCCGAAACTGAAAAACTGAAATAGACAATGGTGGAGCCCCAAGTGGAATAGGCGGGTGACCACCAATATCCACCTGGATCATTCCTCGCCCCTTAGGAAGCAATGGTCCCCATTGCGTTAAGTTCCTCCATGAGATGAGGAAATTTCTGCTGAACTTGGTCCCTGGTGAACCACTTTCCTTGGTGCAGGAGTTGGCCAGCTTTGACAACCCGATATGGTTGGATCTTCTGCTGGCGAGTGTTCTTGATTTGCATGTCCATGATACAATCTGTGGTGGCCTGTTCCATGCAGTCTGGATTTAACTCTGTTGGTGTGAGTTGTTCTGCAATGTCCGAGGTGTCCAGTAGAGGTGGGAAGTAAGGACGAAGGCGATCCACATTGAAGACTGGGTGCAGACCAAGAAATGGTGGAATACTGAGCTCGAATGCATTGTTCCCTACAGCCTTGGTGATGGTGTACGGCCCGTATCGGAGCGGGCGAAGCTTGCGGTGGGGTCCAGTGAGGCGCTCCTTCTGCAAATGTAGCCATACTTTGTCACCCACCTGGAAGTTGTGTGGCACCCGGTGTTGATCATGGCGTTGCTTGTACTTGGCATTGGCTCTGTCTAATATATCATGAACCTGTTGGCAGATGTGTTGAATGCGCTCGATGAAGCTACTGGCTTTTTCAACTTCAGACTGGACATGAGCTGAATTGGCCTGAGCAGCTGCAAATGGCATGGCTACGTCAATGGGACATAGTGGCTGGAATCCCAAGCCCACCTGAAAGGGGCTATGGCCAATTGAACTGTGGAGAGCCCAGTTATAACTATGTTGTACATAGGGGAGGCTCTCGTCCCATGTGCGGGGATGCTTTGAATTGTACATGCGTAGAATGTGTACAATCATTCTGTTGACGACCTCTGTCTGGCCATCTGTTTGGGGATGGAAAGCTGTGGACTTGGTGAGCTTGGTATTCAACATCGACCAGAGGCTGGACCAAAATGTGCTGAGGAACCTGCTATCCCGATCTGATATGATAGACTGTGGGATCCCAAAGTGCACCCACACTCGTTCAAAGAAGAGTTTAGCAGTGGCTTCTGCTGTGATATTCTTCTTACAGGTCGCCATAATGGCCATCTTCGAGAATCTGTCAACGACCACGAAAACACAGTCATTTCCATTCTTAGTAGAAGGCAGGCCCGACATGTAATCCATGGAGATGGATTCTCAAGGTCGACTAGGGGTAGGTAGTGGAGTATATAGGCCTTGCTTCTTGATGGTCGGTTTGGCAATGGCACAAGCAGTGCAGGATCTGATGTGCTTCTTGACATCCTTTCGAAGGTTCGGCCAATAGAAATACTTCTATAGTATTGCTACTGTTTTCTCGACCCCGAAATGCCCAGCGACTCGACTGTAGTGTGCTTCCCATATCATCTTGGCACGCTCGCTTGAAGGAACACAAAGGTGTCCCATGTGACATAAAAGTGCATCTTGGAGGTGAAAATTTGGAACTTGTGCACCCCCCAAGAGTGCCTTGTAAGTTTGGCCGAATTCTGGGTCACTCTCATAGAGAAGTGGCCAATCAGAAGTCTCGTGCCCACAAGAGTTGAGCACAGTGGTGAGCGCCACGATCGGTGGTCGGCTGAGGCAGTCTGCAACATTATTGGTGCTTCCCTTCTTGTACTTGATGTTCAAATGAAACTGTTGCAGATATGTGGACCACTTCTGATGGCGATCATTCTGCAACTTCCCTTGTGTATGTATGAACTGCAGGGGCCGGTGGTCTGTGTGGATGATTGTTTCCTTCCCCAAAATGTAATGCTTCCATTGTCGACAGGCTTGCACAATGGAATACATTTCTTTGTCATAGGTGGGATACTTGCGAATTGTCTCAGACAATGTCTCACTGTGATATGCCACTGGATGTCCCTGTTGAGTAAGAATTGCCCCAATAGCATAGTCAGAGGCATCTGTCTCGATCTCAAACGGCTGCTGCAAGTCTGGTAAGGTGAGCACTGGGGCAGAACAGAGGCGATTTTTCAATTCTTTGAACGCCTTCTGTTGAGGTTCCGACCAAAAGAATTTTTCTCTCGCTCCTCCTTTGGTGACTTGAATCAAGGGCCAAGTGATATGAGAGAATCCCAACACGAATCTACGGTAGAAATTAGCAAGACCCAGAAAGCTGCGAAGCTATGTTATAGTAGTCGGGGCTGGCCAATCCCGAATGACTTGGATCTTGGCTGGATCCACATGCACCCCCCTTTCATCAATAATGTATCCCAGATATTGAACCTGGGTCATGCCAAAAGTGCACTTCTCCAAATTGACACACAACTTGTGTTGCCGCAATGTTTGTGTTAGGTCCCTATATCACTAGTATAGCCCCTTATTATTGTTAGTGTAAACCCCTTATTGTTATTATTGTACCCTTGTAACCCCCATTTTGTTGTTATTGTGCCCTTAAATTATTATTGTTAGGTCGGCTAGGATTACATTGTGGCCCACTAGGATTACATTATGGCCCCATGGACTCCTATATATAGAAAGGAGGTTTTGTAAATTGTATCATCCAAGAATTGTTCATTTATGTAATGTATTGGAGGTTGCCCCCTCGAAGTGGCTTATTTCTAAGACGTTCATATCTCTTTTCTTCTATTTTTGGAGCTGGTTACACAACATTTGGTATCAGAGCTTTGGATTCTAGGGTTTCGCTGCTCCAAACAGGTCATCGTGGCATTTTCGCTATAAATGTTTTTCTACGAAGTTTCAGAAGCTGAAATTTTTAGGGTGCGAAGCAGAAATCCTGAGGAAGATTTTCTAAAAATTTCAGACCTTGGTTCGCAATATTTGCGGAGATATCATCTGTGGAAGTCAGGTCTTTTTTCAAGCTCCTAAACAGGTCATCGTGGAATTTTCGCTATAAATCTGTTTCTACGAAGGTTCAGAATCTGAAATTCATATGGTACGAAGCTGAAATCCTGAGGAAATTCGTCAAAAAATTTCAGAGCTTGGTTCGCAATATTTTTGGAGATATGATCTGTGGAAGGTAGTGCTTTTTCAGGCTCCTGAATTTCATCTCAAAGAGGTGATCGTGGGAAAAGTTCAATAACTCTCTCTCTGGAGATTGGATTGGAGTGCCGTCAAAAGTGGTCACAATTACACGGCCTTTAGTTTCTTGGATATCAATTTCAGAGACAAAGAACAAAACAGTGACACGTGGCAAGTCGTACAAGTTCGCTCTACTGAACCAGTCCAAAATTAGGTCATTGTAGGAGATTGGACACAAATTTGTCTTGGAGAATCCAAATCAGGTCAGACCTGTGGAATTTGAAAGAAGCTTCAGAGGGCTACTACAGGGCTGAATTTGAGATATCGAAGATTTTCAATTACAGAGATAATTCAATTTCAATATCGAGCTCCTAAAAGCTAGTAAAAGGTGTGTATTTTTTTTTCCGAATTACATAAGTCTTGTTGGAAGAATCAAGTTGAATTGATTCCAAGGGCAACTTGTAGAATAGATATCAATATTGGATTTTAAAATGGCCCCTAAAAAGAATTCAACACCCATTAAGCCTTCAGAAGGCTCTACTATGACTCATGAAGATGAAGAATTGCAACATGATCTATCGAAATTACAAGAGCAAATGCAACAGTTTTCACTCTCGCAAAGAGCAACAAAAAATGAAATGGAAGTTTTGAAGAAAGGCATGGAAGTGAAGATGGACGGTTTGAAGAAAGGCATGGAAGTGAATATGGACGGTTTGAAGAAAGGCGTGGAAACTAAGATGAATGGCATGGAAGCTAAGATGGATGGCATGGAAGTGGGCATGGAAGCTAAGATGGATGACATGAAAGACAACATGGAAAACATGAAGAATGATCTAAAAGCATACATGGAAGGCTTGATGACAAGCTTAAAACCAGAAATGATTCCTAATGGGGGAAATATAGGAGAAGAACCTCATGATGAGAACAAAATAAATGTTAATCGTGATTTCATAAACTCGAATGTTGGTGGGAAGAACCACCATATTCCAAAAATGGATATGAGGAAGTTTGATGGAAAGGATCCTGTAACATGGATACTACGGATGGAGCAATATTTTGATCTCCATAATGTGCAAAACACACAAAAGGTACGCATTGCAACTTTACATTTAGAACAAAATACATTTGTATGGTATCGATGGCTTTGCTCCCGTAAAAAAATTGTCACTTGGTCAATTTTTACAGAAGAAATGATAGCACATTATGAGGATACAAAGAGCAACACCTTCTTTAGCCAATTGATAAATCTCAAGCAAAAGGGTTTAGTGGGGCAGCACATTGAGGACTTCCAAAAATTGAATATAAGGGTAACTGATATTCCAGAGGAACACAGGATTGATCTCTTCATAGGCACTTTAAAGGATAACATCCAACATGAAGTTCGAATTTTGGAACCCGATTCATTGGAGAAGGCATTCAGGTTGGCAAGAAAAGTTGAATGTAAAATTATGGCGACAAGGAAGCCTACCACTCAATTCTATAAAGAAGGAAGTGTTGTTATGCCTAGATTTCCACAACCTACAAGGTTGACACCACAACAATTGGAAGAAAAAAGAGCAAAAGGGCTTTGCTACAGTTGTGATAGCAAATACACTAAAGGTCATAAGTGTGCTGAGAAGAAATTATTTTGCATAGATTGTGAAGAAGAAGAAGAAAATGAACAAGAAGAGGATATACACCAGGAACCACCCCTAGAAGAGGAAGAAATGAATCCGACCATATCGTGTAATGCACTGGCAGGAATTACCACTCCTCAAACTCTCAAGATAGAAGGACATATCAAGAAGAAAAAGATAATAGTGTTGATTGATTCAGGTAGCACCCATAATTTTATTCATTGTAAGGTAGCCAAGGAATTAAATTGTTTCCTATACCCAGCACCAGAATTCCAAGTGATGGTTGCAAATGGAGGAACTATAAATTGCTCTGGGAAATGCCATAATATCAAGCTAACCATGGGGGAATGTGTATTGACTAGTCCAATGCTTTCCATTCCTATGGGAGGTGCTGATGTTGTACTAGGAGTACAATGGTTACAATCTTTGGGGACGGTAGCTTTTAATTTTCAAGAACTTTTCTTGAAATTTTTTTTCAGAAGGAAAGGAAGTCGAATTACGGGGTATTGCGGGGAAGCCGGGAAAGATAATAAGCTCTAATGTCATGACAAAGCTTCTAAAGAAAGAAAAACGAGGCATAATTGCACAATTATGCTCACTAGAAGTTCCAACATCAAAATCATCTGTTTCTGCAGATCTCCAACAAGTCTTGGACAATCATTCCAAGGTGTTTGAAACTCCCAAAGGACTCCCGCCTATTCATGATCATGATCATGCTATTCATTTGATTCCAGGAAGTGTTCCTCCAAACATCGGGCCTTATAGATATCCTTACGTCCAAAAGAGTGAAATTGAACGTATGATTGCAGGAATGTTAGAGGCGGGTATAATTCAACCTAGTCAAAGTTCTTTCTCTGCTCCTGTAGTATTGGTACACAAGAAGGATGGATCATGGCGAATGTGTCTAGATTATAGGGAGCTCAATAAACTCACCATTAAAGACAAATTTCCCATTCCTGTGATTGATGAATTATTGGATGAATTACATGGAGCAATTTATTTTACCAAGTTGGATCTTCGTTCAGGATATCATCAAATTAGAATGAAGACTGAGGATATTCCAAAAACAACATTTCGAACTCATGAGGGTCATTATGAATTTTTGGTCATGCCTTTTGGCCTTACCAATGCACCTTCTACATTTCAAGGGTTGATGAATTCCATTTTCAAACCCTTCCTTAGAAAATTTGTGCTTGTATTTTTTGATGATATAATAATCTACAGCAGGTCTTGGAAGGATCATGTTCAACATGCTGACAGGGTGCTCAAACTATTATAGGAGAAACAATTATATGCAAAAACATCCAAATGTTTCTTTGGAGTACAAGAGGTGGAATATCTAGGTCATATTGTATCTCACGAGGGTGTTAAGGTAGACCCTAACAAAATTAAAACCATTAAGGAATGGAAAGTCCCCACAACCATAAATAAGTTGCAAGGATTTCTCGGGTTAACGGGGTATTATCGCAAGTTTGTTAAGAATTATGGGAGAATAGCAGCACCTCTAACAACATTATTGAAGAAAGATGCATTTTCATGGACTCCTGAAGCAACTAAGGCCTTTGAACATCTTAAGGAGGCAATGTGCCATGCACCGGTCTTAGCTACGCCAGACTTCACAAAAACCTTTGTTGTGGAATGTGATGCCTCAGGAAATGGAATTGGTGCAGTTTTGATGCAGGAAGGAAGACCCATTGCTTTTGAAAGTCGTCCAATCAAAGGAAAGTATTTACAGAAACCTATTTATGAGAAGGAAATGTTAGCGATACTACATGCACTAAAGAAATGGCGAACTTACCTAATGGGAAGACACTTCAAGGTAAAAACTGATCATGATAGTCTTAAACACTTTTTGGAACAAAGACTATCGTCGGAAGAACAGCAAAAATGGGTCACAAAGATGTTGGGTTATGACTTTGAAATAATCTACAAAAAAGGAAAGTTGAATGTTGTTGCAGATGCACTCTCAAGAAAGAATGAAGAGGTGGAAGCATTGCTTTGTGCCATTTCTATTATCCAACCAGATTGGATAAGCGAAGCAAGAGATGAATGGAAGAAGGACAAAGATGTATGGACACTCATTCAAAAGTTGCAGCAAGATCCTAGTACATCTGATACATTTAGTTGGAAAAATGATTCCTTATGTACAAAGATCGCTTATATCTTTGTAAGAATTCTCAACTAAAACAAAAGATTCTTCTGGAATTGCACACTTCTCCTTTAGGAGGACACTCAGGATTTTTAAAAACTTACCACAGGGTGAAGAAAGAATTTTTTTGGGATGGCCTTAAATCTGATATTCAAAAGTTTGTGGCGGAATGTTTGGTTTTCTAGTAGAATAAAGTTGAGACAATTAAGACCCCAAGACTTCTACAACCTTTATCCATTCCAAGTCAACGTTGGGAGGAGATTTCAATGGATTTTATCACGGGTTTACCTAAGTCCGAAGGAAAGAGTGTCATCATGGTGGTAGTTGATAGACTTACCAAGTATGCACAATTTTGTGCATTATCTCATCCATTTAAAGCAAGTACAGTTGCTACTATATTTATGGACAGAATTCAAAAGCTACATGGAAGCCCAAGGGTTATTGTGAGCGACGGAGATCCCATTTTTACTGGAAATTTTTGGACGGAGTTATTTTCTTGTTTGGGTACTCAATTAGCTCATAGCTCATCTTATCATCCTCAATCTGATGGTCAAACTGAGATAGTAAATAAATGTTTGGAAGGATATCTTCGTTGTTTTGTATCTGATAAACAAACACAATGGGTCCAGTGGTTACCTCTTGCTGAATGGTGGTATAACACTTCCTTCCATACTGCAGCAAAAATGACCCCATTTATGGCACTTTATGGATATCATCCACCATCCATCACATCATCTTTAAGGGAAAATTCGAAGGTTCAAGCAGTGGAAGATCACATCGAGCATCGGCAAGAAGTTCTCCAACTCTTAAAGGATAACCTGAATTTGGCACAAAATCGAATGAAACAACAGGCAGATCAACATCGCAGCGAGAGAAGTTTTGATGTAGGAGATTGGGTATTTTTACGGCTACAGCCATACAAACAAATGTCCCTCAAGAAAGCAAAGAAGGATAATAAATTATCGCCAAAGTACTATGGTCCTTACAAGGTGTTGCAAAAGATTGGTACTATGGCATACAAATTGGAGCTTCCTGCTTCTTCGCGAGTACATCCAGTTTTCCATGTTTCATGCTTAAAGAAGGTTATGGGTGAAAATCTTCCAGTTCAAACAATATTTCCAGAACTTGATGAGGAAGGAAAAATCATATTGGAACCTGAAGCGGTCATGGAAACAAGAACTCGACAGCTACGGAATCGATCAATTTCAGAGTATCTCGTCAAGTGGAAGAACTTACCCACTGAAGATTCTACATGGGAGGATGAGAATTTTATATAGAAGCACCCAGAGCTACTCAAGCGTTGAGGACAACACTTTTTGAAGGAAAGGGGCATGTTAGGTCCCTATATTACTAGTATAGTCCCTTATTGTTGTTAGTGTAACCCCCTTATTGTTATTATTGTACCCTTGTAACCCCCATTTTGTTATTATTGTGCCCTTAAATTATTATTGTTAAGTCGGCTAGGATTACATTGTATTACTAGGTTACACGTTATATTATGGACTCCTATATATAGAAAAGGAATTTTGTAAAATTGTATATCCAAGAATTGTTCATTTATGTAATGTATTGGAGGTTGCCCCCTCGAAGTGGCTTATTTCTAAGGCGTTCATATCTCATTTCTTCTATTTTTGGAGTTGGTTACACAACAGTTTGGAGGACCTGTCGGATGTGGTGGAGGTGCTTTTCCCAAGTCTGGCTGAAGATCAGAATGCCATCCAAGTACACCACTACAAATGAGTTGGTGAATGGCTGCACGATTTCATCCATCAGCCTCATGAAGGTTGCGGGAGAATTCGTCAACCCGAAAGGCATGAAAAACCATTCGAAAATTCCTTCGTTGTCTTTGAAGGTAGTATTCCACACATCGAAAGGTTCAATTGGTACGTGGTGATACCTAGACTTCAAGTCAATTTTGATAAAATATTTCACCCCTTTGAGTTGGTCCAGAAGGTCATCAATCCGTGGGATTAGGTACCTATTCCGGAAAGTGATCTTGTTCAGCGCTCGATAGTCAATATAGAGTCTCCAAGTCCCATCCTTATTCTGTACCAACACGATCGGGATCCCACAAGGCGATGAACTCAGATGGATGTGACCTTTCTGCCGCAGCTCCTGAATCTGCCTCTTGATTTCATCATTCTCTAGAATAGAGCACCGATAGATCAGTCCATTGGGTAGTGGCGCACCTGGGGTCAGATCAATGGGGTGCTTGACCTGACAGTGCAGAGGTGACCCTATGGGTGAGGTGAAGATGTCCTTGTACTCCTCCACGACCTTGTCCATTTGTTGTTGTCTTGCGGAGGAGCCTTGTCTGGAGGTCATGGCCACAGTCTTCTTCTTGCCCTGGGGGCAGATCACCAGGAAAAAAAATCTCCCAGTTTTGGAAATGAGCTTACTACATTGTTTTGCAGTAACCAAAGAGATAACGTCAGGTGGTGGTACTTCTGGTATCATGTACAACTTATTTCCCAAAGTAACAATAACAGCACGAGGCTAGGACTCCTACACAACATGTCACTTCCACGAGTACGGTTGGCCTAATAATACATCAAAAACATCAAGAGGAGAATTTTCACATAATACCTCATCCATAAAGGGCTTGATGCTATAGGGAAGGTGACACTGTTGGCTGACGCGGAGATCTCGTCCTAGGTTGTAATATCCCAAATGGGAATCATGCAGCAATACTAAACAATACTGTTCAGAAATAACGCAGTTCAGCCAAGTAAATGTAGGCGGCCATTATGGAGACCCTTCTTTAGCATTTATAACATCAATTTAGATGTATAATGAAGCCCATACAATGTAGAACATGAAAAATAAGTATCCATGAATAAGTATCCTCAAAATGAGGTGCATCAACCATACAAATGAGAAGAAACTACCTTGACAGCATTATTTTTATTATGGTGCAACAATTGATGATTACAACTTAGATCTAGAGAAAAATAATGCAGGAACAGATCTATGATAGATCCATAAACTATAGGGTCTCTACTTTACATACCCCTTGGGGTTTTCAACAATACATGAAGCACATGGAGTAGATCTGAGATCTTATGCAGCAGATCTACATAATGATTCAGAAAACCTAAAGAAAATACAAGAGTATTCAGATCAGATTTGAATATGACATGGAATAGATTTGAAATCCATGGATCACCATAGTGAAGGGCATATTCCCAACACTAGAGATCTCTCCTCCAAAATTATGCCAAAACACCCTGCAACTTTGCACTTGCAAATAACGTAGTACTCAAAGATAAAATGCGATGTTGGGTTTAAGATCAGTTTGGCTTGATGCAAAGATGTGAATTTGAAGCTCCAATGATCCAATACTCTCTTGCTAGGGGGATAGAATACTTTCCCACTGAAAATATGCACTAGAATGGCCTAGATATGAGTAGATCTAGCCTCCACTTGCTGCAGCTTACAAAGACAACCAAACGCTCAACAGGATCTGCATTGTAGTTGGAAGTAGAAGCTTGGCCTTTAGCCTGATAGTGGATAAGAAATGAAAAGCTCTTCCAAGAGGCCTCTCAAGGAAAGAGATGGGATTCCGAAACAGGATATCCTTGTGCTAAACAACACTATTCTCTACTAAAAAAAAAGGAGAATGAGATATGTCTAAACAGGCAATATACTCTGAAAATGCAATCACATCAACAACCTTCTCATGTTGTCCTCCTTTTCCTTTTATAAGTTTGTGAGCTTGCAAAACCCTAATCCATCTCAATGAAATAGCTCTTTTCACATGAACATCCTCCAACTAAAACTACGCTATGCCTTAATGAAGATCACTCCTTCTAGACAACGCTGTTGATTTGGTCATGGTTGACCTAGTCAAATGTCTCAGTCTCTTTCACACATAAGTGTGTTTATTTTAAATAACTTAGATTTAGCTTTGTTCACTTGTGGCATTGATTTATTTGTTGTTCTAGGAGTTTTTATAATCCTCCCTCACACATTTGTTCATGAAACAGAAAAGTAAAACAAAATTACATATTCCCATTAGCTTGGGCTAATTAAGAATATTACATAGGTGAAGCCACTCGATGGTGTATGGCTATGGATGTGCTCTGGTTGGCAAGCCCAACTACTTCACGACCTCCTCTGAGATGAGGTTCTTTTGGCTCCCACTGTCGACAATGAATTGTAGCAGGGAACCCTTTACCCACATCTGGGAGTGGAAGAGATGCTCCTCCTCCTCTGGATCTTCTAGTTCCTCCTTTTGGTTCTTTTCAGTGGTAATGGTGGCATTGGGCTCCGCATCAATAATCTGCTTCCCTTTGTCATTCCCCTTGTTGGGTTCAGATTCAGAGTCAGAGCGTGCATCTGATTCAAAAGCCCTCATCTCGGCCACCAATGACTGCTTGGCCCAACACTCACTTGTGTTGTGAGTGGAGCTCTTATGGAACTCACACCACTTTCCCGTGTCCTTCTTTGGCTTCGTAGTCTTGGGCCACCATGCCTTGGCTTTGTCCTTTGTTATGCAGTTTTGGGGCACCTTTCCCTTGCTTTTGTTTTGCAAATCTAAAGTCTCGCTTCTTCTGTTTGAATTTCTACTCAATCTTGGCAGCATATTGGTATGCCGTACCAAGTGAGGAGATGTTGAGGAGCTCCATTTCCTCTTGAATGTATCTGTGCAAAAAATTGTGATACTTTAGCACAAAATGTTTGTCCGAATAATTGATACCCAAATTTGTGCGCAAGGTATGGAATAGATTCGTCAGCTCATGCACATCTTGATCCCTTTGCTGCCACATCGTGGTCCATTGTATATACTTGTCCTCATAGCTCCCCACGGGATAGTATTGTTCCTTGATGGTGTCTCGAAAATAATTCCAAGTGGGTACAACCGAGAACAGAGAGGGTTTTGTCTCGTCCCTTTTGTCACAATAGGTTTCCCACCAGTCCTTAACATGGGGGGTAGCTTTCAAAAGTGAAAAAATAATCTTCTCCCGATCAGAAAAGTCGTGAACTGAGAAATATCCTTCTAATAGATTTAAACATCTATCTATTACATCTACATCTATTTGGCCCTCAAATATGGGAATGTCAAAGTTTACTTGTACCTTAAAGGGATTCGTGCCTCTAGAGTAGCTGCTGAATGTAGATGTGTCGTCAGTGGGCAGTCATTGAAGGATCTGGGCAAAGTTATCCATTATCCTGTTCCTTTGTTTTTCGAGGGCCTCCTTGAGTAATATTTTGATAGGATCTCCTGCTTCCTCATCTTTCTTTTCATCCCCCATGGGCAGTTGATGGGATTTGCAAGGCTGATCTTGCAAAGGTTCAACCAGATCGAGTCGTAACTCCTTATACTCCTTTTTTTTTTTTCAAAGATTGTCACCACCATTGGGGAAAAACATGTTAATAATTTCAATACAAAATCTACATTGAAAAAATTTCCATTAACTGTTTGATGAAACCTTATTTTAATCACGACTTTACAATAAAAATAGCACACATTCATCATATCATCTTAAAAATATTTGGCCTAATATTAGTAGATAGTTTTTCTTTGTACATATTTTAGAATATCTATTTGTTTCAATTCACTAATTTAATTTATCAAATATTAATGTACACTCTCTAAATATTCTATGTTTTGAAGTGCTTAGTTAGAAACAGACTACTTTATTATTTTAAATTTATTTTTAAATATATAAATAAAGCCAGTGTAACAGTCAATTTGTATATATTTCACAAATCAAACCTATAATGCCAAATTCAACACAAACTTGACTAAAGGCCTTCCAAAACATAGCATAGTTTGAATACAGCATGTGTATGTACCATGATTAGCATTCAATGTCGGTATCATCCATCGATCCACTGTGAAATAGTCGATCAGAAGAGCCGATTGGCTAGATTAGTTTTTGATGTCTGTATATTTTGAAAATATATGTTTCAAGTCTTTCCATCAGGAATATGATGTCCGTATATTTTAAAAATATATATTTTCAAGTCTTTCCATTGGGAATACGATGTCCGTATATTTTGAAAATATATGTTTCAAGTCTTTCCATTGGGAATACGATGTCGGTATATTTTGAAACAAGTCTTTCCATTGGGAATACACGTGCGGTATTACGTTAAGTTGTTAATTGAAGGGTTAATAATAATAATTATTATTATTATTATTATTATTTATATTATTATTTTGATGCTAACAATAACAACATACGGTAGTTGAAATGGGCGATTTTATTTAGATGACTTGAGTCAACAAGAAAAAGGAAAATCCACGAAAATTTTGTATCTCCAAATATGACTCATAACAAGAATTGCCACAATTCCACCATTGCCTAAACCCACAAATTTTTTTCTAATTCCTTAATTTTATCGATTGCCCATCTAAGGAACCAATGGAAACTTCCACAGATTTCATCCTCATCACCACTGTAGTAATTCTCATCTTTGTTTATGTAGACAACCATCTGATTCATCATCATCACAAGAAAAGTCATGAATGACTACAGGTCGATATAGAAGCCCTGCAAGCATTCAAATGCTCCGTTACATTTGATCCTTCTCATGCCTTGGCCAGCTGGGATATTGTTGCCAATCACGTCTGCAATTGGACGGGTGTCACCTGCCACACTTAGAAGCTGCGCGTATCTGGCCTAAATCTACACAACATGAGCTTGCAAGGGACTATACCTCCGCATTTGGGTAATATCTCCTTTCTTGGTTTCTTGAACCTCGCTAAGAACAGTTTCTCTGGCACAATCCCGAGCGAATTGGAAAATTTGTGTTGCTTAAACGTCTATTACTTTATAAGAATCACTTGATATCATCCATTCCAGAGGCTTTGAAAGATTGCACATCTCTCAGGCTGCTTTACCTTTAAGTCAATGATTTGATGGGGAGTATTCCAAGTGGTCTCGGCCAACTGTAAAACCTGCAAAATCTTTCACTGTTCGGAAACGGATTGACTAGGAAAGTGCCCAAATCCTTGGGGAATTGTTCTGCGCTAGAGATTCTGGATCTAGGAAATAACTTCCTTACTAGCACTATCCCCTCTTGGCTTGGTTTTCTCACTCGAATTATAGCTCTGTCTGTTGGAGCAAACCAGCTCAGTGGAAGAATCCTGCCTTCACTGATTAATTACATTGAGTTACGCACATTATATTTGTATGACAACAGGCTTACAGGAGAAATATCGTGGGAGATAGGTACAAAGCTCTCAAATTTAGAGCATCTGTTGCTCTGGCGAAATGAATTAAACAATACCATTCTGAAATCTTTAGGAAATTTCTCTCAGTTTCTATGGCTGGAACTCTCTGAAAATTTGTTAATGGGAGGCATACCTCAGGAATTTGGAAAGCTCAGTCTTCTACAGAGACTTCAACTTCATCATAATCATTTTTATAGTGAGGAATACATCTCCATCTTTGGAGAACTTTCAAACTGCACCAATCTACAAACACTCTCTCTTTCTGTCAATGATCTTAAGGGTGACATGGCTGGAAGCATAGGCCGTCTTTCTCCAAATCTTCTTTATATCATTTTGGGTGGGAATCGTTTCAGTGGTAAGATACCCCAGGAGATGAGAAACATCCATAACTCCCATCGCATTAACTCTAGTTGAAAATTTTCTCTCTGGAAGCCTTCCTTCTGCACTAGGAGGGTTGTCTACTCTTCAAGGGTTGGACCTCTCCGAGAATAATTTGGAAGGTAATATACCCTATCAATTCAGTCAATTGAAAGCTCTCTATGAACTGAACCTTTCTCAAAACGCGTTTTCTAGAGAGATTCATCATGTTTTTGTGAGTTTTCAGTAGTTGAGAATATTAGATCTCAGCTACAACAAATTCATTGTTAATATACCAGATAGTATCAGGGATTGTTCCAATCTCGAGGTTCTAGACCTCAGTTAAAACCAGCTGAGAGGCGTGATTCCATCGAAAGTGGCTAGCCTTTGTAACCTAAATTTGTACATGACTGTCTCACATAATACACTCACAGGAAGGCTGCCTCCCGAACTAGGAGGAATGCACATGGTTCTAGCAATTTATCTTTCTGCCAATAATTTTTTGGGGAGCATACCCGGCCAATTAGTGAATTGTGCCGGATTGAATTACCTTAATATTTCCTACAATTCATTGGAAGGCAATATTTCGACATCAATCGATCAAGTTGCAGGCCTTCAAGATTTGGATCTCTCTTTCAATAAGCTTTCTGGTCCCCTACCTTGGTCTATAGAGAAATTACAGAAGCTTATGCATTTAAACTTGTCATACAATAACTTGATAGGAGAAGTACCATCCTCTGGAGCTTTCAGAAAACATAATTTTACATCATTCTTAGGAAACACTAGGCTCTATGGCAGATGGATAGAGATTCCCCCTTGTAAATTGATGACAAAGCACCATCATGATTCCAAGAGAAGGGTAGTTATCTTGGCCACTTCAGTTGGTTTAACTTTTCTATTGGTATTTTTCCTAGCCTTCATGGTTTTCATATATTTTCATAGTAGGAAGTTTACATTGTTGGAAACTATTTCAGTCAGATTAGGGAAGATGCTCAGGAGCCAACTCCGCGAGACAAGGGTTGTAAGTGAGGAAGAGGTGAACAAAGTAACTAATGGTTTCAGCCCAGATAACCTAGTGGGACATGCATACAAGAGACTCATAAAAGAATGCAAGATGTTGGGCAGAGTCCAACATCGGAATCTGGTGAGAATGGTGGGCGTATGCTCAAGTTTGCAAGTCAAATATTTGATTATGTCATAGGGAAGCATAGATAAGCATTTTCATTACAAGGAAAATAATAGCAGGCTCGATCTAAAAACACGACTGAGCATTCTGAAGGACACAGAATGGCATATCTTCACCATCACTGCTCCCTGACCATTATTCATTACGAACTGAAACATTCGAATGTTTTATTGGATGAAACGATGACAGCCCATGTTGGAGATTTCAGGATTTCACTCCTCATGAATGATTCAATAGCAACAGCCTCAACAGACACCTCCAGTCTTGTAATCTATTGTTACATTTCACCAGGTAAATATTGATACACCCGATTGATTGAGCAATACTATATATGGGAGATATTTGAGTCACTCATAAAGGTTTCATATATAAATATTGATATGGGAATATATATATGAGTCACTAATAAAGGTTATATATATATATATATATATATATATATATATATGTATATTGCTTACAGAATATGGTATAGGAGGGCGCCCTTCCATGAAATGGGACATATACAGCTACGGCATCTTGGTATTGCAAACTATAATGGAAAAGAAGCCCACAGATGGAGTGTTGTCAGAAGAATGGAAAACATTGCAGAGTTGGGTGGGTGATGCATTTCCAGATAGATTGTTGGAGGTGATTGACGAGACTTTGGTGGAGGAGATTAGAAAGGAAGAAGAGGATGAAGAAGAGGAATCGCATGATGTTATGGGGCATGGAATTGTTGTGCTGTTGGCGAAGATAGGTGTGATGTGTAGCAAAGGCGATCCCCATGAATGACTGACCCTTCGAGAGATTGAAGCATCGCTAGAGCAGGTGGTGACCAAAATCAATAAAAGTTCACAAAATAGGTTGAATCCAATTGAACAAGCCACAAACCAAACCATTTCGGACTCTGATTAGGAAATGTCTGTGGAGGAAAATGATTAGGTTACTTAATTTATCATTAGATTATGTTGGTCCATTTAATGGTTACGAGGGAGAAGATGATTATATTACGTTGCCCCATTTAATGATTAAGACATATATGTCGAAGAAAATGATTAGTTTCGATGAGATGATTATTTGTGAATTTTTATTTTTGTAAGTGTGATTATAGGTTTTTAGAAGTAGTTAATTATATTCAGTTAAATTGGATATAGTTAGATTGAGAGATATTTTCGAGTTAATTAGTCTCTTATATTGTTATTGTTATGTAATCAAAATATTTTTATTATTTAATTATTATAAATGTGTTTTCTAATTGTTTAATTATTATAGATGTGTTTTCTAATTGTTGTTTAATTGAATATGATTATTTTTTTAATCGGTTTTTTTTCTATATCAAATCTTTCAATATGGAAAAAAGTAATATATATATTTATTTTTTTAATCATTAAAAATAATGATTATTTATTAAGATAATTTATAATATTGAGTGGAAAGGAGACAATTTTGGAACCATTTTCTGAATAGTTTGAAGGAGTATATTTTCTTATTATTATCATATTTATTATTATTTTTAAAATTTTTTAAGAATAATTGTTATTAAATAGAATTTATAACTAGCAATTGCACCAAATGTTACAAAGGAAACTCTTTAAGGCATAAATTCTATACGAATCATGCCATATAAAAAAATAAAAATTAGTAAACAAACTGTCATTCAAAGCTAGAATATAAAGAAAAATAACTTCAATTATGCCCAATTGATAGATTATATAACTTTTCCAACATAGATTGTCTCTTAATATTCAAAGATGGTCTTTCAAGTTCCAATAGCAAAGATTTGATAGATTTTGAAAAAATACAGGTAGTAGATGATATCAGATAAGCTAAATAAATAATATTAATTCATGAACAATATGATGGCTATCTTCCTAAATCTAAATTTGCAGCACAACCTCACAAATTTCAGACACACCAAGTATTAGACAAAAATGAGCTAGACATTAGCTCCAAATTATTCTTAACTTTTGGTGTAAAATTTGCAACTTTGATGGGAAACTCTAGTGTAGTGCAGTTGATGATGTTCAATATCTCCATTGTTTCCTTTGAGAACACCATCTTTGGAATTGTCAAGAAACATTTTGAATTGTAGTGACACTAACAACAAACTATTTTAGTATTTTGCAAAATGCTAATCTAAATTATAACTTCTTGTATATATCTTCGATTTATATTGACATTTAATTCTTATTTCAAATTTACCTTAACTACTGAACACAAATTTATTTAAAAAAACAAACATAAAAAAATTATTTTAAGGGGTTACTTTTATTTATTTTATTTTATGATATCCTATCATTGATTTTGAATTTATGACAACTTTTACCATGAATTTGTTTCTTTCTAACAAATAGTTCTCCCTTTTCCGACAATTTTTTATGTTGATGGGGATTATTTTTATGTTGATGGGGAGTATTGTCAACTGTGTAAAATTTACAACTCTTTGTCTTTAAACTACTTTTTTGTCATATTTTTTCATAAAGAATACCATGTTCTATGCAATAGGAAATCTTAGTATTCTTGTCACACTCACTAATCCACAAATATCTAATTTTAAGGTGACATTCATTATCTTCTTTGTTAGGAATATCATATCTTTGTTTTTCCAGTTCTCTAAGAGTGGTTAGTACATCGTTCGAGAAGACCCCTTTGGATTTAAGATATAAGGATTTGATGTTATGTTCTAGTTCATTTAAATAGGAAAATTATAGGACATCCTTCGAGAATACCCCATTGGAATTAAGATATAAGGATTTTATGTTATTTTGCACTTCATTTAAATAGGATAATTAATTTTATTTATAATTTTGAGACTATCCTTTCACGACCTATTTCATTCTGGAAATGTCTGTTGAAGTATGAGTGATGTAAGTGTGACAATGTGTCCTCAACCATATTTTTAATATCCTATTTAGAAAACCAAGAGTGGTTAAAAAAAGTGGGTGGGAATGTTTATTTGAATTGACATATGATCTAAGAAAAATGGGGAGATGATTAGACAATATGCTGTGAGATAGTTCGATGGTTGAGAAAATCATTTGAAATGAGGAATCTATTGAGGAATTTGTATTGGATCTTTTTAATTTCTAAAATGGTCCGTGGCAAGCCAATAAACCTTTGCTTCAAGGCTAGTAGAAGACTTTGTGCTCAATCAACAATAATTTGTCTCCTTTCCACATCTCCTACGAAGGTTTTCATCTTGCTCGAAAAAGACTTGGAGTTAGGTTTTCTATCTTTTTAATGTATGTTTTGAATGAATTTTTTTCTTCCACACATGCATTGTAGTTTCAACGCGATTTGGAAAAATTTATACTGTATATCTGTATTTCAATTCTATAACAAGTGACACATTTGACTCTAATACCAATGAAGTAATACACTATCAATGCAGTATACTCTATTGAATCCTAATATTCTATTGTATATTTGTATTTCACTTCTATAACAAGTGACACATTTGACTCCAATACCAATGAAGTAACACACTGTTAATGCAATATACTCTATTGATTCCTATGTCACTAAAATAAAATATAATGACATATTGTTACCAAATCAACTTACAATAATTTCCTTGCAAATGTGTTATGTAGTTTCTCTAATCCTTTTATTTCACTTCTATAAGAGGTGGCACATTTGAATCCAATATCAATGAAGTAACACATTGTTAATGTGGTATACTCTATCGACTCCTATGCTAGTGAAATAAAATATAATGACTGATTGTTACCAAATCCACTTGCAATAACTTCCTTGCAAATGTGTTATAATCTATATTGACTCCTCCGAGAGTCAAATAATTACAATGAGAGAATGTGTCAAATCCACTTTAGAAGAATTTCCTTGCAAATGCCTCACCTTGAAACAATTTTCATGATTTTCTTTTTATAAAAAATTATACCCTTCATATACCTTTTATTTACGTAGTTTTTACAATAAATTAATAAATATATTTAAATTATTATTATGCATTTAAATATTTCAATATTCAAAATATTGATGTTTATGTTTTTTAACACTTCAAATAATACAATTGCAATTATGTCTGAAGGTTTAAAGTGATTAAATGAAATTATTAACAAAATTAAGTGTATAAACTAAACTAAAGTAAACAAATTAAGTTTAATATGAACAAATGTAATCTTATTCACATAAAAAATAAAGTGTACTAATAAAAATTCTAATAATGTTTTGGTTACAAGAATGAAAATCCTTTCTCTTTTCATAAATAAAATTGAACTAACCAATCCACTCATGCATGTGATGCTTGTGAAGGGTAATGAAACAAAGTGTGATTTTTAATTGATTGATATAATTTTTAACTTAAATTCAAATATGTTAATACAAATCTAAATGTAAATGTTCCAAATTAAATAATGTAAACTTAAACTTAAATGAAAATATTTCAATATAAACTATGCAAACTTAAAATTTGAACATTCAATGTAAACCATGTAAACTTAAATTTAAACAAATTTTGAATATAAACTATGTAAATTTTCTATGTAAATCTAAATACATTTTTTTCAATGTAAATGTATATCTAAATACATTTTTTTTCAATGTAAATGTTGACATTGAAAACCTAAATGCTTTAAAAATCTAAATGTTTACATTGATAATGCTTTAGAAATACATTAATAATACTATTAATTTGCATACGAATGTTTGAAGTTAATGAAATTGAAAAGTGAAAGTCATTAAATCTTAATCAATTTAAAGTCCAAATGCAAAACTCAATTTTATGTTAAAATAATATAACAATTTTTTATGTTGATGGGGAGTCTTGTCATCCATGTAACATTCACAACCCATTGATTTTAAACTACCTTTTTGTCACATTTTTTCATAAATAATACCATGTTCTATGTAATAGAAAATATTAGTATTTTTGTCACCCCCACTAATCCACACATATCTACTTTGAAGGTGTCATTCATTATCTTCTTTGTTAGGAATATCATATCTTTGTCGTTCCAGTTCTCTAAGAGTGGTTAGTACATCGTTCGAGAAGACCCCATTGGAATTAAGATATTACGATTTGATGTTATGTTCCAGTTCATTTAAATAGGATAATTATAGTACATCATTATAAAACACCCAATTGGAATTAAGATATAATGATTTTATGTTATTTTTCACTTCATTTAAATAGGATAATTAATTTTATTTATAATGTTTAGACCATCCTTTCACGACTTGTTTTAGTCTAAAAATATTTGTTGAAGCATGAGGGATGTAAGTGTGAAAATGTGTTCTCGACAATATTTTTAATATCCTATTTAGAAAACCAAGAGTGGTTGAAACAAAGTGGGTGTGAATGTTTATTTGAATCGGTAGATGATCTAAGAAAAATGGGGAGATGATTAGACAATACGTTGTGAGATAGCCTGATGGTTGAGAGAATCATTTGAAATGAGGAACCTATAGGGAAAATATTTCAATATAAACTATGTAAACTTGAAATTTGAACATTCAATGTAAGCCATGTAAACTTAAATTTAATTGAATATAAACTATGTAAATCTAAATATATTTTTTTCAATGTAATTGTTGACATTGAAAATCTAAATGTTTACATTGAGAATGCTTTAGAAATACATTAATAATACTATCAATTTGCATGTGAATGTTTGAAGTTAATGAAATTGAAAAGTGAAAGTCATTAAAGCTTTATAAATCTAAAGTAAAAATGCAAATCTGAATTTTATGCTGAAATCATATAAAGTTGTGCCATATTATGGTTGTGAAGCTTACATTGTAACAATAAAAAAAATCAAAATATAGAAGGCACAAGTTGAAGAAGAACACACTTAACATTGTAGAATGAGCCCTCTTACACATGGCCTTCACACTAGCTATAGAATAAGCCCTCCTCAATAAAACATTTTATTTACGTACTTCCTTGACTCCTATTTTAACTTTTAAGTATTTATTCTATTTTCTTAAAGTAGTTTATTTATGTTACATTTATACCTTAATTACTATATCTCATTAGGTGTATACTGCTATTTTATTTCATGCACATGACAATATTAGCATGATATCAAATTTATTATTAATGTGATTCGTAAGTATAATAAAATTTTATTTTAGAATTAGAGGCCTTCACATAGGCTATAGAATAAGCCCTCCTAAATAAAACATTTTATTTATGTGCTTCCTTAACTCTTATTTTCACTTTTAAGTATTTCTTATATTTTCTTAAAGTAATTTATTTATATGTTACATTTATACCTTAATTACTATTTCTCATTACGTGTATACTGCTATTTTTATGTCATGCACATGGTAGTATTATCATGATATTAGTAATTATAATACACTTTTATTTTAGAATTAGAGATATAAAAGCCAGACTGGCCTCGAAAGGTGCCTATTGAGATATTGTCTATCTTTTGAAGTCACATGGATTGAGAATTTGATCTAGTTAAAGTAAAATATAATAATAGCCAGTTTTAGTCATAGTTACAAAATTCGATTTCGAATTTGATGAGATAAAAATTCCTACGAAAAAAATAAATAACAATTGCACCATCACCAGATGTTGGAAAGGAAACACTGTAACTACCTCTCGGAACTGGCCTGTAGCACCTTGGCAGAAGGAAATCTGCTTGGAACAAGGCCGAAACCTTCCTTAAACTATTAATATTATTTTGTAATTATCGAACTATTGGGAGCTTAAAACACCAAAATTGTGTAGTATAGTCGTGAGGGATCAACCCAATAAATCAAAAATAAGACTAGAGTTAAAACCCTCCATGAGGAAAGTTACAGAGTATGTCGCACTGTGTGGCTAGTGAAGAAATATGTAAATAAACCATAATTCTGATAGAAATATGAAGGTTTTAACCGAAACTATGGATAACCCACAAAACCGAATCTAATCCTTCGTGGCTATTCAGGTAGGGTAAGAAGAAAAAAAGAAAAAGGAAAACCTGAATCTCACAAAAGGGAAATAACTTGAACGAAGTTTTAATTTACAAATCAAGCTATAATCTCATGTATAAAACCATCCATACACCTACTTTATTGATAGAATACATGGGCATTATACCAAAAATAATAATATGCATTTAGTGGTAAAGTGAAATACGCTCAACCATTTCAGGGAGTAGTTAACCGTAAGCATTTTTGTAATGCAAACCCTTAAAGGACCATACCCCAGTGATTATGTTGACAATTACGAAAAGAGTAGGTATTTTTAGATATAGAATATCTGAAAAATCTAATGTCGTGACCAAGGAAAATAAAATTGAAATCCCAAGAGAAAAATTAGGCATACTTCTGAGTTAGGAGTGTTAAACACTAAATACATTACAGTAGCTAGACTGGTGTAGAGGTATCATGCATGCACTTTAAAGAAAATATAGCACATAAATTACATCCGCGGGATATAAGAACCCTACATAACCTTTCCTGGTCGACCTCTGGTAATAACCTACAGACCCACCCACTCTCCTATACAGAATGAAAGATGGGTATCGATTCTAATTCAAAGCACAAATAGATTCATCAACTTCAAAGTGGGAAATCCATTCAAATTTCTTATAAGCAGTGTGTTATTGCTTGGTTGGTGTTGTGTCAAGTAGTGAAGCACATCTTCTCAAAGTGTTTGTTTTCTCAGAGTTGTTAGTAGTATTTGTGAGATCAATATTCAAATTTGTTTTAGGGAAAGGTTTATTCATTTCCTACCTTGTTGGGAAATTGTTGATCCTTGTTTCGATCTTAAACTTATATGGATATGGAACTGCTAAAAATATTTCAACCTTATTCATTCTTTAAAAACTCTCATGGGTACTTTTATTAGTAACTTAGTGTCTAAAGGGACCCCTGTATGCAGCAATTTCACTACTTAGTATATAGAACCCCCCTCCCTTATGTACATAACCTTCCTCCCTCCTTCAAACCTATACTCCAAGGAGGAAACATATGTTCTTTTGCATTAGGCACACTCCAACTATACTAGAAAAGATTAAAAAATAAAATTAAAGTAAAAGTCCAATTCAAAACAAATATGGGAGTATATATCTCGCTAATAATAATAAAAATAGAATTCAAATCAAATAGGGAAGTTGTACTAATCACGATAGATGGTATTACTCAAAACAAAATTCTGTCATGAGCAAAGATTCATCTTTCTGAAGGTTGCAGGGCTCATAAAATTCAATTTCTAATATTTGTAAATATGAAGCCATGCTCCAAATTTTCCAAAGTTGATAATAAAAAGAATAATTCCAACGTCCACATAGTTCAGTTGATTGCAACCAAATAGAGAAGGATTAACAAAAGAAACACCAACAATGTGTGCAACAAAGACACCATAGAGACCCAAAACCAATAGTCAAGGCCTTGAGGATGATCCATTTTACAGGAGTGATGATCATCAATCCTAGCTGATGACAAATTTATAGGAATGGCTATATTATCAAGGGCTCCAGAATTGTATAGATCATGCAAAGGCAAAGGCCTCTTTTCACTACCCTGGTTGGTTTTCATAAACCCTGATCCCACAGGCATGCTTATGGGAACTCCAGCGTGTTGATATATGACCATACATGCTTTTGGCATTTGTTGTATCTGCAAGTGTGGCATTTGTGCCAACTAGGGCATGGATGAAAGATCAATTCCACTCCGTGCAGAAAGCATCTGCATTCAAGTAAACACAGGATAAGGCATAAAATAATACATATAGCTAAAGACAATAACTTGAAATGAAAAATAAAGTTCTTTGAATATGCTTTTTTTATATTTCTCACATCAACCCCCATACAAATCAAGAATTACTGATGAACTGTTAAAAAACATGGTTATTTTCAAAATGACTTATAAGCAGCCTTTTCCTTCTTAAGAGAAGCTAATAACAGATGGATGAAGAACATCACTATGAACAATTGTGAGCTTGGTTCCGGCTCTAAATTTTGCAGCAGTATGTATGTTATCAAAGTAGCATAGATCTATGTTAACTCATTTTTTTCTACTCATAGATCCATTTGACTTTGATCTCTCTGGAACAGATACCAAATTGACATGGATCGTTGTTAGTGTTAATTATTATATTCATAAAAAATAAATCAAATATACAAATAATACATAAGCCCTTATAAACCCCAGAATGGTAGATACAAATTGTTTATGGATGCTCCAACAAAGGATGTAGAATGGACTTCTAGGCCTAGTGATTTTCACTAACATAGATCATATTACATATGGATATTAGCAACAGCTAGCCCATACCAAGTGAGATATACTCCAATTTAGAATTATGTGGATTTTCGCACTTAGTAAAGTTATCCATTTAGCTTTGAGTGAGACTGTCAAATGTTTGTATTTTTTTGCAAAAGGAAAGAATTTGATGCAATCTCACTCCAAATATAAGTAAGCTATACACTATTTGACAACAAATCACAAGCATAAATTCATTTATGGGTGGTGTATGAGTATTGAAAGAGCTTCGAAATAGCTTATTAATTGAATTTTGGCACATTTGATAATTATGTGAGATGTGATAAGAATGTGCATCACTTAGCACTAAGGAAAACACTCGCCTGCACTTGTAATTGAAGCTTCTTAAGGTACTCGATTTCTTCATCAAGCATGGAGGCTTTGTCAGTCTGCCAGAATAGAAAATTCCCTTAGAGGTGGCACATATAGCGTATCTAATCATGTACGAAATTTAAATTTGAGGCAAATATAAGCTAGCTTAATTTCATTATCAAGCCAAAATTATCTTAATTCATAAAATCTCGAGGATCTATATTAAAAAATGCAATCCAAAATCTCACATCTTATCTGTAATAGTTGAGTTGTGAACAAGTACCTTGCCACACTGGACCAAAAAACCACCTGAAGGGCCTTCATGAATTACAGTAGTTTCTTAGGCTTATTTTTTAAACGTTGTGTGCAAGTATTACCCAACCTTGGTCGCAGGAAGTTTGGAATTATGATACAGAGGGCTTTCATTTTTTCATTGATTCTGACTACATGATCGATATTAATTATCACACAGATTTTCCTTGAAGTTGTGAGAAGAGGAAAGGAATCCGAGGTAACCACAAACCAACCTTTTAGATACAGAATCTAGCCAATCTGTATCCAGAGAGGGCTCTCTCTTTAAAATTTAGCTTTGTTTTAGGAGGTATTAGGCTAGTTATAAAGCTCAGGGGTTTTGTTTTGAATTTGGTTGATGGAATTCTGTAGCTGAGAGTAAGATCAAGTAGTTCTAGTCCATTGGGCTGATGGAGTCAAAAAATTTGGCTAAAACTGGATTGAGTTTATCAACAAAAAAATGGTTTATCAGGGCAAGATAATCAAACTAGAAACAATTATAGATCTAAAGTGAGCGGAATGGAAGTCAAACGGATGAAAGACAATTCAGAATCTTTCAACACATTTATAAGAGGGAAAATTGAGTGATTATTAACAAAGAGAAATTAAGTATTCTTTATTAAATAATCAAATGCTTAAACTAGTAAGATAGGAGCAGTCAAGAATTCACTGTTTATAACCAGCTTAGAAGAAAACATTTAGAATAATAATGATTGAAAGAAGATTACACTTAAGTACCTTCTGATTTATTCATTTTCATTAATTATTCAGAGATGAAACACCAGTGATATAATAAATAAATATAAAAACTCTAAAACATGAGATAGAGATGACTTATTGATCCTTCGCTTAACACATGAATCCTGAGAAAAGTCTTCTGTATCAATTCCTTGTCCATTTTGCCACAAAAAATTTCTCCAATAGCTGTTATTCCAAAATAGCCAATGTTACATCAAAGTCTAAGAATCCACCTTCAATAATTCGAATGAGGGCTTATTTATACAACAAATGATACAAAATATCTCTTAACAAAACGAGATAAAATCTAAGATGACTCATGAATAAGTTACAATAAAAATAGAGACAGATGGTCTCGTAGATAAGACAAAAAACAACTGATTTTGTGATGTCCCCTCTTTTTGAGAATGTGCTGGAGGCAGGACCTACATTTTGGCTCATCGTTGTCTTCTTTAGTAATTTTGTTCTAACTTCCTTGCTTCATTGATACTCTTTGTTCTTATTGATACACTTTAACTGAACCGATACTCTTTGACCTTTGTTTGTTCCTTTATCCTTTATACTGTAGTAAATAGGCAAAATTTCATATAAGGATAAATTTTACAAAAGTTCCAATAGATCTTCCCACCATTTTTCTTCTGCTATTTTGGTCCGTTGAAGCTTCCTTAATGTTTCATCAGGCTCGGTATATCTGAAGAAATTAGGCTGATTAGGAAACAAATGTTTTACCTCATGTTCAAGATAAAACAAATTCTCTAATCTGTCATGAAGATTCCTTCCTGTAGGTAATGTTGCTTCTGATGAAATGGTAGAGGAACTGGCAAGATTGTGAGCATGTATGTCCAATTTCTTAACATAAGTTTCCAGGTCCATTATTTTATCTTCTAAAACCATAGGGCTGGGCAACCCTTTATTCAATAAAACATCAAACCTTTCTCTGAAAGCAATGATTTCACTTTGCATGTCAAAGCACCTTCGTTCTAAATTTTGCATAAGAGTTCTTTTAGTAAAAACTCTTTTTATCTCCAAGATTGTTGCAGTCCTGTCCTGAATACCCTGATCTGCAAGTTGCTGTCTGGTTTGGGTGTTTAGAAATTGTATGAGCTGATTGGCTTCCTCAGGCCTATTTCCTAATTCTGCTCGTGTAGTCTCAACTTCATCCAGAGCTACTTTGACCAAATCATTCTGCTCGTATATTATCTGGATTGAAGACCAGATATATTTTATTGACTGAATAATATCATCCCAAAGAATGTCATTTATTTCTCTTAAAGGTTTCTCCAATGTGAGATCCCTTTCCAAGGCTTTAACTAATTTTTCCAACTTTTTGACTTCTCTTGTTTTGTCAGCAACAGTCATTTTTGAAAGATCATATTTCTGTTCCAAATTAACAAGCTGTAACTTTGTGTGCTGAAGTTCCGTTACTTGAAGTTTCAAGTCATTCATTGATTTTATTAGTTCTTCTGTACTCAAATTTGAAGTATTTACCTGTGATGACTCTGCTGGTTGAGCTGCTAGAGATGTACCTGTAATTTCCTCTGTTGTAGATGCTGGGAGAGTAGATTGTTTGTCTTTTAATGCTTGCTCAAGCTCTTTTTCTGTTTCAGTCAGTTTCTCATTCATTTTCAAGAGAAACTCCATCATTTCTTCTTCATAATTCTTCTTTATTATTTCTTCAGTTTGAGGATGTCTGGAGGCTGGCAATTTCAACTGTTTTCTCAAAGCTGCAATGTCATCATCCTTCTTCTTTATTAATGCTTCTATGCCTTTGACATCCTTGGGATTGTGACCTAATCCAATTATTATTTCCTCCAATGTTTTTATCCTGTTGTCTTTGGCTTGATATGAGGCTCTTTCAACCTGTAGTTGTGCATTTGTGTTCTCTAAAGAATCTTGCAATTTATGAGCTGCCATTGCCTTATCAGTCAGTGTTGAATAGATCATCTCACCAGTCTACTTATGTAACTCAATCTGATCTAAAGGATGGATATCCTTTGCTAGGACTTCAAATTTTGTCCTAATATAATCAGCAGCTGTTTGGGGTTGTTGCACCTTGGGTTTGAAATGGCTCATTATCATTTTTCCCTGTTGGATGTCAAAAGCTGACATCAATCTTTCTTGATTCTTTGGAGCCATTTCCAGATATTGATTATATACCTGGATTCTCAGTGGATCATTCCTGGCCTTGATATTGATAAATGTATTTTTGATATCTCCTGCATCTTTAATTGGAGGCTTGAAAGAAGATATCTCTGTGCTTTTTTGTTTCTGTAGTTCTTTTCTTTGAAAAGTAGTGGATGCCCCACTACCTGCACCTGTTTGCTGACTGTCTTCTCTTTCTTGGCTATCAGAGATTTCTTGAAATGATTCAATTTCTGGAAGAGGATTCAATCTCTGCCTTTTAGTACCATGCTGCTCTGTAGATCTACCAACAGGGGTGGATGTTTCAACCTCTCTCTTTTTCCCTTTTTCCACATTAAGAGGAGTTTGTAGATTGGCAATTTCTAGCTCATTGATCTGAACGGGAGGGATTTGTACCTGACCTTGTTCTTTAGATGTCTCTGGTTGCTCTGTCATTGTGAATTTTTCAAATACTTGTATGTCAGGTTCCTTTTCTTTTCCTTTTGATTCTACTGCCACTGTACTGATCTCCTGCAAATGTTGTTGTGAAGTTCCTGTTGAAGAAAGTCCTGCTGTCTGTACCTGCCCAAGAGAGTCCAGGTCAAGTATCTTTTCAAGGTCTTTCATTACATTATCAATATTGACCTGCTCACTATCTTGCTCTACCAAAGTTCCTTCCACCCATTCATCTGTATTTGCATATTGTTCAATTTCTGGCATCCTAAAATGAATGTATGGAGATAATTTGTTTTTCATTCTTCTGTCACAAATAAAGCTATATGGATCATAGGGTGCCCAGTAGAAACTCTTTTGTAATTTGAGGTAGTCTTCTAAAATCCTTTCGGCTTCTTTCCCAGCTTCCCTAGAATTACACACAAAGGGACCTAATTGGCTCTTTATCCTGAGTTGCGCCTTCTTCTTGGCATTACAGAAATGAACTATATCTGAATTGTTCATCTGTCTGAAATACTCAAGTGCAAAAAGTCTCATTGGAACATATCTGGGCAAATTGAATGGACACAATTCACATCCATAAATCCTAATTTCAGTATAATTCTGATATAAGTACCAATCTCCCACTTTATATTGTTTTGAGAGTTGAAGGATTCTCTTGATTTCATTACTGACTCTGGGAGGAGAAATTCCAGTTAACAAAGTGGTTGCTGGATGTACAAATAGATCAATAAACTCATTGTAGGAGTAAGGAGAATCAGAAGAATGATGGGTGATAGTAGACCAAAAGATAACTGACCTAGGGTTTCCTTTAGCATCAAGTTTTTGAATATGGAAAGGAAAACTTTCTGACTGATAGTATATCATGAGATGATATATGAAGGAAGAATATTTGAATACTCTCTCATTTCCAAATCTCATGAATTGATCATGGATTTTGTCAGCAATATAAGATGCAAAATCATACTTAACAGCAGGAGGCTGTCCAGGGGTAAAAATAGACAATAATACTAGGGTCAATTGGTCAACATACTCACTAGTATTAAAACCCATTATTGAAGATATCATGTTTAAAATAAGTCTGCCCTCATCAGTAAAATAGGTGTGGCCATAAGGGGGAGGGCCTTTAGGCTGATGCTGTGGCAGCATGAAAGTCTGACAAAGACGGTTTAACTCTTCATGGGACAATTGGGTAGACTTCTCAAGTAATTCAGCCATGTACAGAGGAGTGAGGGCTTGACCAGGTTGGAAATGTAGCATCTCATTTATGGATTGAGAAGTTATCGGGAAGAGGACATCTTGACTTGCGGATAAGACTGTTCTTTGATTAGGATCATAGTTGGCATGGCAAAGATGGATAATTTTAGGAAAAATACGGACTGCTGGGAGAAGGTACATGGGCATATTGGATTCCCAGAGTCCAATTATGTCAGAACCATTCAAATAATTGTCTCTGCAGCGACAAAATATTCAAAGGGGATTCTCACTAAGACCCAGGTCTTTAATTTGAAAATCCATATCAGCCAAAGGTAAATAATCCAAGTCTTTATGAGGAGCGTTTAGAGGTGCTACGTTTAAAACCAGAGGAACTTCCATTTTTGGTTCTTGTGGATTCAAAAATGGAAATTCGAGTTTTGACGGGAAAAACAGGTGCAATTGCAAGTTTTGGGAATATAATTACACTTCTCGGGATTTAGAAATGAACTAACAATCAAGCCTGAACCTGCTTTAGTGAAAGAGTACGAAAATCAGGTTTATTACAGAGTTTAGTGGGATTTTCTAGGGTAAATACCTGTTTTTCTGAGGATGACACTGGTTTCAAATAGGTATTGGATAAGGCAAATGATTTCTCGAATGCTTGACTGCAATTTTCTTAGACGAGACAAAGGTTGGCGGTCTTCAACTATGAAAATTTTGAAATAGATGTGCATGGAAGTTTAGTCGTTCTCTGCGAATGAAAAAATGAAAAACGCGGGCTTATTTTGTTTTATTCACAAAGTCAATGGATGGCGGACTTTTTTATTATTTTATTGGATGACGTCAGCATGGTACAGTGGATATGTCACGAGCGGAAAGGTGGTAAGCGGTTTCTATCGCACTGCTTATGAGGGAAGGCGGTTTTAGGTGGAAGGGCAGCGATGTGATACAACGACTGACACGTAGCACGACACTGTTTGAAAACCGCTTGGCCATCGCGCGTTATCTTTCGTACGCGGATGGCCAGCAAAATGAATGAGGGCCGTAGATCTTTGATGGGTTGATCGGACGGTCGAGGAGACAGGAGATGGCGGGGAATTAACAGCGCGGGCCCAATGTAATTAACTGTTAATTAAACCCATCGAGTGGAATTCGATTGGCTGGGGTCGGTTATTAATTAATCGTGTGGATTAATTAATCCCTGGTACGGTGGATG
This sequence comes from Pinus albicaulis, assembly GCA_034641835.2. Classification (NCBI taxonomy): domain Eukaryota; kingdom Viridiplantae; phylum Streptophyta; class Pinopsida; order Pinales; family Pinaceae; genus Pinus; species Pinus albicaulis. The sequence continues at coordinate 33,290 of JAXQQM020090687.1, forward strand.
ACCAGGAATTATTTTATTTTTATTTTTAAACATATATAATATGTTTAAACGCTTTTTCATATTTTTATTTATATAGCAATTAAATCAATGTGATTTATTTACTATAGGGGGCGGAATAATTATATAGATATATTTAGCCAAAAGGGATTGTAATGTGGGTTTTTTATTTGAATAAGTGGGAATTAAGTACTTTTGGCTAAAGTTGTAATACATGGGTTTTTGGGATATTATATTCAAAGGAGTTATACATAATAGGAGAATGGGATTTTTATAAGGAGTTAATATATAAATTAGAGTTAGCATGACTAGGGGACAATGTATACTCAAAATACTTTACACAACTAGGAAAGTGAAGATTTCTGAAGCAAATTTCATTATAACCACTTCAACACTTAGGCTTAGAATAACAAGTAATTTTGAGGGTTTTTTTATGAAATATGGCATGATTTTCCTAAGTAAAATGGGATTTTACTTAGGAAAAGATTTTTAGGAAATGAATGAATGTTAAGTACTTAGACTTTTCCAATTATTAGGCCAAGGTTCCGGTCCCTTCAAAAGTCAAGGAAATGCCTTAAGCCCCTTTAATCTTTAAATACCTTAGTGCTTAGGGAAATTAATGAATTCTTTAGGGAAAAATGAAGGGGAAGTTAATAATCTTGACTTTGCTTTGATGTGAGCTTTTTTCCAATGTATTATCTACCTTTTTTCTTGTGATGAAAGTAAAATTGAACATATTTAGAACCATCATTCATCACATATAATTCTGCAACAACATCTACCTACCCTACCTACTTTACTCTACCATTTTTTCTTCTTTATTAGGGTGCACTTAGACTGGCAAACCCTTATCAATCTTCTTTTTCTTTTACATGGAAAACCTATCTATGTCTACGCTTATTACATCCAAGGGCTTAGATTAAACTGTTGAGCACCTTTTATTAACTCTACCTATCTACTTATCTACCAAGATTAAACTGTTTGGCCAGATATTTATTCTCTATTCTACAACATGAAATTAAAAAATGAATGAGTCAAGTTTAAAGAGTTTGACTCTTCATAAATTGTGGCAAAAGTTTGACAAGCTGCACACAATTTTCTTCAATACAGTGAAATAGTAGTGGCATTTAGACTTGCACACTTTCCTGGTCTATTTTTTTTTGGGGTTCATTTCTTTCACTTTTTTGACCATTTTATTCTTTTTACCCTTTGATTTTTCTTTTAGGGTATACCCTCTTTACATTTTTTTAATTTTTTTGATTTTTTGAAAATATGGAAAACCTTTTGCAACAAGAAAAGGTATGAACATATTACAGAGCTCATAAAGTCAATCATGAAATATGACACCTATTGGTATAGGAGTCTAACAAGTTGCTATGTTACCACAAACAAAAAATATCGGGGTTAGAATAATTACATTACAAAATAAAATGAGTATAACACAGTCAAAATGATCACTGATATGGATAATGAAATCAATTTGCAGCAGCATAGAGACAAGAAGCCAAAAACTGGCATGATCGAAGTGGTGATTTATTAGAGATGCAAAGGATATCTCACTCGAGCTTACCCTGACCTTATTATAGCTTTAATCTGACCCAAAAAGTAGAGATGCTTTGTTTTGCTAGATTATCATTATCCCCTGTAAATTTTTAACATATTATTTTGGATGTAAAAATTATTTTCTCAACGAAAATAGAAATGGGTTTAGGTATGCCTGTCGAACCTTTTCTGATAAATTGTGAACTTCAACCGCTCTGCTTCTTTTTGAAGAAGATGTCCCAGTAGAAAAATGTTTAAATTTTCACCAGAATCTTCTCGCGCCTTCTGTCCCTTACTTGTTAATGGTGAGAAGGTCCGGACTTGAGTAGTGGTTTTTCTCTCTGGTTTTCAGAGCTCGTTCAGGATCGAGCATGAAGCAAACATTTTTGTAACACAAACCCTTTCTTGGTCAACCTCCAGTAATAACCAACAACCGTTGAGGGAGGGGTCAGGGTTTCACCCTGGTATTATCGAATAGCTAATGACCTGGAAGCAGCAGGGCTTACCTGGGAAATGAAAACCAGTGAGATTGGTGTCTTCAACGAAAATTTTCCCTTTACTCACATCCAAACCTGAAAAAAGAAAAAAGATCCCAGTTAAGAAATTTTGTGGTATAATTGTATACACTCTAAGAATGATAAAACAAGAAATGATGCGTTGAAAAAATTAACCTGATACCTGTATTCTTCGTTGAACAACAACCGACGAACTATCTAAGGTAGAGGACTTGAACCTGCAGGAAAGGAGGGTTGTGAACAAGTACCCTGCCACACTGGACCAAAAAACCACCTGAAGGGCCTTCATGAATTATAGTTGTTTCTTAGGCTTATTTTTTTAATGCTATAGGAAAACTGTTACTAACCTTATTAGAGTTCAGAATGAGATTCTGAACGGCTTTCATTTTTTCATTGATTCTATTTCTCCACCTCTGTGTTACACACAAACAACAAATATCAGGTTCAGAATAATTACAATGAAATAAAAATGAGTATATCAGTCAAAGGTAGTCCCTGATACATGATAACTGAGAGAATCCGTTGCAATGACATAGAGACAAGAAGCTAGAAGGCAGTCTGGTCTGATGAGAGAGTGAACTGTTGTTAGAGATGTAATGGATGTCTCACTCGAGCTTACCCTGACTTTATTATAACCTTAATCTGACCCAAAAAGCTGAGATGCTTCGTTTTGCTAGATTATCATTATCCCCTGTAAATTTTTAACATATTATTTTGAATGCAAAAAGTATTCTCTCAATGAAAATAGAAATGGGGTCAGGTATAACAGTTGAACCTTTTCTAATAAATTGTGAACTTCAGCTGCTCTTCTTCTGCTTCTTTTTGAATAAGATGTCCCAGTAGAACATTGTTTAAAATTTTCACTAGAATCTTCTCGCGCCTTCTGTACCTTACCGGTTAATGGTGAGAAGGTCCAGACTCGAGCAATGATTGTTATCTTTGGTTTGCAGAGCTCGTTTAGGATCGAGCATGGAGCAAATGTCTTCTGCAATTTTGGCAGCAGACAAGGTATCGTTACCTTAACGGAGCCCAAACACATCAGGATCATCTAATTCCACATAGCCAAATCTATGACTGAGCAGAAAACTTGTGTAGGAAAGTAAATATTTGCAACTACTTTTACCTTTTCATCCAATGGCTGAATATGTTTTAATCATCTAACATATAATGTAATGATCTCAGGTTATGACACGATACACATAGGAGAGTTGTTTTCAAATAGTGACGCCTTACAACGTAATTAAAAAAACTGGATAATTAAAGTAGTTATGTTCTTTTTTTCCCTTTCAATTAAAATGATTTATTAAAAAATATTGACATAGGAACAAGTGTCTTATGATGTGAATTATTGTTTTTTGGACACATGATATTCATAAGTCAAGGTATTAGTCCTAACTTTACACATTGAGGATCTGCATGGTAAAGTGGGGTAAATCTCCATAGTTAAAAATCTTGTTCCATATCATTAAAGATCTCCATGATAAAGTGGGAGTAAATCTCCTTAGAAAGAAATCCTGTTCCGTGTCTTTTTAAATGTATATATGTTTAAGTTATATATTCATTTTTTTATAATAATAATAATAATAATAATAATAATAAAGTTATGATTTGGTGAGTTTTTTTTGTTTTAATTATAAAAATGTGAAATACATCATGTAGTAAGCATTTTAATACTTATTATGGGTTGATATCTATTGACGTTCACCAACTATTTAATTTATAAATATTTCTCTAGTTTTTAAGTGTTAATTAATATTATAATTATGCTTATATATAAAAATTTATATAATATTTATTTCTTAATAAATGCAATTATATATAGAAATATATATATTTGACATTCATTTTGGACATTTTTGATAGCTTTTAAATAACATAGAAATAGAATTAAGAATAACTATTAATCTTTTATTTGCTAATCAATTGAATTTAAATATGAAGTTTTCAATTCTATTTAACACGAATTTTTCTATAGATATATATTTTATAATTTTATGTTTATAATTAAATTTATTAAATTTTTATATGTTTATTAATTAACATATCTAGCTCAATT
>JAXQQM020077598.1:0-148127 GCA_034641835.2 Pinus albicaulis
GTGTTGAAAATGCAGCAAGATGATGAAGCTTAGTGAAATGAAGTCGCCTTCACTAAGTGGGCCCGCAGGCAAATTCTGGCGCAAAATCTATTTTTAGACATATGGAGCATGGTCCGAGGATTGTAGTATGAGATTCTTGGAGTATGTGTCATGTTGGTAAAAATATATGTGACTCTATTTTTTGGACATATAGGTCGAAGTCTATTTTTAGACTGCCTCTCCTTAAAATAGGGAAGTCAAATATTATTTACCCTTAATAATATTTAGACTATAAACTTCAGTTTACTCTCTTGGAGCACTTCAGTTCGAGCCTTGGAAGTGGCTCATGCATCTGAAAGAGGAATTACGCTATTCCCAAGGGTTTGATGGCATCATGCATGGTTGACTTCAGTTAGGACTTCAATGGCAGAAGTTTGGTGGAGTTAATGAGACAGATAGTGGAGTTGTGTTCTGTTTATTTTAGTTGAACTAGTTGAGATTAGTTTAACTAGCTAATCAATTAGTTATGAGTGGATTGAATTAAATATTATTTAGTTCATTAATTAGTAACTCATTATTCAACTCAAGAACACATCAGTTCACTACAGTGCATGATCAGTTCAGTGGAGACCAGTGAAAGAGGTAGATGAAAGGGTGGAGTTAGCTATCAGTGGCGACATCAGTTGTGCATGAGATTTGCACCAAACTTGGAGGAATTTCCCATGATGATTGCACTGTCAAGCCAAGGAGATTCGAACCTTGGATCTCTATATAGACAGGCCTATATTGCGCCATAGAGGCAAGGCAATTGGCGGTGAGTTTTGAACCAGTAACCTGTTCAAAACTGAGCTAGTTTGTGTGTAACTGTATGAGAAAGTACCGAGTACTTGTGAGGAGTATTGTACTGAGTTTGTTACTTGATTTCTCCATTATAATATACACAATAGCTGCGGGGTTTTCAGCTATAAGCTTTCCCCATACATACTGTGTTAATGTGTATGATGATTTGATGTGTTATCACTTGATTTTATTTCCGCATGTTTGATGATCTGAGTTGATCTGAGTGGAAGAGATTATGTGTTGTGTATGAAGTTCAAATAGTATGTGACCAGGATAGTCTCGGTGGATAATTAATCATTATTCAGCAAATTTCTACATGGTATCGAAGCTATTGAAGCAGATATTGATCATCACAGTGATTACAAACTTATTTCGGTAGACAGAGTCTGCATGCGGGCCAGGTAGCCTCCGGATTCATCTTTCTTCGGAAAGTGAAAGGTCTGGTAAATGCCCCTTGCAGTCGATCTCTATGCTAGAAATAATTTTTTCTCACGATCTAGAGTGGTTGAGCTTTGAGGTGGAATTCGAAGTTTTGCAGCAGTTTTGTTTTCTTGGTGCCAGTGTTGAAAATGTCTTTCAACGGTTTGCGACTCGAATATGCTCTTGAAGGCAGTTCGAATTATGTTGCATGGAAGGATCACATGGAAGCAGTATTAGAAGATAATGGTCTCAAGGAGTTCATAGATACGGATGTCCAAAAACCCACTGATCCTGCTGAAGTCGAAGTATGGCAAAAGAAGATGGCGAAATGTCGAAGGATCCTGTTGGAGGGCGTCAAGGATCATATTGTATCCAGCCTGCATGGAAAGGCTACTCCATATTTAATGTGGAAAGCTTTGACGGATCTATTCCAGAGTAAGAGTGACCAAAGGAAGCCGGCGCTCAAAGATAAGCTTAGGAACATCAAGATGGAGAAGGGCGACAGTATCGCCAAATACCTCACGAAGTTCACCTGCAGATGAGCTGGGAAGTGTGGGGCCGACTGTAGACTGGCCAAGACGAGGACACAAAGGACATGGTCAACCCGGCTCTCGTTGGTCTTCTGAAGGCTTGGCATTCATATCAAGATAGTGTCAATGGTTAGGAGAAGCTGCCGGGATGGGAGCGCCTTTGGGCGGATCTCATGCAGGAGGAGATAAGGAGGACTACCAGGGACGGATCTTCATCAAAGGGAGCTGATGAAGAAAATTGCGCTTTGGCTGCCAAAGCAAAGAAGGGGAAGGGTAAGAAAACTTCTCATTCCGGTGCAAAGGGCAAGAAGTAGGATATGGCGAAAGTGAAGTGTTTTCACTGCCATGATCACGGACATTATGCTACCAATTGTCCGAAGAAGAAGAAAAACAAGCAAGCGGGAAGATCTGCAGATGGAGAGGCTTTGGCTTCGCAGTTCGAGCTTGACTTTTCACTAATCGCATGCTTGGTTTCAAGTGTGATGGGATCGGTGTGGTTCTTGGACAGCGGTGCGTCATTTCATATGACGGGAGATCGGGATTTGTTCTCAGATTTGGAGGACAAAGATTTGGGTGTGCACATCGAGATGGGCGATGATGGTAGATACAGTGCGACTGGTATCGGTACCATATCCTTTCAGAGGGAGTCTGGTAAACCCTTTGTATTGAAGGCTGTCATGCATGTACCTGGATTGAAGAAGAACTTGATCTCTGTGGCGATGTTGGAGGATAAGGGGTATGATGTGGTCTTCAGCGAAGGAAAAGCCTTCCTCCGCAGTAAGACTACTGGAGAGACCCGGAAGATAGGGGTTCGAACCAAGAACCTTTATCAGTTGCAGGTAGATGGCTGCGCAGCAATGGCATGCAAGGCGGGAGAAGTGGTGAGCCGGGATGATGAGGGCGAACTGTGGCACAGAAGATTGGGCCACCTTCACCATGGAGCTTTGAAGATTCTGCAGCAGATTTCTACTGGGCTTCCTAAGGGCACTCTTGCGCAGTCAGATCAGTGCAAGGGGTGTACTTTAGGAAGTATGTGAAAGCCACCTTTCACGAGAAGGATAGTCGCGCCATGACGATCCTTGAGAGAGTTCACACAGACGTTTGTGGTCCTTTCTCAGTTGCTTCGACAGCAAAGCACAGGTATTATGTGATCTTTGTTGATGATTTCTCTCGAAAGTGCTGGATCTTCTTCATGCAGAAGAAGAGTGATACATTCGCGAAGTTCTGTGAGTTTAAAGCACTGGTTGAGAAGGATTCGGGGAAGAAGGTGATTGCTCTAAGGAGTGATAACGGTGGTGAATTCATCTCGGCTGAATTCAAGGAGTTCTGCAGTGCAGAAGGGATTTGGAGAGAGCTCATCGCACCCCATAACCCACAGCAGAACGGGGTGGCTGAGCGGAAGAACAGAACGATCGTGGGTGCTGCACGGGCGATGTTGCATGATCAGGGCCTACCCCTTCACTTGTGGACTGAGGCATGCAATACAACAGTGTATGTGCAGAACCGTTGTCCTCACAAGGTTCTTGGCATGAGTACACCGGAGGAGGCTTATTCTGGCAAGAGGCCTGATATTTCCCATTTGCGGATTTTTGGTTCTCCTGTCTACATGCATGTGACGAAGGATGCGAGAAGGAAGCTGGATCCAACTGCTGAGGTTGGAATATTTGTGGGGTACACTGATACACCTCACAACTACCGGGTATATTTGTCAAACAGTCGCAAGACTGTTGTGCGACGGGATATAAAATTTCAGGAGGAGAAAGCCATGCAGTGTTCGCTTGAGAGGGAGCTACACTTGCATGCAGATGAGGAGCTGTTAGTTCCTAAGGAGGAGCTTCCGGATGTGGATCGGCCACAAGAGGAGGTTCAGGAGGTGGAAGAAACCACCCAGGCAGCGCCAACCATCAGAGGGCGCATGCGCACTACAGAAGCTGAGCGACTGGCTCGGGATGCAGAGAAGGTTGTAGGACCACCTACAGCACAGCGCAGACAGAGACAGTCACCAAATCGGTACACTGGATACATGGCTCTTATGAGTCAATGTGTTGTGACGGAGCCATCCTCTTTTGAGGAAGCCGTGGAGGAACCCGCATGGGTTGATGCCATGATCGAAGAATATGATTCGATCATCAGGAACAGTGCATGGGAGATTGTCCCAAGACCGGTTGGGAAATCAGTTGTAGGTTCGCGATGGATCTATAAGGTGAAGCAGGCGGCTGACGGGAGTGTGGAGAAGTACAAGGCGAGATTTGTCGCCCGTGGCTTCTCACAGATCGAGGGGATTGACTATGAGGAGACTTTTGCACCTGTCGCAAGGTACTCTTCCATACGGACGATCCTTGCTCTCTCAGCGCAGATGGGGTGGCACATTCATCGGATGGATGTGAAGACTGCGTTCCTCAATGGAGTTATTGAGGAGGAGGTGTACATAGAGCAGCCTGAAGGTTTTGAGATCTTCAGCAGTGAGTCGCATGTGCGCCGACTCAAGAGAGCACTGTACGGGCTGAAGCAAGCACCTCGTGCTTGGTACACTCGGATAGACAGCTACTTCACCGGGCTTGGATTCTCCAAGAGTGAGGCGGATCCAAACCTGTACCAGATTGTGGTGGAGGGGAAGCTGTTGATCATCGTACTGTATGTGGATGATCTGATTTTGACTGGCGATGAGCAGTTGATACTTTCATGCAAGGAGGATCTTGCACGAGAGTTTGAGATGAAGGACTTGGGCATCCTTCATTATTTCCTGGGATTGGAGATTTGGCAGCGCAGCGGAGGACTGTTTGTTTCTCAGGGAAAGTATGCTCGGGAGATTCTGGAGAGGTTCAACATGCAAGGCTGCAAGCCTGTTGACACTCCTCTTCCTGGTGGTTGGAGGAAGGAGGATGCTACTTCAGCGGAGGTAGTGGATGCCACTGTCTATCGATAGTTGGTGGGGTCGCTTATGTATCTGGTCAATACACGACCTGATATATGCTATGCAGTTAACCAGCTTTCGCAAGCTATGGTTAAGCCTACCAAGCTCTTTTGGAAGGCAGGCAAGCATGTATTGCGCTATATTAGAGGCACATCGGGATATGGTCTATGGTACAGACAGGAGGATGGAGCGAAGCTTTCTGGCTTCACTGATGCAGATTGGGCAGGGAGTCCAACGGACCAAAAGAGCACATCTGGAGGAGTTTTCAGCATTGGGTCGACAGCAGTTTCCTGGTACAGCAGGAAGCAGAGATCCGTGGCACTCAGTTCAGTAGAGGCCGAGTACATGGCAGCTAGTTTGGCTGCATGCGAGGCTATTTGGATGAGGAAGATCCTCGCAGGATTGTTCAGGTTGCATTTGGAGCCTACAGTGATCTACTGTGATAACCAGAGTTGCATTAAACTCTCGGCTAATCCAATATTTCATGATAGGTCCAAACACATCGAAATCAGGTACCATCATATCAGAGATTGTGTTCAGCGGAGAATCATGATGCTTTCATATGTTCCCACGGAGGATCAGGATGCCGACATCCTGACGAAGGCGCTCACCAGGAGCAAGTTCGAATTCCACAGAGGCAGGATAGGGGTTGCAGATAATCCATATCTTGCTGAGAGGGAGTGTTGAAAATGCAGAAAGATGATGGAGCTTAGTGAAATGAAGTCGCCTTCACTAAGTGGGCCCGCAGGCAAATTCTGGCGCAAAATCTATTTTTAGACTATGTCTATTTTTAGACATATGAAGCATGGTTCGGGGATTCCAGTTTGAGATTCTTGAAGTATGTGTCATGTTGGTAAAAATAGATGAGACTCTATTTTTGAGGTCAAAGAGGTCGAAGTCTATTTTTAGACTGCCTCTCCTTAAAACAGGGAAGTCAAATATTAGTTACCCTTAATAATATTTAGACTATAAACAACAGTTTACTCTCTTGGAGCACTTCAGTTCGAGCTACAGAAGTGGCTCATGCATCTGACAGAGGAATCACGTGGTTCCCAAGGGTTTGATGGCATCATGTATGGTTGACTTCAGTTGGACTTCAAGGGGGTAATTTTGGTGAGCACGAGACACCTAGTGGATGTCTGCTTTATTTTAGTTGAACTCATGATTATTATCTAGCGAATCAATTGAAGGAGGGAGGAAATAAATATTATTTAATTCATTAATTATAACCATTATTCAACTCAAGAACACATCGCTTTGTTTCACAAAGGTAAAGATTCAGTTCAAGGAGACCAAAGAAAGAGATAGATGAAAGGGTGGAGTTAGCTATCAAAAAGGTGATTTGTTGAAAATAGAGATTTGCACCACACTTGAGTGAATTTCCCCATGATGATTGCGCTCGCTGGGCTAAGGGACTAAAATCTCTGGATCTCTATATAGATGTGTTATGCTTGCGTAAGAGAGGAAAGGTAATATGGTGAGTTTTAAACCAAGAACTGCTCTCAAACTAAGCGTGTTTGTGTGTAATTTTAAAGTACTGAGTACTTGTGAGGAGTATTGTACTGAGTTTGTTACTTGATTTCTCCATTATAATATACATAATAGCTGCGGGGTTTTCAGCTATAAGCTTTCCCCATACATACTGTGTTAATGTGTATGATGATTTGATGTGTTATCGCTTGATTTATTTTCCGCATGTTTGATGATCTGAGTGGAAGAGATTATGTGTTGCATATAAATTCTAATTGTATGTGATCAGGATAGTCTTGTTGGATAATTAATTATTATTCAGCAAATTTCTATGTAAATTAGCCTACTATGTAGTTGATTAAAGAATTCAAAATTCAATATAAGAAGCCAAAGACTAGCCTGATAGTCTCTACTGAAGAAAATAAAAAACAGCCAAAAATCATTGAACTTGGAGAGAAAAGGTGTCCACATCAGTAGGAACAAGTGTTCCCAATACTCTTCCCACATACTCACCTTCTCAAGGGCATCTAGATATCATTCAGACTACTAGAACCAAATCACCTGATGATCAGAATATCTTTTCAAAGTTCCTAGAGATAAAGCAGGAGAATGAGACATTAAAGTCAAATGTCTGTAGCCAATTCTGGAAGCAGACCTCCACTTCTCAACAAAAACTTCTCTCTACTTTTGAAAGTGATAAAGGTAGGATGAAAATGGATTTATTACAAGCCCAAGTTCCATTTACAAAATCTCCATCAGGCTACAAGAAGACCATATTTTCATTTGATACTAATCAAATTCATCCAATAGATCAAATGGATATGCACATGTAGCCTGGTGAGATGTTGTTTTCCACCATGACCACTACATCCATGTCTCTGACTAAACTTGGGACTGCTTTATCTATTGTACAATCTCAACTTAAGATTGATAAATTGTCTTCTCTAGCTAAGGACAACAAACTAATGTCTTTGGAAGACATTGTAGTCAAAATTGGATATGATCCAAAGGATTTTAAGGTTGTAGAAGAAAAATGCATACATTACAGCTCTGCAAAAACAGTTAAAGTTGCCTTCTACAGAAGACCCACAGACCAAGGAGATTGAAGAAAGTGAGCAGAATAGAGAAGAAATGCTCAAGTTAATTATTGAGAAAAATATCCAAATTAAGAAAATGGAGCAGCAGATTGAAGGACTTATTAAGGAGAAATAATCAACTCAACTTGCCATGATTCCAATCAAACCCGTCCCTATAGCAGTTGCAGGTACAAAACCTAGTTCATCATCAACAACCATTGAGTCTACCTCAACATTATGTGATCCAACAAGGATAACACAGGAATTGGCCACACAAAAATAGGGAAATGAGAATATTATAGAAAATTTTAAGAATTTAGAAACACAGAAGATTAAAAATGACACTTTGTATGGAGGAAATGAAGAAGTCCCATAGGTTGGGACTTAATATTATGAAGTTATAAGGTGAGGTGTTAATGGCAAACATGTTGGCCCATTCCAAGGAAAGTATATGGACGGAGATCAAATAATTAATGACAGATTTATGGCCATCCATACAGATCATTTTTGAACAACAAGAATTGATTACCAAATGAAGAGCAGTCATAGAAAAAGAGAAAGAATCAGTTAAGACTAAATCAGAAGAAGCCTCAATATGATAAAAGTGCTCAATTCAAAGAGCAGAGTAGAATTAGAGCAGATAAATATTGCAGACAAAACAACCACCATCTTGGAAATAAAAAGGACTACCTAGATTGGTAGCTTCAAATGACAAGTTGGTTAATCTGGAGGAATATTGCAACAAGTTGTATACCATTGAAATAGACAAGGCCAAGTTTGCAGTTATTAAAGGACATATAATAGGCAATGCCTTTCTTGAAGCCTTGGAGTTTGATTTGATCATAAAACATGAAATCAAACATCCGTTTCTCAACAAGTCAACTTTCTAAAGGTATATAGAGGTGGATGAAGTATTCAAAAAGCTGGTAAATCTGGAGATTCCAAGTGAAGAAAAATGGGATAAACTATGTGAAACAATCGAGTAATTTCTGATTCCAACAGCATGACAACATGGAAACATTTTTGGGGCCAAATCATCTACTGTTTCCTAAAAAATAGTGACAGATCATTCGGCAGTTTTGTTTTCCTATTATTTGATACTATTATTGTAATTAGTTTTAGATATTTTCTAATTCATAGAAACTAGTATAAATAACTCCCAATTCGATTTATTAAGGGTTCCACCCTTGGATGAGAATTTTGTAAGAAGAAGTGTAAAAGCTTTGACCATTGATGATAATAAAAGGATTTTGGATTTGTTTCAATGAGTTTGTTCTCTTGTAAGTTTTCTAGTTTTCATTACATCTTGTTTTTTGCATATGTTTAATGTTTATGAAGATAACTAGGTAAGAAAAAGTTGTACTTCATTCTATCTTAAATCCCCTGAGGTTATTATCTATATTAGAGAATGACTTGTTGAACTGTTTGTTTATGTACGTCCCTCTACAAGAATTAATTATTAGCATCTTCATAATATTAAATATGTTTTTTAAGTTGCTAAACATTGTTTGACAATATTTCACACTTATGATTACTAAAACATTTAGTTTGAATATTTAATTAATCATACTTTCTTACATTTTCTACTTTCACACATGCAATCTCAAATCAATGTTTGAAGTAAATAAATAACCCTTTCCTTATTGATTAATATTATTTAAATTTTAAGCACAATTGTATGCAAATTGCTTTATATATTGGTCATCCACAGATTCCAAACTTAAAACAAACAAAATATTATAGATGCTTTGGCATAATTAATTGAACCCAATTATCTTAGAGCACAACATCATACTGGAGCCGTTGCTGGGGATACGAAATTGATTCTTTTTTCCCTGGGATAGTGATAATCCTATTCATTTAGAGGTGATTAAAGGTCTAGTTAGGTCAAAATATTTCACCTGGCGACTTCACTGAACCCAAGATGGCTCCTTCAAGGCATACTAGGTCTCATTCTGATTTTGAAATTGTGTTGCCTCTATCAGATCCAGAGAGACTGGTAATGAAAGCCTCTTCCAGAAGAAGACATCAAACCCCTTCTTCCATTCCTAACAAGAGACCACTACAGTTCTTGATCCTTTTACATATGGACCTATTCCCCTTATTTCAGAAGATCTACCTCCAAGAGTGCATGAATTAGTAGCCAAAGGGGTTGATTTCCAATATTCTTTGTTAGTTCATTCTTTAGAGTCTTATCAAATACCTTAGGTACCTTCTGAATCCCCTACATCAAAATAATAATTGGATTTACATCTACCTAAATTCAAACCTACTAATTTCATATCCCCTACTTCATATTATTTTCAATCCACTTCTACACAACCAAAGGATCTCTTTTCCCTCTATTCAAACCATTTATTTGAACACAAAGAAGGAGAAGAAGAGGTCTGCCATTTGAAAACCCTTGAGATCTGTAAAAAGATCTTCAAATTCACTTCGTCCTCCACCTTCTTTTAACCCAACATCTTCACCTCCTTCTTCCCCTACTTTATCTTCTTCTTCTACAACCACCACCACTGAATCTTATTCATCTTCATCACTAGGTATGGTTGGTTTTAGGCCTATTGTTCAAGTAATATATGTTTCATTATTACTCCCAAAAATACTTTATGATTTTCCTACTGGATATTTGAAGCATCTTCCAAGATTCAATGGGGAAATTAGTCTATCAGTTGAAGATCATCTAGCAACATTTCTAGATTTTGCTGATAATATGAACATAGAGCATGAAAATGTATATGTGAGATTGTTTGTGCAGTCTTTAGAAGGCAATTTTAGGAACTGGTTTAGACAACTACTAGTAAATTCCATTAGATATTGGGAAGAATTAACAACTCTCTTTAACAATCAATGGGGTATGAAAAAATATCTTGTCTATTTCTTAACATAATATGAAGAGCTTAAGAGAATTATGGTGAACCAGTATCTGATTTCATCAAAATATTTAACAAACTTTATCACAATATGCCTCCTGACTGCAAACCTCCAGTAGCAGCAACAAATTTTAGGTTCTCCAAAGCCTTTGAACATGATTTTGCAGTCATGTTAAGGGAAAGAACATCCCGTACCTTAGAAGACATGCAAACAAACACTATTGAGGTTGAATCAAATAGGTTTGCTTCAGCTAAGCTAAAAGCCAAAGCTAAAAAAGCCCAAAGCAAATTAAAAGCAAATCAGGAAGCCTCTTCTTCTTCTAAATCCAAAAATGAAGATAAAAAAATAAATGAAATTACATCATTACTTAGAAACCTTTCCAATAGGATTTCTAAAATTAAGACACAACCTAGAGCAGTCCATAAAACTATTGATAGATCTTAATCACAAACCCAAGGTCAATTCAAGAAAGCTCCTCAATTGCAAATTCTTCAAAGACCTAATAATTATGAACAAATCCCTCCGCCTCTCTTGATTGATGATAAAAAGTGTGATGATAACTCTTTGTCAATCAAAGAAAATATTAACAACCTTGAAAATACATCTGTTCACACTGTTATAGAGCCACAAGTGAAATCTGCTGAAACTCAAAGTACTAATATTCAACCTTTGAATCAGCCAAATGACACTACTCAAAATGATAGAACTGTTTTGACTGCTTTTAATGTTGAAAGAGAGTTAGAAAGAGCTAAAGTTCCCATTCCACTATCATAACTCTCAAAGAATCTTGATATAAGAATCAAGTCAAAAAATGGTGAACGGATAGAGAACGAAGCGAGGGTGCACCATCTCCTAGACATTCTCGAGGCTGCGGAACGGCTCAAACTCTTTAGAGCAGAGCTATTGGAAGACGACGGTTTCGATGCCGCCATCGCCGAATGCCACGGAGTTTTTCATGTAGCAGCTCCTATCAATTTGGCACCCAAAGATGCAGAGGTAAAGCCCTCTAATTAATCTCCGTTTATGTTTCAAAATTCATGGTACCAAACATACCCAAATGTTCATATATATATATATACACAGCTGAGATTATATGATCATATGAACATGTACTGTATATATATATCAATATATTCAGCGTTTTTTTCTTTCTGAAAAATATATAATTCGTGTTCTGGCAGAACGATGTGATAAGGTCGGCCGTAGAGGGAACGGTGAGTGTTCTTAGGGCATGCACGAAGGCCCAAACCGTGAAGCGCGTGGTGGTTACATTGTCTACATCTACGTTTATGACAAATGAGTCAGTGGAGCAGAATCTGACCGTTGACAAATCCTGCTGGACAGAAGTTGATTCCCTCTGGACTAAAAAGCACCCTTCCTGGGTGGGTAATGGGTAGTGGGTAGATAGATACATACATAGATAATTTACAAGGCTACAAGATCTCGAAATTTTTTATTCTATGACCTAAGAGACATCATTTATTTTATGGTGCAGGAATATGCGGTTTCCAAGATTTTGGTAGAGCGAACAGCTCTCCAATACGGAAAGGACTACGATCTGTATGTGGCGACCATCGTTCCTGTGCTTGTAGTCGCCTCTTCCATTACCCAGAAGTTCCAGACAGTGTTCAGGCGGCCCTCTCTCTCATCACTGGCGTCCCATACTTGTTGCAACTATTGAAAGGCTTCCAGGCGTTAGCGGTGTGTATTCCACTAATACACGTGGACGACCTCTCAAGCGCTCATATTTTCCTGATGGAGAACGCCTCTACTGAAGGCCGCTACATCTGCTCCTCAATCAACACCTTCATTCCACACCTTGCATGCTACCTGTCAAAAAGCTATCCGGAGTGCAATGTGCCAACCCAGTGAGCATCATTATTAGTATTGTATTGCTTTCTATTGACTACATATGAATGTATATACCCATATTGAGCAATATAATGTTTGTGTGCATTGTGTACACGTCCAGGTTTGTGGATGTGCCAGAGACCCCAAAGGTGAACATTTCATCGAAGAAATTGGTGGAGAGTGGTTTCTCCTTCAAATTTGGCATTGATGAAATCTACGATGACTCTGTGGAATACTTGAAGAGCAAGGGGTTGATTAATTAGGAAGGGAATACCACTAAACCCAAAGAGGGACGTGTGATGAGCGATGAGCGATGGCAATAAAATCGCGATTTGATTTGTTTCGGTATGTGATGTTTCGGTTTTTTTTTCAATGCAAAAAATATTTGGTTTATATTATGTACTAATGTAATACTTTTTTTTTTCTATTTCATGTTGTTACATATATTTCATATCAATCTGTTCAAAATCACTTCATTTTCATCATTTACATAATATATCTTTTCCTCGGCATAAATCCTATCCTCAACTAATTATTGTGTTGTGTAATAGGTTCACTCAAAAACAAAAGGAAGCTAATTTGACTTTGCATCTAATTTGAAGTACATTTTATTAAAAGTCAAATTGACCGAGGAATTTGAGGTAGCTAAGGACTCTTTTTAATATTTTATACAACTAGACAATATTATCTAGTTATCACACTAATCAGAGTCCTATGATGGACCAGAACTATTCGTTGTTGTTGATGGTAAGAACAGGATTATATTCTCATGTCGAAAGTGAAAACATTTTCTCAAGTGTATTTTCTCAACTTTCGTTAATTAAAACTGGTTAATCAATTTGATTTTTATCTGGTGTTTTTTTTAACTATGTTATGTTTTATGGGTTTTTTTTAAATAGAAATGGTAAGTATACATGGATTCAGCATGAAAATTTTATTGATTTTATATATTAAATTTTGAAAAAAATTGAAAAAATATATGTGATAATCTCTAAAAATTTAAAATAGTTATACTTAAATTAGACTTTTTCATTAGATATAATTTATTTTAATTAATTGTTGTTGAATTTAAATATTAGAAATTTATTTATTATAAAATAATAAGAGTTAAGTTTTATAGTAAATATTTATTTTTTCCTAAATAATGAAGATTTTAAAATATATATATTTTAAACTAATTTATTCAATTAATCTTGATAACGCTATTTGTTTTCCCAAAGGATGATAGTTTTCATTTAATTTTAGATGATCTAATTTAATATTTTTGTTTTTAAGAATGAATTTAATGTTTAAAAAAAATTAAAAGTGATTTAAACATTGTGATTGGAACACTATATAAAGAATGTCACTTTCACTAAGATTGAAATTAGGTGTCAACTTTATCATCCTAGATCTATTTTAATGTGGGATTTATAAGTGTAAAGAGGATCAAATCTATCTATGTGCAAACCTCCAGTACAAAATTTGAGGAAATGTAAAGATTTGATCTCTCTTGGCGTTGGGTTAAGATGGATCTAGGCTTATTTCAATCGTGCATGGTCACACAAAATTTATTAAACATCTAATTATTGTGATCATTTACCTCATTTAGAGAGAGTTAATAACTTGAATGGTGAAATAAAAAATTGTGAATGCAAAGTGATAATGTAATATGTCAATGATATGTGCTTATGAATAATATGAATGTAGTTAATTACAAATGGTTCTATTGTGATCGCTTCAAACTATTTTATCTTCTACTATTTTTACTGTCGTGTTTATAGTTTAGTCATATTTATAACAAAATCATACAGTAAGTGTGCTGAAAATTACACCATTTAAACCTTTAACTTGAACTATTGCAAAGAAAAATCATACCTTTATCGCTTCGTCTCCAATATTAATTAGTAGTTTTTTCCAATGTCAATCATTGTGACTTGTGGAGTCTTAGAACGGTTTCAATGTTATTTTTTTTATGAAGACTTCATCCAAAGAAAGTAACCAGAATATTGAATGGTGGAGAATGGGAATAATAAGAATGTAGTCAATTAAAAATAGTTTGCAAATTCAAGTAGCAAAAATTTCAAGTAAGTGAACATTTGATTTAAGATGAAAATTCAAGTATTTTATTTATGGTTGAATTTTTATAAAACAAAAATCAATGCATGTCATTGATTGTTTTTTTTTTTTCCTACAATGAAATCAATGCACACCATTAATGTAATTAATTTGAAATTAATGTACACCATACATCTAGTTACATCAAATTAGAAATCAACATCTACATTGAGATAAATTATTAGTGCAAGTGTTGAGGAGGTAACCTCTACTACGCAGGCTTATCCCTAATAGCCCAGATCGGGTCTAGCAACAATCAAACACGCTACAACACAAGCTCCTAATTGCAAAAATCAAAGCGCGATAGAAGGCCTACCTCAGGTCCAACGCTGTTGTCGTTGCGGAGAGGATAGTGCTCTTGATCCCTTGCTCCGACAGGTCACAATTCCACCACTTGACGCGATCGAACACCTGCACATACAAGAAACACGAAGAACATACGAGTGTAAAACCAAATATTTGCAATCATGTGTCAGTCAGAGAGGATACAACTCATAATTGTAAAACATAGACAATACAAGTGGAACTATAATCGTAGTCGCTTATAATGGGCGAGGATGATACAACAAGAACATGGCATGAATCTGTACGACGGATCACCCGACGGAATACATCTCGGTAAAGCTTGTCGGGAATAGGGACAAGCCTCTCTCTTCGATCATCAATCTCCTTGCTATGGATTTGGCACTATGAGGACTATCAAAGCTCTTGCAGCATTCTTTAGGCTATGAAGGCTCTTGGATATTAGCTTGCAAAGGGAAATGGCAAGCTTATATAGATGGAGGAAGGGGAGTTGGGATCCCTACAATCATGGGATTGGCCCTATCCTCAAGGAAGCTTCCATGGGAGGTGGCAAACTACTTCCTCTACATGGAAATCTGGAGCCAAACGTCCCAACTCAATTTAGAGACCAGTTCAGGAGTTGGTTAAAGTCAATCTTCCGCCATTTATTTTTTAAAAACACCCTTTATTAAGCCTGGCGCGAGTGCGACTCTGAGACAGAGCGCCAATTGGCGCGCCCTCTTTGAAGGATTTCCCCCATTGGTGCGGGTATAACACAGGCTAGTCGCGCCAAGGGTGAAAAGGCTATTTTTAGGGTTTTTCACAAGGAGATGTCTTCAGGGGAATGAAATTCCATGTCTAGGGGAATGCCATGAAAGTGTTTTCAGGTTATGTCACTGCTCACAGGTCACGGAATAAGCCCTCCAATGTGCGGGATGGGGAATTGCAGGGACGGTGAAAAATTGTTGTGTAACAGATGCCCCCTAAAGCATGAGGCCCGAAAGAGAGAGAGGGGTGAAATGCTTTACGAGAACGTGTCCAACTGAAAACACCGCCGTCGGAAAACCTACGTAGAGAAGTACAATTGATATCTTAGATACATGATATATACGTGGTATGGGCGCAGCCATCCATAATAGAGTATACAATAATCCAGATCCAGGGCATGGATGTAGCCATCCAGTGAGGATCGATAAATAGACTCAGGCATGGTCGCAGCCATCCAATCAGTGAGTCATGTAACTAATCATAAGAATCCACAAAATCGTAGCCTGGATTATAACAGAGATAGAGATCCGATCTTGCTCCACATCGAGAAGAACAAAGTACAGTTAAACATAAGAATATGAGTTGAAGTGAACATGTGAGAACAGCAACTTTCGATTTTTGACTATGAATGAAAACTGTTAACAGACGCAAGAGGTACCACCAATAATGACAATGGCCCTCAAGGTACTATAGGTACAATCTACGACATGTGAATCAATGAGTTGGCGTGGAACACCCGTAGAATCACTCGATCGGAGGCCAATAATGAGAACCTCACGTAGAATGCGAAGAACCTGCCATTGAGGCATGCAGGCTCCAAGGTACCATAAGGGAGTCTCTAGATCAGCTTCCTGGATAATGAGCTGAAGTCGACAGGAAGTGACCTTGATCGAAGGTGGGCCATAATGTTTCCCACATCGACGCGAGACAGAGGAACATAATGTCTTTGTGAATCAGGATCAGATGAGAATCAGAGGAAGTTTGAAATTTGCAGAGGTCAACTTCTCTTGAACATATGGTGGCACGACAGTGAGTTTGGCAGTATTTGACATCAACAGATCAGACGTCATGATGACGGGACAAAGAGAAGATGAGAGGTCAAAATGGATCACCCAAACCCACGGAGGCAAGTGGAAAATGAGATGAGATGTCCCCAACCTAACACGAATGCAAACAAGTGCCATGTTCAAGAGCGACATACTGCCGACACGAAAATGATGTTAGTTCCATTTTCCCCACCATTTCTGGCGAGTACCTCTTTATTTTTACACAAGCTTGAAGAGGGTACCATATGCTTGTTAATTAAGTCCATCCTAGTACATTTTACGAGCCCTAGGAAGGAGGAACTCAGATATCGTCATCATGACTGAATCCAATGTCATTAGGGTTTAACGAGTCTGACAAAGGAAGAACTCGGTGTCTTTTCATGTTTAGAGAGTTTGAAAGACAGCGGAAAAGTAAACTCCAACAGTCCCTTTTCGTAAATAGTTCCTCAGACCCGAAAAGGTAGAAAACAATATTTGAGAAAACCTCCTAGTCGCGATAGGCTAGGGTATTCCTTTTTCGTAAGCAATCTATCCCAGCCTGAAAAGGGGGTAAACATATACTGGGTAGATGTCGTTTCGCGTCCACTTTAACGAGATCGAAAACGACAAGGGACTCAGCAATATTTTCATGTTTAGAGAGTCAGAAAAGAGCTGAAATATGACTCTAAAATGACTTTTTCGTGTTTTTACCGAGTCCGAAAAAGTATAAAATACAACTCGTCGCACTGTCCAAGTCGCATACAAACTTGTCGTTGCACACAAAGCAAGTGTAAAATCCATTTTTCGACAAAATATATTAAAACACTGAGAAAAAATGACACTTAAAACCTAAATTTTGACTTAAAAATTTATAAATAGGCTTCAAATGGTAAAATAAAATTACTTTTACTTTTTACCTTACTTGGAGAGCAACAGTGGTATGTTTGTGTGTAAACTTGCGGCGGTGATTGCGACTGATCCGGGACGTCATTCAGCTCCTCGTTTGTTCCAAGTAAAAGGCGTTCCCTTAAGCTCTATTTTAATTCAATTTTTTATGAGTTCCATTGTGTATTAGACTTCTGGAGGGCCCCTTTTAAAATTTTAGGGCTTGCTCCATTGGCGTGGGTATCGGGCACGGACCCGCGCCAATAGACATTTCTTCACAAAGGGGTTGCGCCAATGGCGCAACTCAATTTTACGCTTAGAAATTGAAAAATTTGAGCTACCCATGTGGATTTTCGAATGTACCAGAGATCTAAAAAAGCATTTTTTATTGTGTTGATGCAGATATACAAGCACAATGGTTATCGAATGGAAGGAGAGGGAACATGAGGAGGAAGATGAAATGGCTATGGAGAATGAAGCCAGTATGAATGCACTGAAGAAATGTGGACTCAAGAAATTCTTTCTTACTCCATGTTTACGAGCTCAACCTGAGCTACTACAATACTTGGTTAGGATATGGGACGAAAATGAGGAAGTTTTTAAATTTCGGGACCAAGTGTTGGAACTTGAGGTTTTCGACATGTATTTTATCACCGAGTTGTCGCGCAGAGGCCCGGTACCTATTTTGACAGGCAGCAGACCTTCTGGTGAAAATATGGAGCAGGTAATGGCGAGGGTGTGCCCAAGGGCATGGACTGGATCAGGAAGCGGGAAGGTGGACATCCACACTGTCCAGGATCTAGCACTCAGAGTAGTGCTACACACCATTACGCGGGCTGCAGGATCGCAGGCATTGCATGAAGCAACCAAAGCCCAACACATACTAGCCTCTGAGTTTATGAGTCCTACACTGTTCGATTGGGCTACAAAGGTGACAACCAATATCAAGAGGTAGCTGACAAGATGCAAGCAAGTAAAACTAAAGCAGTTTGGCTACGGTTCCATTTTGGTGTCGTTCATCTTGGAACGACTACCTATCTTTCAGGGCCAAGGGGCCATAGTTGTTGAGCCGGTACCACGAGAGCCGAGGATGGCTCGTTGGGCAGCACTTATGCCCAGGTTAGGAGGAGGCCAACAGATGTCTTGGAGGCCTGATTTTTTTGGGTGGTTGCGGCGACAGTTGATCGTGGTCGAGTACTGGCCCTACGCTGGGACCGATTTCGCCAAAGATCCCGATCTTCCGCTCCCGGAGGGGGAGGATGGGATGAGGAGTTGAGTATGATACTATCTTTTTGATTTTATGTATTTATGATTTTTTTGGTAATACATGTTCATTCTAGTAATATTTTTTGTGTGTATGCAGACGTCGGCCCAGAAAGGCCCGCGGGGATGTCACCCATTGCGCGGAGAACCCATGTCGATCATGACCCTCAGGCCGAGGGTGGCGAGGGAGGTGAATTGATTCAGAACCTAGAGGGCATCGCCCGAGGGATTCCGGACTATGCACGGCTAGCAGATGTTCCGCTAGCATACCAGGGACACACTGTGGGGGTGCCCAGTCGCCTCCACCGACTACTAAGACGCTTAGTGCGTGCAGTGGCTTGTTACCACGAGCACCATGCAGATTAGACATTAGGGTTTTTTCTGCATATTTTTTGAGAGACATGTCGTCTCCAGCTATATTAAGACGAACATGTATATTTTTTGATCTTATGTGATGCACACTATGTAAACATTTCGACACACATATATATATACCTATTTCTGGATGGATCTCTTTACATGTGATGATGTTTTTGTTTTATAAATTGCGCAAATGTCTATCTAAAAATATATTTGCTACTGCATCTGTTAATGTATTCATATGCCTGGGTATATGTTGATAAGTGATATAGTAAAAATTTCTCTCCAGTAGACGAATACGCAGATACAGACGTAAAATGGATGGGTTTCTAACCGAATAGTGACCATTAAGCTGTAATACTACAAGTTGCGAGTCTAGATACACAAGTAATTCACGAATTCCGAGGTCCACAACCTCGGTTAATAATTCCAACATAGCACTATATTCTGCGATATTATTTGTAGTAGGACCCAGACACACACCTTGCAAGTTAACCAATTCACCAGCAGGATCATAGATTACCCAGGCTGCCGAGGACAGATTCCTAGTACTACGGGAGGCACCATCCGCGAAACCCACAAACGGAATAATAGACATCTGCACAATCAGGAAGACCTGATCAGCCAAAAGATGCTCACATCGTACACCACACCACACATGCACACAAATGAATATACACACCTATGTACACACACCACACCAAAAGAAAAATTCAAGCGTAGTATTTTTTAAGGTACAACCCATTTCTAGGTTGTGCCAACGGAACTCCTTCATAATCAATGAGCTCATAAGCCCCATTTTTCAATATTCGTTTTACTATGTAGGGCCCATGCCACATGGGTTGGAACTTTCCTGCTCCAATTTTGTCATGCACTTGGTCGTATAGGAGGACAAGGTCCCCTTCGACAAAGGAACGTGGAGAGACTGATTGATCAAAGTGAGATTTGACCCGCTTCTTTTGTGCCTCAATGACTAAAGCAGCCAAGCGGTGAGTTTCATCCAGCCGTTCCAAATACAAGAGACACTCTTCTTTAGGAGAAGTGTCGGGCAAGAGTTCCACAACCAACTTCAAAGAAGGAATTTCATACTCAACCGGAAGATTTGCTTCCAGACCATACACCAATTGGAATGGTGTGAATCCGGTCGCACTCTTTGCTGATGTCCGGTAGGCCCATAGAGCTGAGAAAAATTGGAGGTACCAATTGGAATTATGAATACCAACTGTTCGTTGAAGCAATGTGACCAAAACCTTGTTCACAGCCTCAACCTGGCCATTTTCCTGGGGGTAATATGGCGTTGAGCTATCATTTCGTAAGCCCAATCTTGATGTCAACTTGACCATCATATAATCTCGAAAGTGAGTGCCATGATCGGTTACAATAGCCTGAGGGACCCCAAAACGTGCAATAATGTGGTTGAAAATAAACTGGGTAGCTGTCTTACCGTCGGCGGTTAGTATAGGCATCGCTTTGGCCCACTTGGTAAAGTAGTCGACAACGACGATTATATATGCATGCCCCCCAGCCGAATGAGGGTTACACGTCATAAAATCTATCCGAATGTAATGACAGGATGCAGAGGGAGAGGTGGCGTGTGCATCTTGCACTGAAAAACCTGGCATGCATGATATTTTCGGACTGCAACAATACAATCTTTGAATATCGACGGCCAGAAGTAACCTGCACGTAGAATCTTCTGGGCAGTGGCATATCCGGACATGTGACTACCACAGGCACCATTGTGACAGTCATTCAAGACTCTTTCAGCCTCTTCCAGGGTCAAGCACTAGCGGAGCACCGAATCTACCCCAACCCGGTATAATGTATCTCCTACAATACGGTAGGGTTGAGATTGATGCCGAATCCGACGTCGGGCATCTTTGGTCAACTCAGACCGGAACGTTGATGTTTGAAGATAGAAAATAATTTTGCTGTACCATGGGTCGCGAGTGCTGATAAGGAAGAGTGTTTCGTCCGGGATATGATCCTCGGAATGAGATGGGGTGGAGTCTGTCGGGAGGGAGCAAATGAGATCCGCAAAAACCAATGATTTGGTCGACTTAGCAGTGGTGAACTCTAAGTTGAACTCCTGAAGGATAACGATCCATTTGGATTATTTGCCCCCCAATAATTGTCGAGATAGAATATATGTCATGGGGTTGCAATCTGAAACCACGGTTGTTGTATGCAGCAGGATGTAGTGGCGAAAACGCTGCACAGCTTGCATTGCGGCTAATGCCAGCTTCTCGACATGAGCATAGCATGTCTCTGTGTCAAGAAGGTTCCGTGATAGATAATAGACAACATGTTCATTGCCATCATCGTCATCCTGTACCAGAACCATAGCTATAGTGCTAAACGTGGCGGCCAAATATAGAGTGAAATCACGATGATAGTTTGGGGGACGAAGCAACGGAGCATTAACAAGTAAGGTCTTTAGCTTCTCAAAATATCGTTGAGCAACCTTGTCCCAAAGGAAGGGAACGTTCTGCTTTAAAAGATGCGTGAAACCTTTGGCAACTTCTGCGTAGTTCGGGATGAAGCGTCGAAGGAAATTAGCTTTTCCTTGCAGACTCTGCAATTGATATAATGAGGAGGGTGATGGGAGATTGACAATAGCCTCGACTTTTAGAGGGTTGAGGAGAATCTCGTCCTTGGAGACTATGAACCCCAAGAGACGGCCAGAATCCACGCAAAAGACGCATTTATGAGGGTTAAGCCAGATATTATAGCGTCGACAGCGAAGGAAAATCTGGCAAAGGTGTTCTAAGTGGTCCTCTCGCCAAGCTGAGTGAGCTGGCAGATCGTTCAGATAAGGCTGAACGATATGGCGTATGTCGTGGAATGCGTAAGACATCGCACGCTAGAAATTAGCTCCAGCGTTATTCAAGCCGAACGGGAGATTTTTATAAGCAAAGGTACCCCATGGACAGATGAATGCAGTCTTGTGTTGATCGGCGGGTGCAATGTTTATCTGATTATACCCGAAAAATTCGTCCATCAAGGAATAAATCTCACTCCCAGCACATTCGTCGATGATTTGATCTATGAAGGGAGTAGGATAGTTGTCCTTGGGACAGGCGCGATTAATATCACGATAATCAACGCAGACCCTTATAGTGCCATGTTTTTTATCTACAGGGACAATATTTGAGACCCATTCTGTGAGGGGAATCAGGTAAATGAAGCCCGCGTTCAGAATTTTTTCAACTTCTGCTTTAATGGCAGTGACTTTGCGAGGATGCACTGGGCGTAAGCGTTGGCACATGGGTTTCGCACCAGGATAGGTATGAATCTCGTGCACTACTATGCTAGGATCAGTCCCAGGCATTTCCTCATAGGACCAGGAGAACACGTCTCTGAATTCTCGAAAAAGATCAGTATAAACTCGTATCTCATCAGGAGAACAAGTTACTCCCACATGTATGTTTTCAACTATCCCCGGTTTAACGAAGATGTCAATAGGAGTGGTTTGAGTAATGTTGCTCAGGTTTCCCTCTGAGAAGACCTCGTGTGTCAATATAGGCGTCTGGAGAGGTGGAGTGGGAAACTGAGATGAAAAACACTCTAGGCAATCTGACATTGCCCCCAGACTAGGCATAAAGGAGGAACGATGATGTGTATCGCTCCAAGGCAGCTCCTCAAGAGACATGGCTTCAACAATGGCTTCATCAGAAGGAAAATTCTCTTTAAGAGGATCAGGCAAGTCAGCCTCACCGAGCCAGGGGGATTGAGAATAGATATCTAAAGCCATGCTCGAAAGAGCATGTTGAGGAGGGGGAGGATCGGATGCGGCAATGATTTCGCAGTAATTAATCTCTACTAGAGTTAAGGGAATCGATTCTCCAAAATCAGTCACCTGTTCAGGCGAAAGGATGATCCATGGGTCATCAGACCTAGAGACCATATTAACTTGAACAGTGTGCGGTGGTGGCGCGGGAAAAATACCCATGAGGACGGGGTCCTTGAAGAGACCAGGTCCTACACTATCGGGGGGATTAGGGATCTTATCCACGTAAGGAAAGTTGTTCTCAGAGCTGCAGGTGAAGAAAGACAACTGATCCAAAGTAACGATTTTTCCCTCATGAGGGAACTTAAGAAGTCGAAAGAGGGTGGATGGCATGCATAGCATAGCGTGAGTCCAACTGCGGCCGAGAAGCAGATTGTAGTTAAGTTTGGCGTCAACCACTTCCACTTCTACGCTGACTGTCTTCCCCTGTAACGTAATTGGCAAACTCTCGAGAACACCCAGGGGTTTGGATTCCCGACCATCGAATGCCTCTAAGGCATTGGGAGATGATGACAGGGCCGGAGAGCCAATGGCCTTCCAGCAGGTGGACGAAATGACACAGGTAGAAGCACCTTCATCCACAACGGCCTGATGGATATTAAGACCGTTGATCCCGACCTGAATAATGAGAGCAATTTGATGCGGAAGCCGGTGGGTAAAATTTTCTAAGTCGAAGGTGAGAAGACTAGAATCGGCGGGATCAATTCCACCGATTGCAGACAATAGAGCTTTTCATTGTGAAGGGAAACTTTGAAGGACTTCCAATGCGGACATAGCAGAAGGCGCCTGTGCCAAATCCTCAACAATACTGTAGTGCTGAGCGGCACGGGCATTTGGATTGTAGGAAGACCTTCACAGAACACCTTTAGAAGGTTGCCTCACAATCGGTTCAGCAGTAGGCTTCTCAATTTCTAAAGAACCGGAGACAGGTGGAGGAGGTGAGCCATCCACAACTTCCTTTCCAGCTGCCTGACACGATCCAGTATAATCCTTCGAATGTGTAGCAATGGAGACAGGTGCAGAACCATTCATCATAAAGACCTGGGACCCAAATGGTGCAGATGGTGACGACTGTTCAACCATCTGGGTCTGCTGAGACGGGAACGGTTATTTAAGAACTTTCGGAGTCCCTTTAGAGCCTTTGAGAAGTTGACTAATTTCAGATCATCGTGGACAATCCTTGGTATAATGATATCCTTCACAAATGAGGTAGGGGTACTTCGGTTTACGTTGGGAACCGTCCTCAGTCCGAGGTTTAGAAGACTCTGGCTTTGGGGTGTCGGGTTTGGATTTTCCTTTGCCCTTCTTTTTTCCTTTGGAGGCTTTTTCTGTAGGATGGCACAAATCCCTTAACCTCATGGTTTCTAGAATACGGAGGGCGAGAAGAGCGAAATTGGAAGAATTAGACTTCTACTTCCCATTCGAAGATTTTCGAGAATTTTGAGACATGGAACCAATAACACCATCCACTGCTGGGGTAGGTGGAGCTTTAGAGGTTCCCGGGTGTGGAGCATCAGTGAAAATATCATAAAGCGTGTCAGACTGAGAGTATACCAGATCAAGATACTGGGCACGCGCTATGGCTTGTTCTTCAGTGAAACATGCCCCCATAGCAATATCTTGCGTGATTTTGTTAACGAAGGATGTGGTGAACCAATGAGTTATTAGTTGATCAGGTATATCGAACTTGATCAGCGTATGACGACGTCGCCACTCATGAATATGAACGGATATGTGAGTGGCTTTATCCTGCTTCAACGAAGTCAGGAGATGCGTCTTGGCTTCATAACGAACCGGTAACTGAAAATGAGTCAGAAAAGCCATTGCTAAAGTATTGAAATCCTGAAAGATGCCACGGGGTAGTTCAATATACCACTTAGCGGCAGCATTGGTAAGAGTGCACTGGAAGAGATGTAGACGATTTGAATCATCGAACCAAGAATTAGATGAACAACACAAATGGTAGGTCATTACATGAGCTTGGGGGTCTTCACCAGCTTTACCTTCAAACTTTGGGTAGTCACCGGGTACCTTGGTCAGAACCGAAGGCCAATAAGGATTATGAAGAATCGGATCATTGGTTAATTTAGAAACGTCTGGTAATTCCAAGGTAGCCAAGAACGACAATTGCGGATTAAACGGCATGCCATGCCCTCGATAAGGACCGGTACCTGTACTCCACGCTGGTTGAGAATATCCTTGCCCCCATGGGTTCTGTTTAGAAAAATTTTGACCGTAGGGGGTATAGGGTGTATAACCAGTCTGATTTGGTTGCTGGTAACCAGTGTACGGGGCTTGATAACCAGAGTATGGACCTTGATTGTATGTCGGCCCCGTTTGGGCAGCTTGTGGATTTGGCTGCTGAGCATAGGTGTAGCCGGGTTGTTGAGTGTAATAATGGGAACCTTGGGGTGGATTATAAGTCGGTCGAGATTGACCGTGAGGATAGTAACCGCCTTGAGGTTGAGTGGGCTGCTGATAGGTGGGACCCTGCTGAGCCTGATAATTAGGGTGCACCAATTGATTCGGTTGCGACATCGAGTAAATCGGCTGTTGGGTAGGGTTAACAGAGTGTGCAGGCTGGCCTGGTTAGACAGGTTGACCTGGCTGAACGAGCTGCCCTGGTTGAACAGGTTGACCCGGATAAACAGGTTGTGCCAATTGTACAGGTTGATCTGGCTGTTGAGGAGCACCAGGTTGTACCGGATGGGCCGGTTGGCCAAGTGGTGGAACACCGGGTTGTGCCGGATGGACCGGTTGGCCTGGTGGAGGAATGGAGCCAGGTGGTGGCTGGTAACCGGTTTGACCTACAGCAGGACCATAAGATGGTCCTAGCTGATGTGGAACATTTGGAGCAACAGGATACTGAGGTTGCATGGGTTGGGAAGGTTGGACTTGCCCCCGGAATGGTGTGCGGGCAGGGTTGAGCCTGCCGATTGACACAGGGAGTCCTTGAGGTTGCCCTGGTTGGACTCCAGGAAGAGGCTGCATGAGTTGACCTGAAGGGTTGTAATACTATCCTTGCGGACCGTATAATGGCCCTTGCTAGCCCGTAGGGTAACCTTGCAGGTCGTAAGGATAGCCAGGCTGGCCCGAAGGTTGGCCTTGAAAAGGTTTCCCTTGCGGGTTATAAGGCTGCCCAGCTTGGTTATACGGTAAAATCTGAGCATGAAGTTGAGCCTCAGGAGTGGGTAAATGCAAAGGGTTCCCGTGCTCATGGTACTGATATGGAAAAACGTACACAGGTGTACCGTCCTGTGCATAATGTGAAAAATACAAGCAGTTGGGATCTTGAGAGGGTTGTCCAACTTCGGGGTTCGATTGTTGTAAGGATAATCGATACTCCTCCGAAGAGATATTCTCCGACATAGCAGAAGCTATGTAGACGTCTTCGGGAAGCGATGTGGTCCTTACGGACTGAGTGGTAACAACAGGTGTAGATGTAGCCACACAAACAGTGGGCCTAACGGGTACAAAAGTGACCTGAGGGAATGACGTGACAGGTGTCTGTGGAGACATCCCCAATGAAGGAACAACCGGCCTCATAGAAGGAGCTGATACCCCCATAGAGGCAATGGCAGCAATAATCTGACCTAAGGATCTATACCCTACTGGTAGTGAGGGACCAGGCGAACACATAACAGAGAAGCAGATGATTCGGGGTTGCCTTACGAGACAACTTCCGAGTTACCTGAGATGTTGGTAATCTTCACTAGACGTGGGGATTTCCTTGCTAGCGAGAATGACTAGATTCACTCATATTTTAACTGTAGCTAGGTCTCGTAATGAACGGCGGGCGGGAGGGTGCCAGCGGCTAATTTGAACAGCCGTGTAAGAGGAGGGAAATGTTCCCCTACTCAAAATCCAGACCGAAGGCCCAGGATAAGCGCCAGTCAGTTCGTGGTCCTCGAAGGAAGCTCGAATAGGGCAAGTTGCAGTCAGGAGAGCTTCGAGAGCTTGTTGGGGAACAGCGAGGTTTAGCGGGGAGGACGAAGCCTCTAATGATCGATAGTATATGGACATTAGGGAAACCCAATGAGAGTTCGCCAGCTGTGTGTGTATTGAAAGAAAAATATCAGCTTTACGGGTTGAAAAGAATTGAGGCACACGATGAAACGGCCAACAAGGAATTCACGAAAGTGTGATTGCGGAGTGATTTATTTTACGACATTGAAACTTAGAAACTTCACCGTTTCATGTTTTAAGAGTCAAGAAAAGGATGAAAGATGACTCTATCTCTTTCAGTTTTGAAGCAAGCGTGAAAGGACAAGTGCTTGGTGATATTTTCAAATTTACGGAGTCAGATAAGATCAAAATGACTGCTCAGGAGTACTAGGCAAAGGGTGTACCAAATAACCGTGAACTGCAATATACACCTTGGTTTCAAAATGAAAGAGAAATCAACCAAGGACTTAACGTACCTGCAAGCAATCTCCTCGAATGTTGTGTCCGGTGTATCACGGGTATAGGGCGGCAGACTCAGCTTCCTATGGATAAAGGATAGAAACATAATGGGGTCTCCCTTTATATACGTGACAGTATGGGGAGCACAAGTCCGTACTAGTGATGTCTAAAGCCAAGAGGTGAACGACAACTACTAGGTTTAAAGACATCGGAACACGTCTCTAGCCTAGACCTCTAGATATTCCGTTAATGTTTCAATGCTTCCTTAGTGTAAATTGAATGAATTTTAATGTTTATCTTCAATTATGTTTCAGTTTTCAGGCCCTAGCGAGTGTTACGTCTCAAAATCTCCTAAATGCACCCTACATGCCACAGTATATCATTTCATTTTTTGAAAGCTAATTACAAGAGAGTTAAGAGCTTTTCACACAATAACAAAATGACCAGACAACAACCAATGATATCTCTAATGTAGCTAATGGAAACTAAAAGCTTTTCTTTCAAAGTTACTAATCACTAATAACACCGAAAATATTTAATTCACACTAACTAATCCAAAGCAAAAGAGATTTTTTTTTGTATTTTCACTGTTTAAGAGAAAAATGCACTAACAAAATGAAAAATAATAAGACAAGCAATTTGAGAAGCAAAAGCAAAAGAGAAAAACAATCAAATTTTACTCAATGCAAGCACACAATCAGATCTCAAATTGACAAAATTCCCTCAAATCAAAGACACCCAAAAGACTTAATTTGAACCTTAATCTAGGCCCCAAGCGGGATTAAAACGGAACTCAAGTGAAGAATAAACCAATCACTCAACGACGTAGTAGAATGATCAAACCACAGATGAATGCGAGAAGCAATCACAAGGTTGAGCGAATGAGCGAAGCCACAAACTCCCAAGGGAGGATCGACACACAATAGCACCCTAATTCTTACTAGGGCTAGAGCATAAAATTGGCCAGAAAATGGAAAACAACGAGGAGAAGAAGGTCGCGATCAGTCAGAGCAGGCTCCAGAACACTCAAGCGATCGAAAAAATAGACCAAACACCCAATTCAGTCTCAAGGAAGGCTCAGCTCCCAGTCGCCTAATACCTTACGGGATTAGGCGCTTGTTGTAAAAATTTGAAACTAGCGCCAGAATGGGATTGGCGCGAGTAATACACTGACAACATGCGCCAGTGGGCACAACCGTCACACTGAAAAGCGCGCCAGCCGAGTTTACTAAGGAAAAATAAAAAATAAGCAATCCAAGAAGTAGACCAGTGATGGTAAAGCTCAAACCAAAAGCCAAACTCACAAAAAGAGCCAGCCAAAAGAGCTGATCAAGCAAGAAAAGTCAAGAAATGACCGAAAGACAAGACAATACTCCAAGTGTTCAGTTCATAAACTAAACTGGAGATTGAATGAAGCAGCATTGATCTATTTTGCTAATGTAGAGCAAGAGCGTTTCGAAGCCTATCTGGCTAACTTCAGGCTCTGTCTGTAGTTTATAAAGAAAACAACAAGCTAACTCCCCAATGGAGTCGCCAATTTGTTGAGGAGGTAAATCCCCTCTGCAGACAGAGGCGATCCCTACTAGCCCAGATCAGGTCTAGCAAAAATCAAACATGCTACAATGCAAGTTCCTAATTGAAAAAATCGAAGTGCGATAGAAGGCCTACCTCATGTCCAACGTTGTTGTCGTTGCGGAGAGGATAGTGCTCTCGATCCCTTGCTCCGACAGGTCACAATTCCACCACTTGACGCGATCGAACACCTGCACGTACAAGAAACATGACGAACATACGAGCGTAAAACCATATAATTGCAATTATGTGTCAGTCAGAGGACACAACTCATAAACAAGCATGAACAATACGAGTGGAACTATAATCATAGTCGCTTATATTAATGAAACAAAGGATGATACAACCTGGCTCTGACGCTGAAATCCTCCTTCGGCGGGTCGTCAGCGGAATATATCTTGGTAAAGCTTGTCGGGAATAGGGACAATCCTCTCTCTTCAATCGTCAATCTCCTTGCTATGGATTTGGCACTATGAGGACTATCAAAGCTCTTGCAGCATTCTGAAGGCTGTTGGAGATTAGCTTGCAAAGGGAAATGGCAAGCTTATATAGATGGAGGAAGGGGAGTTGGGATCCCTACAATCATGGGATTGGCCCTATCCTCAAGGAAGCTTCCATGGGAGGTGGAAAACTACTTCCTCTACATGGAAATCCGGAGCCAAACGTCCCAACTCAATTTAGAGACCAGTTCAGGAGTTGGTTAAAGTCAATCTTCCGCCATTTATTTTTTAAAAACACCCTTTATTAAGCCTGGAGCAAGTGCGACTATGAGACAGAGCACCAATTGGCGTGCCCTCTTTGACTAATTTCCCCCATTGGCATGGGTATGACATAGGCTAGTCGCGCCAAGGATGAAAAGGCTATTTTTAGGGTTTTTCACAAGTAGATGTCTTTAGAGGCGATGAAAGTACATGTTTAGGGAATGCCATGAAAGTGTTTTCAGAAGTTATGTCACATGTCACCGCTCCCAGTCCAGCGAATAAGCCTCCAAATGCCAGAGATGGGGAATTGCGAGGACGGTGACAAATTGTTGTGTAACAACAAGTAATCAAATAGGATTAGAAATCAACATATACACTGAAAATAATGCATCTCGTGCAAATAATCAAATAGGATTAGAAATCAATGAATCTTCAGCAAGGAGCCAAATAGGATTAGAAAACAAATAGGATTAGAAATCAACAACTACAAAGAAATCAATGCATTAAGTGCCAATCAAATATGAATAGGAATCAACACATACACTAAAATAATTGCATCAATTTCAGTGAAAGACCAAAATAGTCACGACGTTATAAATCAAACTTCATTTACCCTTTGTAAAATCCTTACTTCGTCTTCTTTTATGGTTAATAATGTTCAATAATATAATACTATATAATATATGTATTTTTCTTGATGTGTCTCTTTCTTCGTCCCTCTTTCTACCCCCTTCATTTTTGTGTCTATCTCCCTCCTCTCTCTTTCTCTCTAACTCCTTCTCTCTCTCTCTCTCTCACCAACTTCCCAAGGTTGAAATTAGGATTGGAGAAAGGTAACCATAGATCAAACTTTAGGTCAGGTAGCTAGCTCTACCTGGACTAGAGAGGGCTCTCTCTTTGTCACTTTAAACATGCAAATGAATGGCTAAGTATGTAATGATTTTAGGCTAGGTATGTAAGCACAAATAAGTATAATTTGTTTGATGTTTTGAATGTTAGATAGAAAATTCAGTGAATGGATGTATATAAGGCTTTTAGATCTGAAACTTCAAGGTGAACCTGCAGAGAATATGTGAGGAAAGATAAGTAGTTTGACAACATATTAATCAGTCATTGAGTATGAGATGAAAATGGAGTAGATTTTTAATCAACACTGAGGTGAATTCATTTAATTAAGAAGAAAATAAACATAATATGGTGAATCTCGTCTAAAACAGAGCATGCATAAACATGAATTTTTCTCTCAAACTTACAATATAGACATATATGAAGAAGTAGACATGACCTTAAGCATAAAATGATAAACATACATGAGAGACACATATTATCCAAAGCATACCACAAGTATCTCAACAAAATTCCTAAAAATTTGTCCCTGATTTCATTCCACGGGTTGATTATAAGAGCTCCACTGCAATATGAGACTATCCAACCCCAAAAAATACTAAAGAGAGTATACATATAGAAAACACAGACTATGACACCTCATCAGGTCGAAATCCCATCCAAAATGGATCATAAATACAAAATATGAGTCATTTCCTAGTTTCTAGGGGGGTTAGAAACCATTCCATGAATTTTAGCTATAAGCTAGGAGTGTTTCTCCCTTACATTAATTACAAATTCCTTCATGATAGGAAGCCAAAACCAACCTAATAAATCTAATGACAACTCAAAGGAAATCATTGCCTCAAATTTGTGACCATTTCTGAGCTTGACAAGTGTCCTGAGGAATCCAATGTTGATTTTGACAATTCTAACTCAAGATTTAAAAAAACAATTTGCAGAAGTGTAACAGAACTTTGGAGGCACTTTTAAGAGTCCAAATCCACTTCGGAAATAATGGTGAACTAGCCTTGTGTGAAAATTTTCCAAAACATCTTGAATTTTGCAAAATGGACCATGGGAAGGCCTTCAAAAATCCATCCTCCTAGGGTTACTCCAAAATCTTAACAAAGTGTTCCAGAAGTGTAACAAAGCCCTTTGAGAGGGATTTTGTAGGTCTTCCCAGAGGAGTTTGGGGCTGAAAGTGGTATGGTTGGAAATATGACTGCTACAAAATAGAGTCATTAAGCACTGCAAACCCCAGTTCCAAACCCCTGAAAAGTCAATTTGAAGATTACTTGTCCAGAATTGCAGAACATGACCTGAAGCAAGTGTATTGTTGGAATTTATCTCAAACCATAATGCCTGTGCATAAAATAAAGGATTTTTTTGTTCTTTGGCCTATGATTGACAAAAACCTCTCTCACTTTTGTAAAATTCATCTCCATTACTTCATAAACTGATTTTGAAGCCAAATTGTCCCTATGTGCAATGTAAACCTGACAAATGACCGTGAAGCTCTAAGAATGATGCCATGGGTCTGAGTTGGCTCAAACCTGGAATGGTGACGTCCCTTGTAGCTCTTCTTATCACTCTTCATCTTGTTTATCACTAAAAGGATGAAAACCTTAGTTTTTTGGTGGAATGAGTGAATGAATGGAAACCTAGAAAAACATATTGTAGGAAATTGTGAGTTTGGTGGATGAAATGGAGGGCCTTGGGGTTAAGTAAAAATTCTGATAAAAATTTAGTGGATAGGGTAGTGTCTTAACTCAACAATGAAAGTGGAATGAATGGAAATGGATAAGTTTAGGGTTTTCAAAACCTCAAAACACAGGAAATTCCCAATTTTGACTATGGAAAAAACTTGTGAAAAAGTGTTTTTGATGTTTGAGAGCCATGGGGCTAAGTAAAAATTTTGATAAAATTGTAGTGAGGAGTTTGGCACCTTAGCTCCATTGTGCAAGTGGAATGAGGGGAAATGGATTGGTTTAGGGCAATCAAAAGCCTAAAATACAGTCAATGCCCAATTTTGACTGTTCTCACTGTGTTGAAAAGCTAGAATGAGGGTTTGATTGTGTTAAACATGTTAGGGGTAGTGGTGTAGGTAATAGGAGTGTATAGATGGAGTATAGGAATGTATGAGTCATCGTTTACGGTTTATGTGATGGGGTTAGGGTTTAGTCAATGGGTAGGTTTCGGGTTTGACAAAATAATTTTTTTTATATGTATGGTAGTGACAAATGGAAACAACATTAAATGAGCATGAAATGTATCAAAGTATTCATCATTCAATCTAAACACCAACAAAGGATGGAGGTTTAAATTTTAACGAGGTCACACAAATGAATGGAGCTCAAGCTTTGAAATGGTTGGAGGGTTCCCAAGCTCAAAAAATTGGAAATTGCCACCTTACAAGAGCGTAACACTACCTTACTAGAGTGTAACAATAGATTACAAGAGCGTAACAACAGGGTTAGAAGTGTAACAGTGTGTGCGCAGCACTTGCGCAATGCTCCAAAAGTGTAACAATGTGTTGTGTAGCACTCTCGGATGGGTAACAACACAGTCCATCAGTGAAATACAATGCCCAGAAACGTAACAAAGGTGGGTTTAAAGGGTTGTAAGCAGATTTTGATGGAATGTTAAGGTTGTGCTTCAAAGTTGGAGGGTATGGAGGGTAAATGAAAAGGAGATCTGCTCTCTCATTCACATGAAAGGGTAAATATGAATAAACTTGTGAGATGACCTTTACCACATTTTCCTTTTGACACTTGACAATGATCCTTTCTAACCTTTTTGCACTTGAAAGGTGGCATGTTTCCCATTCAAATGACATAAGAAGTTAGATTGAAAGTCTTTCATTCTTTTTTACTCTTGAGGTGACCTTTTCTTGGCATTTTAAATGAGACATTGAGAAAAACTTTCTTCTTTTCATAAGACAACAAGTGATCTAAAATCTTTTACTTTGAGATGTATTAAATAATTACATGTAAAATTGCATCTTAACCATTAAAATTAAAAGGCATGAACATAAGCAGAGAGAAGCACATAAAATCGTGAAAAGAAGACAAGGAATTGATATTGGAGTTCGTTCAGGAGGGACTACGTCTCTGGACCCTGCTCAATTAGTGCGGAGGCCCTCTTTCATCAAGTGACAAATAAAATGCAAGTACAAGGATCAATGCAAAATTACACCCTTATACCTCCATAGCTGAAAGTGCCCAAAAATTGGAGACCTCTCATAAAGAAATGGACAACACCGTTGGATTCGTGACGCCGAGAGGTGCAAAATCCATATAACATTTGCATGATTTTGATGTTGGACAAATCTGGGCCCTCTAGAAATGAGCTCAGTTCATGGATCTGCTCCCTCTTGCAAGGTGCTCAAGGTTCCACTCTGTGTCGTGCTGCATGTCGCTCCTGGCCTGCCTAGGTTCACTTCTGAATTGAATGGTTTAAATAATAAATGCTGGGCAGACTCCCCAAGGGAGCCGCTAGCCGAATTGGTTGAGATCCAAGTATTGATGGAAGGGGTCGGGTGGTCAAACCACGCCCCCTCCTTAAAAAGGAGACATTTGTTTTTATTAACCGCAGCATAGTTTTTTAAACCCGTTGCACATATATTTAAATGTAAGTTGGGGGACTCAGAACCGCATCGGGTGGCCCACCTCTTAACTCCTACTGGGGCTCCGTTGCATTTATGTGTGACATGGTGAGTTGGGCGGTGAGGTTGAAAGCCCCTGCCCACCCATATAATATTATATGGTTGCTATTGCGGTGGGTTCGACGTGGTCATGGCCATCGACCCAAATTTAAATTTGATTTTTTTTTTTTAAGTTTATAATATAGTTGGGGCAAGGGCGGGGTTCATGGCCCACCCTTGCACTTTTTTAATTTTTTTTTTGTTTTTTATTATAACCAAGTATAAAAATTTTAAAATTCAGTTTTTGACCATAGGAGGCACTTTAAGTGTCCCACAATTTCGCTCGAAATCTGGCCGGTGCTGGCTGGAATCCGGTGGTCGGATTTCGTTCAAATTGTGTCCTCCACCTGTCATGTTACCGAAGTCAACCCAAAAATTTGACTGCTTCTAACTTCTCCATACAGACTTGGATTTGAGTGTTGTCTGCACTGTTGGAATCAGAAAAATGAGATATTCAAATTGACACTAATTTTTCCACATTTTTGATACTTTGATTTTTGAGCCTTTGTACTTAAGCCACTTGTACTTGGACTTGTACGATCCTCCTGGATCATTCCTCCCCATTGAGGAGATTTTGGACCACCAAAAGAATTAACACACCCAACACACTGCTTGTCTATTCAAAACCACACTTTCAATCACCTGCACACAAATCTGGTACATCATTTGCAACCATTTACTTACCACACATGACTCAACAACCCCTCACTTGCCATGCGTTTATAACACACACTCATTAGGTAAGGATTACATAATAGAAACCAATAACTCAACTATTCATAAAGAAAAGGCCAAAAACATCATTGTTTCATGTCGAAGGGATGGAAAACACACCATCACTTTTTTTCATTTCCTTGTAACATATGATTTACAATTGTGGCCATGACAAGCTACTACCCCTAAAAAAACCAACTTAATAAAGAAGACCACCATGAATATGGTGGACTCATTTGTTGAACATTTTCACCTTTTGGCTCCTCCATCGATGATTTCGAGGCATGGATCATTCGACACATGGCTTGTTGGTGTCCCACTTTGTTGCAACGACTACAACGATTCCTTTTCCTCCAAACTTTCTCGGTCACCTTGGAGTGCTTCGCCCTGGTGTTCCTCCGATAAGTATTCATGGAACCCTCACTATTGCTGGACCGTGGGGAAGTGATTTCATCATCTGTCATTGGTTGGTCACTAGCTGTGTTGGAACTTTCTCCCACTTCCTTCCTGGTGTATCCGAGTCCTACACGACGCGGCAATTCCTCGACTTCGATGGGGTTTACGATGCCTTGGCACTTGATGCAGAGGCATTTTCCCTAATACCCCATCTTCTTCAGTAGTTTGGATCCCATCCATGTAGTATGTTTTTCAAAAGCAGCGAATTCATCATCACGAAAAGTACATGAAATTGAAGGGTTTCCTTTTACCTCGGGTTGGTTACGTTGCAACTTTTCCAAGGCCTCATCCTTAGCTTGTAATTGGAATAGTAACCTTTTTTTTTCTTCCTTTGCTTCCTGTAGGAGCCTTCTTAGCTCAATATTTTATGCTTGGATGTTTTGGTTAATCTCTTCAAGTTCTTGGAACACTGCCACAGTAAGTGTCCTTTTCATCTTTGGTACAATATATGTTGCAATTTTTGTTTCATCGCTAGAATCAGAACCCAAGTCTGTGGGTCCTTCTGCTGCGATCCCAAAGGCTGCAAGCTTCATTTCATCGCCGGAATCAGACCTCGGGTCAATTGGTCTACCTCATGCAAATCCTGCAAGCGTGACCTTCTCATCTTCCTCTGATTCAGAATCCTGGTTTTGCTGCACAGTGATAGTGGTCTTCTGCTTCCCATTTTTGTCATTCCTCTCAGGTCTCAACACAGGGTGCAGCTTCCAACAACTTTCTTCGTCATGTCCCTCTTTCTGACAATGTGTACAAGAGGGATTTTCTCCCCTTCTCTTGGCTGCTCCAGTTCTCCTTGGGTATTCATTTTTTTCATGCATTCCCCTGCTTTCTAGATGCATGGCCTTCACACTGGCCTCATCGATGGTAAAAGGCTAAAACAATAATAATGAATGTCTTATGTAATTATGTAGAGAATCAATATGCTTGGTTATAATCTCTGGTGAATCTAATGGAATGCCTAAATTCAATGCTTTTTTTCTAAATTCTTCAGTGAAGTCTTGTACATTTTAACCTTTGCTTTGCCTTACGTGTTTCCATTCCATTAATTCCTTTTGCTTATAACCCAAAGGGTAAAATTGGTTTCTCAATGCAAAAATAAAATTTGACCATGAGGAGAGAAGGTTACCCAAATTTTGGTTGCCTTGCAATTTTCTCTCCCACCAGACAAGAGCAGTGTCATTGAGCCGAGGAGAAGCCAACTGGATCTTTAACTCATCCTCTTCGATCTGCTAAATCCTGTATTAGAATTCAATTTGCCTAATCCAGTTGTTAAGATTTTCTGCATTACTTTCACCAGTATACATGGGAAGATCAAATTTGACATCTAATTTAAAGAAAGGTTTCTTAGATGCATTTCCTGAATTCCTCTGAAGATGGTGAGAAGAATAAGAGGAACTTCCACTCGCGGAAGGAGAAGGAGGTGGATCCCCTCCATCATCTCCATGTGCTGAACCTTGTCCTTCTAGAGAATTTTCCCTGCACTTTCTAGTTTCTCAACCCTTGAGAACAACTTCTTGACTCAATCTGCCATTGTGTAGAATGTTTTGCGGAAATTTAGCTCCTCCTCATTTCTAGCATCATTATCCATGTTTCTTTTTCGATGTGCACGTCTCGCTTCGGGATTAAAAAAAATAGTTTCCCTTCGACTCTTCGTATCATGTTTTTGGTTAGCATACAAAAATGAAATTCACATCTACAAAGACCTGCTCTGATACCACTTGATCCAAAATCTTTTGCTTTGAGATGTATTAAAGAATTACATGTAAAATTGCATCCTAACCATGAAACTTAAAAGGCATGAACATAAGAAGAGAGAAGCACATAAAATCATGAAAATAAAATAAATAATTGATATCAGAGTTTGCCCAGGAGGAACTACGTCTCCGGGCCCTGCTCAATCAGTGGGGAGAACCTCCTTCATTAAATGGAAAATAAAATGAAAGTACAAGCATCAATGAAAAATTACACCCTTATACCTCCATAGCTGAAAGCTCCCAAAAATCGGAGACCTATGATGAAGAAATGGATAACACCATTGGATTCTTGATGCCGAGAGGTGTAGAATCCATATAAAATTTGCCTTATTATGATGCTGGACAAATTTGGGCCCTCTCGAAATGAGATGAGTTCATGGTTCTGCCCCCCTCTTGCAAGGCGCTCAAGGTTCCACTCTGTCTCATGCTCCGTGCCTTTCCTGACCTGCCTGGGCACACTTTTGACTTGAATGGTTTAAATAATAAAGGCTGGGCGGACTTCCCAAGGGAGCCGCTAGCCGAATTGGTTGAGATCCAAGTATTGAGGGAGGGGGTTGGGTAGTCAAACCCTGCCCCCTCCTTAAAAAGGCGACATTTGTTTTTATTAACTGCAACATAGTTTTTTTAAACCCGTCACACATATATTTAAATGTAAGTTGGGGGGATCGAACCCGCATCGGGCGGACCACCCCTTAACTCTCGCCAACACTCCATTTCATTTATGTGTGACATGATGGGTTGGGTGGTGGTGTTGATAGTCCCCACCCACCCATATAATATTATATGGTTGCTATTGTGGTGGGTCCGGTGGGGTCATGGCCACTAGTCCAAATTTAAATTTGATTTTTTTTTAATGTTTGTAATATGGTTGGGGCAAGGGCAGGGGTCATGGCCCGCCATTGCCTTTTTTTTTTTTATTATAACCAAGTATACAAATTTAAAAATTCAGTTTTTGATTGTATGAGACATTCTAAGTGTCCAAAATTTTTTCCCAGAATCTAGCTAGAGCTGGCCGAAATCCGGTGGCCAGATTTCGTTCAAATTGTGTCCTCCTTAACCTGCCATGTCACCCCGGTCAACCCAGAACTTTGACTGCTTCTAACTTCTCCATACAGACTCAGAATTGTGTGTCATCTGTGTCGTTGGAATCAGAAAGATGAGATATTCAACTTGACACTAAGTTTGCCACATTTTTGACACTTCAATTTTTGAGCCTTTGTACTTAAGCCACTTGTACTTGGACCTGTACGATCCTGCTGGATCATCAAGACTGCTTTTGAAAACTTTAAAATCTTTCACCTTTGGATTTGACCCTTTTCAAAACAAGATGAGGTGTCTATAAGAGTGGAAATGAATCCCTTTGCATTTGACTGGAACAATAGGTTGGATTGACCTCCTTTGAAGCTTTGACAACCAATGAATACAAGGAAAAGACTCTCTAGTGGAGGTTATAAAGAAGGTTTTTAGTGTTATAAAATTGGCTAAAATTCTAAAAAAAAAACATTTTCTACAACATCCATTTTCGATAACGGAGGTTTTGGCAGAGCTTCTAACGGAATTTCAACACAACTAAAAAAACTAGGTGGCTAAAGGTTATTACATATGTTTTTCTCATCGGTGCGCTATTCAGGTGTCAACGCACCGATGCATTTTAGAGTAAACGTTCCAATGCATGTCATCCACACGGTCGGTCCGGGCAGTCGAAGGTGCATGCACCAGGCCGT
This sequence comes from Pinus albicaulis, assembly GCA_034641835.2. Lineage (NCBI taxonomy): Eukaryota > Viridiplantae > Streptophyta > Pinopsida > Pinales > Pinaceae > Pinus > Pinus albicaulis. Next base: position 38,278 of record JAXQQM020077598.1, read on the forward strand.
AAAGGTCTAAAACCACACCGGTCGCACTGTAGGTGACACAATGCACCGGGCTATTCGAATTGGTATTTGGATTTGTGCGTTGCCCATAAGTCGCATCAACGCACTGGTTCATAGTATTATAGAAACAAACTAGTGCACAATATCACACAAATGCACCGATTGTTCTAATTCATATTGGTATTTGTTCGGTGCCCATAGGTCGTACAAACACACCCGTGAGCAGTCTCACATAAACACACCAGTGCGTAGTATCGCACAAACACACTGAGAGTTATAATTGGTATTGGTATTTATGCAGTGCCCATAGGTCGTAGAAATGCAATGGTACGCTTTATCATACAAATGCACCGGTGTATAGTAACTAACACGCGCTGGTGTTCATTTTGTATTTATTAGAATCATTGACCTGTGACAGTGCAATTATTGTGATTTTTTTAAATTTAGTATTCATCAAAAGTCGACACATATCTTATAACAGTATTCATATCAATTAAATTTTTATTAGTGAATTTGAATGTGATGTTTGGATTAATTTGTTATATCATATCATAATTATTGTGATATTTTTAAATTCATTACTCATCAAAAGATGACACATATCTTATAACAATATTCATATCAATTAAATTTTTATTAGTGAATTTGAATGTGATGTTTGGATTAATTTGTTATATCATATCATCATATTTCACTTCTCTTCATTATAATATTTAATCATCCATAAATTTAATCAGTGGTGTTACACTGCACAGCGACAATGGAGAGCGTAATAGAATAAATTAAAACATATATATATATATATATATATATATGTCAATAAGGCAGTCTTTATCATACAAAATGGGACAGTTATTGGTATCCCTTTGTCTTTCAATTGGGACACTATGTTCAGTACATTAAACAAAATGTTTGATTTCACAGAAAAATATTTCAAAAAATACAACGCCTTGCTTTGATATCCAAACATAATGATCATCATTCTTCGCTTGAACTGTTGTCACTGCTCGAGCTACTTCCATGACTTGGGGTTATTTTGAGGAATGTTTTGTTCATGGTGTTGATTGTTTTCTTCTTCTTCACCTTCCATCTAAAAACATAAAAATAAACTGTAATGAATGTATATACATTGGTGAGAATAATGAAAATTGCAATATTAAATAATATAAATCAATGCAAATCGAAAATAAATGACGAACCATAGCAAAAATTGACTCATGAACTATACACCTTCTTTCGAAGCCAAATTTCATGTCATCTTTCAAGATTTCATCTGTTGGCGTAGTTCCATACTTTGTTTCTTGCAAGTTTTATACCCCATAAAAAATCATATATTTAATATAAAATATTTTTTTGTTCTATTAATTATATACGGAGATAAGTAAAACAAGATCGATAGATGCTTACAAATTCCACAATTAATTTCTGATATGCCAACATATACTCACAACCCATATTTAACCCAATGTCAATCAATTCGTCTGATGGTTCTTCTTTGTATGTTAGCACCCATTTAAAGACATTCAATGATGATTTTTGTAAAACAACTTAAAATATACAAAAATGAAATCTAGTTAAGTTGTTATAATGAAGTAACAATTACTCAGAAACTTAGATATCAACCCTTTTCTTCCTTGTCATCATGTTTTATGTACTGAATGGGTTCCATTTTCTTTTCTTTTCTGCAAGAAAATACTTTAAAATTAATATTTAATGCTAAATTTTTCATTTATTGTACCTAATCAAAAAATTCAATGATTACATATTACATTTGAAGCACGTTGTTGTTGATATGGCTCATCCTGCGATGCAATTTTGTTCATTTCTTTGACCATCTCCTTGTACACCTTTTTGGACATTCTTACTGACATATTTTTGATATCAACTCATTCATCTTTTGAGATTTTCATAATCTTCCTAAAAATGTAACATGACTATAAACTATTTAATTTTTATATTGATATATGAAAAGTAAATATAACAAAAGTGATATTTATAAATAGTTCTAGAAAAACATTTAAAGGAATATTACTTTTTCATTCCTTCTTTTTTGTTGTTGTACATTTTTGCTATTAAAAGTCTAACATTTCTCATTGACCAATTCTCTGGAAACTCTTCCTGCAGTTTAGATAAAATTTGGTTCTTGGAATCATTGGATTTATTTTTGTATTGTAAGTGGAAAGAACGTTAAAGTAAAATTTTTCCCCCTTTCTTTAACCTCCAACACCACTCCAGATGAGCTAAGGAGCAATTCATTTTCATTTGCATGTTCCATTTTTTTTCTTTTCTTAGAACAACATTCATTTTCTTAGTTGTGGGTTCCTATAGACCATTAAACATATGTGAATTAATAGATTGTTTGAAACATGTTATCCAATAATTTTAAGTATATTATTAAGGAAAATTTAAAAAAGAAACTCATATTGGATCGATAGTATTTTTTCCTTCACTTGATTCATCATTTTGCAATTTTTCCATCAAGCTTTTACACTCTTCTTGTCCTAGATCAGAAATAATATTATCGAGCTTCGTCAATTTGTGGCTCCGCGTGATACACAATAAACAATACATATTAGTTAAACTTACATATAGTTCAAAAAACAAAAAATTGTAAAAAATTTACAAAGAACTTGCCTTTTTTTTCTTTTCTTGATGTGCTATCAGTTTTTTTATTACTTGATCTTTTGTTAGCGATTTATTTATCAATATGAAACCTGTACCAGATCATTCATCAATATATTTTATAAATAAATCATCAATTTTTCAGGTAAAAAAAAATACATCAAGAAACAGATGCAATTTTAATGTTGTATGCACCGACGTCGGTGCGTCATGTTATTATAAACACACCACCAAAACAGTATAAAACACCATACAATGTTCTATGTCAACAAGGAGCACCGATGCATTATAGTTTAACTAGCACACCAATTAACACAGACAAATTAATAAAAATCCTCTAGTGTTAGTTTTTGTAGCATATGGTGTCGTGGAGGAGTTGGTGCGGCCTATTCCTATAAACACCCCATGCAAACATGGGACCACCGTACACTGCTCTCTGTCAACAAGGAGACCCAGTGCTTTAATGTTAAATGGTGCACCGATAAACACATAAAACAAATAATTTTTTTTTCGAAATAGTACGTGCGTGGTGCGCTATAATGAAATAGTGCACCGGTACCCTATTTTACATATGGCGAAAAAATTAAAGAAAATATGTTTTTACTTTATTTTATCAAACAATATGTGTGCGGTACGTTGTGATAAGACAACGCACCTGTGCGCCAGTTTACGCAGGGTGCACCAATTAAAAAAGACCAGTTTTTTAAAAATTCACGCAAGAGCCAACATGGATTGGGATCCGACTATGCAAGTCATCCCATGGGTTATATGTCATAGGCATATATATATAACAACAAAAACCCTATAAATCTAAAATGAAAATCCCTAATTCTGAAATCATAGAAACAGGAAGAAGCAAGAGAAGAAACAAAAAGAATGAAGGGTTTAGGGTAAAATGGATTTCTTTTTTTTGTTTTTGTTTTGTTTTGTTTTGTTTTTTTTGAAAATGAACAGTAAATTTTAATTTTTTACTTACTGCGTAAAATATACTGCAGAAAATGTAAAAAAAACAATAAAATTTAATCATAAGATTGTTTGAAATTCTATGTTACAGGGTTTGAATCACTAGAGGTTTGGAACTCTAATTGTCTGAATAGTTATGTTCGAAATTATTTCGCTGCTCCACAGTGCTCTCGTGCTCTCTTGCTCCAAGGATGTCTCGTGCAAATCTCTGGCTGAATTTTTTTGCCAAAATAATGAAATAATGAAAAGTGTTTAGTATTTAAAGAATTGTTTTATGAAATTAGATTTTCCAAAATATTTTTCTCCCCATTTTTCAATTTACCACTTTTTTCACATTAAAAAAATAAAGTTGCGTTTTTTTATTTGCGGCTTTTCGTCACCAGCCCATCAATTAATAATACCACAATGGTGCCAGTTAATAACATGACACTGGTGTGAAGTAACTAAAATGCACCGGCGCGGTTATCTGTACATCACCACCGATAACAATAAGTCCATTTTTAAGGCACCGAAATTACTTTTAGGCGTGTACACTAAGATTTATTGTTGATTTTTCTCAAATGTAGGGAGAAAATATCAAAATTATATTGAATGGAAAATTCTTCAAAATCTATCTCATTCCATAATATTTCTCAAAGTCCATCCCAAAGTTCTCCCTATCCATCTCAAGACGTAATATTTACTTCAGATTTTATTTGTAGTTTCATTATCTAATTGAATTTATGTTTTTTATTCATGTCAATCAGCTTAATAAAATTTATAATGTATACAAATTTGTAGGTTCATGCAGATTCAAAATTGAGTTTAGATGCACAAAATATTCAAACAAATCCAAAACGTCAGAAGCTCTTATTAGGAGCAACATACCACAAGGTGCATTTAGATGAAAATGGACACCCGCTTCACCCTGCCAATTGTAGCAATATTGCATCTTCTAGACACAATCCCTGGCCAATGATGGTAATAATAATTTTTTGGTATATTGATGTAATTATTTAAATCTCAAACAAATTAATCATGCATTGTCAACGTTCTTACTAATTGATATCATAAATTTTGTACTAATCATGTTCAAAGATTTTGTGAAATTATTAGGATTCTAGTGATGATGAGCGCCCTACCTACCATCTTCTGTTTCACCCCATGACAATGTCAAATCGAGAGAAGGTTGAATTAAGAGAAAAAATAAGAGAGGAACGACACCAAGAGTGGTTGAATCAACCACCGATTCAATTCCCACTACGTCCAAATTCACCAATTAGGATCGACTACAGCAATAGCAGTTCTTCACAAGATGGCAATGGGGGCAATCAAATAGAGCTTGGTATGGATGATTACTTAAGGGATATGACTTCCATGGAGACAATTGTTGATCAGCGGTTCTCATTGATGTCAACCCAAGAAACACCAAGGGCTACCCAATATTGCATGGGAATTTTTACCTACCAAATTACTATATTCTGTGTCAATAATGCTATTTATGGTTTCTACTTGTCGAGATGTTTTCGTTGATATATGGAACACCACGTAATTCTTCACGGTTTGAGAGATATTCATGTTTGAAGTTTGTAACCCTAGTTAGTGGGCTAAAACCCCATGGGGTTGTGGCATGGGTCATTGAAAAGTCATTAATTATTAATATATAAGCTCCTAAAATCCCTCCCACGTTCACTTGTTGAAGCCCCTCTCAACCTAAGCATTTACATAAATTGTGATCCTCATATCCTCCTTATGCAGGGATTTTTCTATCTGAAACAGATCATCGTGGAATTTTCTCTCTAACTTTTTTTCTATGAAGGTTCAGAAGTGGAAATTTTTATGAGGTGAAGCTGAAATCCTGAGGAAGATCCTGTAAAAATTGCAGTTCAAGGTGCACAACATTTTCAGAGATATGATCTATCGAAGTCAGTGTTTTTGTAGGCTCCTGAAATTCATCTCAAAGTAGTGACCTTAGGAAAATCCTCATAAATATCTCTCTGAGTATCGGATTGGAATTATATAAAAAGTGGCAGATAGTGCACAGACTTTAGTTTTCCCTCTATAAATTTCATAGTCTAATGAAGAAAAAGAGAGACGTGGAATCCCATACAATTTTGCTCTACTGAAACAGTCCATAATTAAGGCATTGTGAGAGATTGGGCATAACTCTCTCTTGAAGAATCCAAATTGGTTCAGACTTGTGGCATTGGAAATATGACTCAAAGGAATACTAAAAGACATAAAATCACATATTGGGGATCTGAAATAACAAATATGCACCAGAATCAATATCAAGCTCCTAGAAGGCAAGAAAAACTACATCATGTGTTGTGAAGGGCTGCAAAGGACCAGAATTTATAGGGCAGAAAAGCAAAGCAAGGTGTAGCAGAGGGTAGCATGACAAGAGTAGCAACCAAGGTGTAGAATAGCAGCAAGAATTTCATCACATGAAGTCTTCAAGTGGGCAGCACTGCATACAGTCACTATAAAGGTATCATTGTAAATACATTATTGTAAAATTGTACTAGTGTCTATCTACCAAGAGTTGAAGAGGCAGTGTCAGGAGGTCTAGGATCATCATTAGGTGGTTGTGTCATAGTTGGGATTATGGTCTAGTGTGTCATCATCTTCTACATCATTCTATATCATTGTAAAGTGGACCATTTTCCCACCATTTTCCCTGGTACGGGAGTCCATTCTTCTTTTATTCTTCTATCGGGTGTTAGGGTGGTACTAGGGTGAGTTGTAGCTCATTGGGTGTTGATGCATCCTTTTAGTTCACTACTGAAGAATCTCGGGTGTTGGAGCTGGAGAATAATGCTTTTCTAGATTCTAGGAAGTTGGAGCTTTATTTTCAATTGAAGTTGAATATTAAAGAATTATTAGAAAAGCATTAGGTGGTTTTTGTCCCGGAGTGGGTTTCCACCTTAAAAACTGTGTGCATTTGTGTTCGTTCCTTTTGTTTACTACTATCATTGTACAAACACTGATGATAATTGAAGATTAACTAATGCTCTAATTGAAAGGAATATTGATTCACCCCCGCCCCCCCAGTATTTACAACAATTGGTATCAGAGCTTGGTTCCTTCAATAACAGTTTAACAACTGGAAGGAGGTCATGGAGCATACCAAGAATGGTGGACCTCTGTTCAATATAAATAATTATGCACTCTCGAAAGGAAGAATGGAGGTCTATCTCTTGGCGCAATGTTACGAAGTATGGGACACTGTTCAAAATGGATTTACATCAACTACAGATGAACAAGGTAAGAACAATTTGGTAAATGATGCAAAATAAAAGAATATTATTATCAGTGGACTTATTGAATCTGCTTATCATAAGGGGTTGGGTTGTAAAACCGCCAAAAATGTATGGGACAAGCTTGAGAATATATATGCAGGTGACTAAAATGTCAAAGAAGCAAAGCTTCAAATCTATAGAGCAAAATTTGAGCAACTTAGAATGAAATAATATTGCAACATTGTTGCATACTTCCAATACGTTGATGAAATAACCAATACTCTAGAAGGATAGGGAGAGCCAATTGACGAGAAGACTATTATATGAAATATTCTTAGAACGTTACCAGGGAGATTCAACCCAAAATTATCGGTATTAGAATACAGTGCATATGAAATTACATGGATTTCTCATTGCATATGAAATGAGACATGATGAAGAAGAATGTACTTCACATCTAGAAACTGCGTTCGTTGCATCTAAAAAAACCAATAAGGACAAACAACCTTCAATTGAAAATACATGCACTTGGAAGTGTGAAGAAAAGGGAGATGATGGAGAAGGTCTTTCAGATGAAGAATATGCTTAGTTTACAAGAAAACTAAAAAATTGTAAGGGAAAATTCAAAGGTAAACTTCCATTCATATGTTTTGGTTGTGGTGAGGTTGGGCATTTCGCAACAAAATTTCCGAACAGAAGTGATGGAAAATCAAAAGGAAAGAAAGGCTTTAAGAAACTCAACAAGTAAGGATCCAAAAGGAACTTTCTCTCTGAAGAATATAGTTCATCATCCAATGAAGACAATGATAGCGAAGAAGAAGCCAATGAGAGAGTATTGTTTATGGCCAAGCACAATAAACAAGAGGTATCAAACAACAAAGAAGAAGGATTGACCATAGAAGAATTTTGTAAGGAAGAAATCAAGCTTATAAAAGAGCCCAATGCAGAGAAGATTTGTTCCAATACTCTTGAAGAACAAGTTCAAGGTCTCAAAATTGAAGTTGAACAACACAAATGCATTGAAGAGTCACTTCAAAAGAAGTTGGAAGAAAGCAACCAACAAAGGGAAGAATTAGAAGCCGAAATAGTCTCGCTGCATAAGGAAGTGAAGAAAGGAAAAACTATCCAAAACTATGCCAACATCTCAAGGGCATTGGAAGAACTCATCAACAATCAACGATCTTACAATGATAGAACTGGCATTGGTTACAAAGAAGAAGAAGCAGGACCCTCTACAAAAAAATACAATGAACTTATGAGATCTAACATGCTTGTAGAATTCATTGCACAAGATTCGCAAGAGCAACCTTGGAAGACAATTCCTCGACGAATATTTCCATCCAGGTACCAACATATTTCTTATGGCTACCGTTATTCATGTGGAACATTTGGTCATAAATTTGTAGAATGTCGCACATACCCCAAGAACGAATACAATTCCAGGAGATCTGTCAAATATGAACCTCCCAGGGCTCAATGAAACATCAATAGATTTGAACATTTAAGAAATGATGTTGAATGTTACAAATGTCGAAACTTTGGACACATAGCCAAAAACTGTAGACTTGAAAATCCTCGAGAAGAATCTTTGAAGCCACAGAATGAATGAACATGGAAGAAGAAGAAGACTGATAATTGTGCTCTCGCTCTCAAGGCTCAAAACAACAAAGATGTGTGGTATGTTGATAGCAGTTTCTCAAGGCATATTACTGGAGATAGAAAGAAATTTGTATCTCTAAAAGAGAAGAAGGACGAAACCGTGTCCTTTGGAAATGATGGATCTTCAAATGTTATAGGATTAGGTACCGTCACTCTCGGAAGCAAATATGCTCTAGCCAAGAATGTTCTATTGGTTGAAAACATGAATCACAATCTGCTCAGTGTTGGACAAATGTGTGATCAAGGACACACAATACTATTCAACTCCAAAAAATGTGAAATCAGGAAAGGTAGGTATGGTGAAATTGTGGCTACAACAAGTCGAGCTCCAAACGACATATATGTTCTAGATGAAGCAACTAAAGCACATCTAATAGCTAAAGAGGATGATCTAATATTTGGTAGCAATGATGATCGACTAAGTAATAAGTTTGCTACAAATATGAAAAGTGATTTCGAGATGTCTTTACTTGGTGAGCTGACATACTTCTTAGGGCTTCAAATATCTCAGCAAGATAAAGGAATATTTATATGTCAAGCCAAGTACATAAAGGAAATTCTCAAGAAATTCAAAAAGGAAGATTGCAAACCCATCCTTACTCCAATGGTAATAGGTTGCAAATTGAGCATAGATGACTCATCTAAGGATGTGGATCAAAGGTTGTACAAATATATGATTGGTAGTCTTCTATATGTAACAACCTCCCGACCAGATGTTATGCAAGAAATTGGACAAGTAGCAAGATTCCAAGCAACACCAAAAGAATCACATATTATTTCCATCAAAAGAATTCTTCGATATCTAAAGGGAACAACATAATATGGCTTGTGGTATCCCAAGGGTAACAATTTCATTATTCATGCTTTTACATATGCAGATTGGGCAGGAAGCATTGATTATTGTGAGAGTACTCATGAAGCATTGGAATATCTTCACCAGAAGCTTGGGATTCTCCCAAGTTCTCATTATATTTTCCTTATTCTGAATATAAAGGGGGAGTGGAAGTGTGTACAGGTTCACAGGATGGTTGTGTGTCAGGGGGAGTGGAAGTGTGTACAGGTACGCAAGATGGTTGTGTGTCAGGGGGAGCTACCCTTTGCCATTGATGTGAAAGGGGGAGAGAATGTTGTAGGAAGAGGTGTCATGATCGTAGGGGGAGTACTTGTGTTGCCATCAATGCCAAAGGGGGAGATTGTTGATCAGCGGTTGTCATTGATGTCAACCCAAGCAGCACCAGGGGATACCCCAATATTGCATGGGAATTTTTACCTACCAAATTACTATATTCTGGGTCAAGAATTATTTTGATGGTTTCTACTTGTCGAGATGTTTCCGTTGATATATGGCATGCCACGTAATTATTCACGGTTTGAGAGATATTCATTTTTGAAGTTTGTAACCCCATGGGGTTGTGGCATGGGTCATTGAAAAGTCAATAATTATTAATTTTTAAGCTCCTAAAATCCCTCCCACGTTCACTTGTTGAAGCTCCTCTCAACCTAAGAATTTATATAAATTGTGATCCTCATATCCTCCTTATGCAGGGATTTCGCTATCTGAAATAGGTCATCATGGAATTTTCGCTCTAACATTTTTTCTATGAAGGTTCAGAAGTTGAAATTTTTATGAGGCGAAGCTGAAATCCTGAGGAAGATCTTGTAAAAATTGCAGATCGAGATGCACAATATTTTCGGAGATATGATCTATGGAAGTCAGCGTTTTTGGAGGCTCCTAAAATCCATCTCAAGGTAGTGACCTTGGGAAAATCGTCATAACTCTCTCTTTGAGTATCAGATTAGAATTTTGTAAAACGTAGCAGATAATACACAGAATGTAGTTTTCGATCTATCAATTTTAGAGCCGAATGAAGAAAAAGTGACACGTGGCATGTCGTACAAGTTAACTCTACTAAAACAATCCATAATTAGTGCATTGTGAGAGATTGGGCATAACTCTCTCTTGAAGAATCCAAATTGGGTCAGACCTGTGGCATTGGAAAGACGACACAGAGGAATATTACAGGACTAGAGATCTAAAATAACAGAGATACACCAGATTCAATATCAAGCTCTTAGAAGGTAAGAAAAATCTAGATCATGTGCTGTCAACGACTGCAAAGGACCACACTTTCTAGGGCATCAAAGCAAAGCAAGGTGCAACAGAGGGTAGCATGACAAGAGAAAAAACCAAGGTGCAGAACAACAACAAGAAGTTCATCACATGAAGTCTTCAAGTGGGCAACACTGCATACAATCACTATAAAGGTATCATTGTACTAAGTCATTGTAAATACATTATTGTAAAAATTGTACTAGTGTCTATCTACCAAGAGTTGAAGAGCTAGTGTCGGGAGGTATAGGATCACAGGTGGTTGTGTCATAGTTGGAGTTATGGTCTAGTGTGTTAGGTACCTATATTACTAGTTTAGTCCCTTATTGTTGTTAGTGTAACCCCCTTATTGTTATTATTGTACCCTGTAACCCCCCATATTGTTATTATTGTGCCATAAATTATTATTTTTAGGTCGGCTAGGATTACATTGTGGCCCCATGGACTCCTATATATAGAAAGGAGGTTTTTTAATTTGTATCATCCAAGAATTGTTCATTCATGTAATGTATTGGAGGTTTCCCCCTCTAAGTGGCTTATTTCTAAGGCGTTGATATCTCTTTTCTTCTATTTTTGGAGCAGGTTTCACAACATTTGGTATCAGAGCTTTGGATTCTAGGGTTTTGCTTCTCCAAACAGGTCATCGTGGCATTTTTGCTATAAATTTTTTTCTACGAAGTTTCAGAAGCTGAAATGTTTAGGGTGCGAAGCCAAAATCCTGAGGAACATCATCACAAAATTTCCGAGCTTGGTTTGCAATAGTTTCATCTTTTTGTAGGCTCCTCAATTTAACATAAACAGGTCATCGTGGCATTTGCGCTATAAATTTGTTTCTACGAAGGTTCAGAATCTGAAATTTTTCGGACGCGAAGCTGAAATCCTGAGGAAACTCGTCGCAAAATTTTAGAGTTTGGTTCGGAATATGTTGGGAGATATGATCTATGGAAGGTAGTGCTTTTTCAGGCTCCTGAATTGCATCTCAAAGAGGTGATAATGGGAAAAGCCTCATAACTCTCTCTCTAAGCATCGAATTGGAGTGTCGTAAAAAGTTGCCACAAGTACACGGACTGTAGTTTCGTTTCTATCAATTTCAGAGCTTAAAGACGAAACAATGACACGTGGCAAGTCGTACAAGTTAGATCTACTGAAACAGTCCATAATTAGGTCATTGTGGGAGATTGGACATAACGTTATCTTGAAGAATCCAAATCAGCTCAGACCTATGGTATTCAAAAGAGGATTCATAAGGCTACCTCAGTGCCAAATTTCATATATTGAAGAGTTGTAACCATAGAGATAATCCAATTTAAATATCGAGCTCTTCAAAAGCAAGAAAAAGGTGTGTAATTTTTTCCGAATTGCATAAGTCCTTTTTGAAGAATCAATTTGAATTGATTCCAAGGGCATATTGTAGAATAGATATCAGTATTGGGTTCTAAATAATGCCCCGTAAAAATAATTCAACACCCATTAAGCCTTCATAAGGCTCTACTATGACTCATGAAGATGAAGAATTGCAACATGATCTATCAAAATTACAGGAGCAAGTGCAACAAATTTCACTCTCGCAAAGAGAAACAAAAAATGAAATGGAAGTTTTGAAGAAAGGCGTGGAAGCGAAGATGGACGGTTTGAAGAAAGGCATGGAAGCTAAGATGGATGACAGAAAGTTAAGATGGATAAGGGAAGTAAGATGATGATATGGAGGAAAAATAAAGACAACATGGAAAAACAAGATGGGGAATGATCAAAAAGTAAGAGACAGGTGATGAGAAGTGATATAAGAAATGCCTTTAATGGTGGAAAGATAGTAGAGAGAACCTGTTGATGAGAACAAAAGAATGTTAACTCAAACTTTCAAACTTAATGTTAAGGAAGAATCAAATGTAAGGCATCAAAATGATAGAGAAGTGCTTAGAGGAAGGCATATATGATAGCAGGATACCAAGGAGAAGTGGATAAATATTTTGACTTCAGACAGGCAAAAACACAGTAAAAATTATTGCAACTTTGATGAATGAAATACATTGTATGGTGGTCATATTATTCTAAAAAATGGCTCACTAATACCTCATGATGATAAATGAGAGAACATTATAGAGGGATTAAGAAAGAAAGAAAATTTTCTTAGCTAAATGAGTAAATCTCAAACAAAAGGGTTTAATGGGGGAGCACATTGAGGACTTCCAAAAATTGAATATAAGGGTAACTGATATTCCAGAGGAACATAGGATTGATCTCTTCATAGGTACTTTAAAGGATAACATCCAACATGAAGTCCGCGTTTTGGAACCTGATTCATTGGAGAAGGCATTCAGGTTGGCAAGAAAAATTGAATGTAAAATTATGGCGACAAGGAAGCCTACCACTCACTTCTATAAAGAAGAAAGTGTTTCTACGCCTAGATTTCCACAACCTACAAGGTTGACACCACAACAATTGGAAGAAAAAAGAGCAAAAGGGCTTTGCTACAGTTGTGATAGCAAATACACTAAAGGTCATAAGTGTGCTGAGAAGAAATTATTTTACATAGATTGTGAAGAGGAAGAAGAAATGAACAAGAAGAGGATATACACCAGGAACCAGCCCTAGAAGAGGAAGAAATGAATCCGACCATATCGTGTAATGCACTGGCAGGAATTACCACTCCTCAAACTCTCAAGATAGCAGGACAAATCAAGAAGAAAAGGTAATAGTGTTGATTGATTCAGGTAGCACCCATAATTTTATTCATTGTAAGGTAGCCAAGGAATTAAATTGTTTCCTATACCCAGCACCAGAATGTCAAGTGATGGTTGCAAATGGAGGAACTATAAATTGCTCTCGAAAATGCCATAATATCAAGCTAACCATGGGGTAGTTATTATTTTAATAGTCCCATTGTCATTCCATGGAGGTGTTGATACAGCTGAGAGGCATAATATTATAATCCTGATAGTTTTTGTTCTCAGAACTTTTTGAATTTTTTCAGATAAGTCAATGCATGGGGTAAATCAAGGCTCTGGAACATAATAAGCTCTAATGTCATGACAAAGCTTCTAAAGAAATAACAATGAGGCGTAATTGTACAATTATGCTCACTAGAAGTTCTGACATCAAAATCATCTATTTCTGCAGATCTCCAACAAATCTTGGACAATCATTCCAAGGTATTTGAAACTCCCAAAGGACTCCCACCTATTCGTGATCATGATCATGCTATTCATTTGATTCCAGGAAGTGTTCCTCCAAAAATGAGGCCGTATAGATATCTTTATGTCCAAAAGAGCGAAATTGAATGTATGATTGCAAATATGAGTGTGAATGTGGAATCAAACTAGGTAGGCTCAAAGGATCTCTCTGTTTTGTATGGTATGGTAGTATGGATCATGGTGCATGTGTCCTGGTTATAGTTTTAATAGGCTCACCATTAAAGAGATAATTTTATTCTGTGACTAAGGGAATTTATTGGATGAGTTACATGGAGCAATTTATTTTACCAAGTTGGATCTTCGTTTCAGATATCATATTAGAAATGAAGAATGAAGATATTCTAAAATAGTATTTTAACCCATTTAGGTTTGCAGAATTTTATTTAGCTTTGGTTTACTAATACATTCATATTTATATGATGAATTCCATTTTCGAACCCTTAGAAAATTTATGTTAGTATTTTTTTATGATATACTAATTTACAGTAGGTCTTGGAAGGATCATGTTCAACATGTTGACAGGTGCTCAAACTATTGGAAGAGAAATAATTATATACAAAAACCTCCAAATGTTTCTTTAGAGTACAAGAGGTGGAATATCTGGGTCATATTGTATCTCACGAGGGTGTTAAGGTGTGACTCAAAAATGTGAAGAAAGAAAGAAATGAAAGTCCTTACAACCAGTGTGCAGTTACAGATTTTCAAAGTAATACAGAGTTATCTAAGTTTGTTAATACTACAGAGAAATATAACATCTTCTAATAATGCATTATTGAAGAAAGATGCATTTTCATGGACTCTTAAAGCAACTACAGCCTTTGAACATCTTAAAGAGGCAATGTGCCTAGCACCGGTCTTAGCTACGCCAGACTTCACAAAAACCTTTATTGTGGAATGTGATGCCTCAGGAAATGGAATTGGTGATGTTTTAATGCAGGAAGGAAGACCCATTTCTTTTGAAAGTAGTCCAATCAAAGGAAAGCATTTACAGAAACCTATTTATGAGAAGGAAATGTTAGCAATACTGCATGCACTAAAGAAATGGCGAACTTACCTAATGGGAAGACACTTCAAGGTAAAAACTGATCATGATAGTCATAAACACTTTTTGGAACAAAGACTATCTTCAGAAGAGCAGCAAAAATGGGTCACAAAGATGTTGGGTTATGACTTTGAAATAATCTACAAAAAAGGAAAGCTTAATGTTGTTGCTGATGCACTCTCAAGAAAGAATGAAGAGGTGGAAGCATTGCTTTGTGCCATTTCTATTATCCAACCAGATTGGATAACCGAAGCAAGAGATGAATGGAAGAAGGACAAAGATGTATGGACACTCATTCAAAAGTTGCAAGAAGATCCTAGTACATCTGATACATTTAGTTGGAAAAATGATTCCTTATGGTACAAAGATCGCTTATATCTTTGTAAGAATTCCCAACTAAAACAAAAGATTCTTCTGGAATTGCACACTTCTCCTTTAGGAGGACACTCGGGATTTTTAAAAACTTACCACATGGTGAAGAAAGAATTTTTTTGGGATGGCCTTAAATCTGATATTCAAAAGTTTGTGACGGAATGTTTGGTTTGCCAGCAGAATAAAGTTGAGACAATTAAGACCCCGGGACTTCTACAACCTTATCCATTCCAAGTCAACGTTGGGAGGAGATTTCAATGGATTTTATCACAGGTTTACCTAAGTCCGAAGGAAAGAGTGTCATCATGGTGGTAGTTGATAGACTTATCAAGTATGCACACTTTTGTGCATTATCTCATCCATTTAAAGCAAGTACAGTTGCTACTACATTTATGGACACAATTCAAAAGCTACATGGAAAACCAAGGTTTATTGTAAGCGATAGAGATCCCATTTTTACTGGATATTTTTGGACGGAGTTATTTTCTTGTTTGGGTGCTCAATTATCTCATAGCTCATCTTATCATCCTCAATCCGATGGTCAAACCGAGATAGTAAATAAATGTTTGGAAGGATATCTTCGTTGTTTTGTATCTGATAAACAAACACAATGGGTCAAGTGGTTACCTCTTGCTGAATGGTGGTATAACACTTCCTTCCATACTGCAGCAAAAATGACCCATTTATGGCACTTTATGGATATCATCCACCATCCATCACATCATCTTTAAGGGAAAATTCGAAGGTTCAAGCAGTGGAAGATCACATCGAGCATCAGCAAGAAGTTCTCCAACTCTTAAAGGATAACCTGAATTTGGCACAAATCGAATGAAACAACAGGCAGATCAACATCGCAGCGAGAGAAGTTTTGATGTAGGAGATTGGGTATTTTTACGGCTACAACCATATAAACAAATGTCCCTCAAGCAAGCTAAGAAGGATAATAAATTATCGCCAAAGTACTATGGTCCCTACAAGGTGTTGCAAAAGATTGGTACTATGGCATACAAATTGGAGCTTCCTGCTTCTTCACGAGTGCATCCAGTTTTCCATGTTTCATGCTTAAAGAAGGTTATAGGTGAAAATATTCCAGTTCAAACAATATTGCCAGAACTTGATGAGGAAGGAAAAATCATATTGGAACCTAAAGTGGTCACGTAAACAAGAACTCGATAGCTACGGAATCGATCAATTTCTGAGTATCTCATCAAGTGCAAGAACTTACCCACTGAAGATTCTACATGGGAGGATGAGAATTTTATACAGAAGCACCCAGAGCTACTCAAGCGTTGAGGAGAACACTTTTTTGAAGGAGAGGGGCATGTTAGGTCCCTATATTACTAGTTTAGTCCCTTATTTTTGTTAGTGTAACCCCCTTATTGTTATTATTGTACCTCTATAACCCCCATATTGTTATTATTGTGCCCTTAAATTATTATTGTTAGGTCGGCTAGGATTACATTGTGGCCCACTAGGATTACACTATGGCCCCATGGACTCCTATATATAGAAAGGAGGTTTTGTAATTTGTATCATCCAAGAATTGTTCATTCATGTAATGTATTGGAGGTTTTCCCCTCGAAGTGGCTTATTTCTAAGGCATTGATATCTCTTTTCTTCTTTTTTTGGAGCTGGTTTCACAACATAGTGTGTCTTCTTCTTCTACATCATTCTATATCATTGTAAAGTGGACCATTTTCCCTAGTACAGGAGTCCATTCTTCTTTTATTCTTCTATAGGTAGAAGGGTATGGTAGATAGTCATCATGTTGGGGCATCCATTTAGTTGACTACCACATACCTGGCGTTGAGCATCCATCCAAAGTGGGGAAATGGAGAAGAATGTTTTTAGATTCTAGAATTTGGAGTTTATTTTCAATTGGAGTTAGAATATTAAAGAATTGTTTGTGGTTACTTTAGTGGTTTAACCTGAGGTTTCCCACCCTAAAAACTGCATTTGTGTTCCTTTGGATTCGCTATCATTTATTAAACATGATACACTAAGATTAACCAATGCCTCTAATTAAAGTAATATCGATTCACCTCCCTTCCCCTTATGAAGCTCAATAACAATGTTGTTAGATGGTTCAAAACCATGATCAAAGAAGTGATGTCATCGCAACACCTTTTTCAAAAGCCTTGGAATCTGTTGCCCACCTCTCCCTGGGACCCGTAATGGCCACCACCTAGTTTGGGACAACGATGTTACTTTACAACTTGAAAGCAAAGTTTGGCTTGTCGAATGCATGTTTCTTGGAAATTTTGAGGTAAATTACCATAAAGTCCTCCCTTATATAATTTTGAGAAATATAATCACACAATGAACATTACAAAGGTAAATTTTATGAACATTAATAATTATATCGTCATTAATGTACATTTAATATTTTCCATGATCACCAACTACAAGTTATTCAAAGATAAGGTTCTTCTGAGTGATAATTTGTTGCCCGGTAGCTGTGAAGAGGCAAATAAATTGTTGAAAATGTTGGGTGTTGAGTACATATCATATCATGTATGTCCAAATGATTGTATTCTATATAGAGGAGAATATGCAGACAAAGAGATATGCCCGAAATGTGGGCATGACAGGTACGACAAATTAAAAAAAAAGAGTAAATCATGTGGTCCTCCTTATAATCCCAAGGATTCAAAGGCTCTTTCGTTGCAAAGAATTAGCTATGTTGCAGGGATGGCATGACTCACGCAGAAGTGAGTTGGGAGTTATGTGAATCTAAAATGATTTAATAGTCATGAATCATATAGAGGATAGATGGCCCGAAAAATTAAAGGATGAAGTACGAAGTCTACGACTCGACATAGCCATGGATGGCGTCAACCCATATTCCCTCCAGAACACTAACTATTATGTTTTCCAATGTAGTAGTGATCAATAACAATATCCCCACATGGTTGTCTGTGAAGAATTAACATTTTATGTTGGCTCACATAGTCCCTGGTAGAAGACAAGTGAACAATATGGATGTCTACTTACAACCATTGGTAGATGAATTGAAGGAATTATGGGATGGGATAAATGTATATGATGTATCAAGACCCATCGTAGCAGAGAGGAGTTTTACGTTGTATGGCATATGTGCTTACACGACACATGATTATCCAATATTAGGAGTTTTCTCTAGTAAATTACATGATTATTGATTTATTTATATATGTAACAATATTATTTCTCATATTAGTTATTTAATTCGTTGTAATTGTTCTGATATTCATGATATTCTTTAGCATGCCATGCATATAAATTGTATACAATAATCTTGCAGGTCTTGTAACAAAAGGGTATTTTGGATGTAAATGTTGTGGACCTTCTCTAAAATCTAGATGGTCCAAGGACCTAAGAAAGCCAGTGTATGACTTCTCCAGGGTATTCCTCCCAAAATAATACCCTTACAGAAGAGAAAAATCCACTTTCAATGGTAAATGAGAGAGAACCCAAAGGCCTCCAATAATGGCACCAACTGAATGGCCTAGAGAAACTGAGAGAGAGATGGATAAGGAGTTCATAGAAATGTTCGATTCAAATGGGAAGCCTATGTTTGATGATCCAGAATTCTTCGACACCTATGTTGAGAAACTTCCCATTGGGATGAAAACGAAATCTATTTTTTTATAACCTCCCATATTGGGAGCATGTTAAGATTACCCACTTATTAGATCCCATGCATATATTTAAAAATGTTTAATCTTCTTTATGGAGTCACATATGATCGAAACAATGTGACACATTCGATATTAGGAAAGATCTTATTACTTCTTAAACTAAAAATAAACATTGGCCAAGACTATTACAAAGTACAGGATGAGAGGTAGGTGCTAGTCCCTCTAATGCATGGTATTTCAAAGAAGGTGGTGTCCCATGGATTTTTAAAAAATATGATATTTCTTTGGTAAAGGAAGTTATAATGGGCGTGAGGGTGCCATATTCATACGTGTCTTCACTACGGCGCTGCTTCACTGTGGATGGCCATTTGTCGGGGTTGAAATCGCATGACCATTTGAATCTTCTAAGAGTATGTATAATTTCAAAAGCATTAGTTTATTATTTGTTATATTAATAAATTTTATACCATGCATGGATCATAAAACATAACTAATTTTGTATATTATTTCACATATTTATAACTTTGCAGTGCCATTATCCTTTGTTCGTGCATGTATGTGTGAAACATGAATTCCCCCAAGACCTAGGACGTGCCATATCTAAATTATCTGCATTTGTATGTTGGATCACGTCAAAGGAGATTCATGTGGCTAGCATTCCACGGTGGCATCAAGAGATAGTTGAGATTGTTTGTATGTTTTAGAAGGAATTGTCGACGAGATTCATGGACTTGCAGGTTCATCTTCTAATCCATCTAGTATATTAGGTTGAATTAGTTGGGGTGGTTTCTTGTTGTTGGATGTTCTTCTTAGGGAGGTACATGAAGAAATTGAAAGGCTTTGTTCAACAAAGGGAAAAACCTGAGGGGTCTATGGCAAAAGGGTACATATCGTATGAGTCTTTCTATTATGCCAGTGAGTACAGCAAGCAGATCTACAACAGACTAGGTGCGGTGATTTGGGACGATGAAAGGGATGAAGACAAAAGATAAGGGGAGCTACTCCAAACGAATGGAAAAAAATTCTTGATAAAGAGTAAGCGACTTATAATGTTTCAAATTTACACAAAATAAAATATTCATGTTGAACTTCGATATAATGTATATTTTGATCTCTATGTACTATATAATGTCAGTTTTATTTCATCAACGAATGTAGAAATTGAAGGAATCAATAAATTCGTTCTTTACAATTCCGAAGCGACACAACAGTGGGTTGCATTGTACGAACAAAAGAGGATGAAATGGGATAGTGACAAGAAAGAATTCAGATGGTTGAATGGTAGAAGTGTTCCTTATCCCGAACATTTAAAAGAAAATATGCCAAAAATATGCCCCAATAGTTGGGTTGCTGACCAAGTCAGAGAGAAATACGGTGCAACCGATCGTTACCCGCATGTTGAAGAGGATGCGCTAAACGTAGGGATTGGGTGCACCAACTCGGTAATAATCTATTTAATTTATATGTACATTTGAAACTTAATAATGCACCTTTCAATTGTAATTACATCTATATTTCATATTTTAACTGTTGGGTTATTATAAGACACATGACACTATGATTTTTTTAAATTTTTTATAGGTGCATTTGTTCCCATCTATGTGTGCATATGGACACCATTTTCGCACAGAAAATGTCGATAATGGACACATGACACAAGACTGTGGAGTGGAAGTCGAGTTCGATCAAAATAATCGATCTAGCCAACGCGATCAAAAACTAGTACGAGGGACGTTAGGTTACGTCGGAAAGATACAATAAATCATTGAATTGGATTTCTCTTCT
Organism: Pinus albicaulis; assembly: GCA_034641835.2. Classification (NCBI taxonomy): domain Eukaryota; kingdom Viridiplantae; phylum Streptophyta; class Pinopsida; order Pinales; family Pinaceae; genus Pinus; species Pinus albicaulis. The sequence continues at coordinate 58,860 of JAXQQM020077598.1, forward strand.
TTCCAATGTGTTATTTTTAGGTGCAAGTGGTGGGACACCTTTTATAGAAATAATATAAAGGAAGAACGCAATATTAGACTGATATGTATCAACTCTAGAAAGATGTGGGATGGAGGTAAGAAGCCCTATGTTTTCCCCAAACACTGCAACCAGGTGTTTTCTTACCCAGATGTGTTGGATAAGGATTGGTGGTTCGTATTGAGACATGACCCTAGATCAAAACATATTTTTTAGAACAATAGTGTTATCATGCCAAGCGAGTTGGAAGATAATGAGGGTGATCATGAGAACCAAGAGTGATATGGTACATGTGTTATTTCATCAATATTTATACCTTTTAAGATGGGTTTTTATAAAGAAGAGGACTTAATTACCTTTTAACTTATAAGACTCTTTTTTTCAAAACATTATAATATGTATTTTGAATTAATTGGTAATTTGCATCGTGTTAATGTTAAAATCAATATTTCACTTGATAATTTGCAATTATGTTGATCTCAAAAACAATGACGTACTATATAAAATTCTTTCTTTTTGTATGTAAGATCATAGTAAAATAATGATAATTCTAAAGTACATGAATTTATTTGCATTATTTTCTAAAATTTATTATGTTACAAAAATTCATACTATTCTAGATTTATTATTTTACAATTATTTACAATTTTACAAATTTACAAATTTAAAATTTTTAATAAAATAATTTCACATTAATACAATTAAAATTATGGTTTTCAAGCTTCTGTGGTTATCATTTAATGAAGAGATCTCCGGATTATCCACTATGTGATCAAACAATGGTCGACATTTCGGCTCCCAACGACGATCCATCTTCATGAGAAGATGATGCATGAAAAGTGAAAGAAGGACGCAGAGGACTAGGTTTATATATAATGAAAAGAGGAGAAAAGGAAGAGTCGACAGAATAATTAAAATTTTAAATTTATAAAATTCTTATAAAACAATATATATTCATTAACTTAATAATAATAATTATTAATTTAATAAAATTTTAATTTTTTATTAATTGCCTAATTGTAAGTGATAAAACCTAAAGTAACTAAAAAATTTAAAATATATATATTTATAATTATATATATATTAATTGCTTAGTTATAAGTTACCAAAATTTTTAAAATTTCTCTCCAATTAATTGCGTAATTATAAGGAACTAAATTTTGTATTTTTTAATACAACTTACTAAAATTAATTAAATTAATAATATAAGGGTTAAATCCTAATCTTAATTTTTAGGAAAGAATTTAAACTAAAAACCTAAATATGAGAAACCCTAAAAATACTTGAATTAATGAATGTTAATACTAATTAAAGTAAGCTATTATTTATTTTTATTAAAATATTAATTAATATTTTGTAAATTATTCTTTCTAGTATTTTTGGGATTTCTCATATTTAGGTTTTCAGTTTAAATTCTTCCCTAAAAATTAAGATTAGGATTTAAGCCTTATATTATTAATTTAATTAATTTTAGTAAGTTATATTAAAAAATACAAAATTTAATTACTTATAATTAAGCATTTAATTGGAGAGAAATTTTAAAAATTTTAGTAACTTATAATTAAACAATTAATATATAAATAATTATAAATAAATTTTTTTTTTTAAATTTTTAGTTACTTTGGGTTTTATCACTTACAATTAAGCAATTAATAAAAATTTAAATTTTATTAAATTAATAATAATTATTATTAAGTTAATGAATACATATTCTTTTATAAGATTTTTTTTTTTTTTAATAAACTTTAGGTTTATCACTTACAATAAAATTTATTATTATTTATTATTATTTAATTAGCTAATAGGATAGCATATATTCTATTAAATTATTTAAAATAAAAATAAATTTATTAATTATAATAATAATAATAATATAATAATAAAACTCATTATATTATAAATAATAACAAAATATTAATTAGTCCGTGAGCTCTTCCTTTTCTCCTATTTTCACTATATATGATGATGATGATGGTTAACTTCCACTCATACCAATCTTTGGTCTATCGGACCTAAAGAAAAGAGTTATTTAGTTTGATTTAAGATTTTATTCCTATGCTCAAAAAGCTTGGAGAGAAGCCTCCCGAGCTCACTATAATTTTGACATCTTAAAAGGCTAGGAAGGTCAGTATTGTAACAAAGATTATGAAATTGAGCTTTAATGTGGTTGTACTCGGGGCACTCTAAGAGGAAGTGATTTTCATCCTCGATGTTCATATTCTCACAGAGATGGTAGATCCTTTCCATCCATGGTGTTTTAGGAACTGTCCAACAACCTGTTTCACTATGGAGCTCATGAGAGTTCGTTCTAATCTTAGCTATATTAATTTTCTTCTTTGAGCTAGTTAAAATAGAGAGATACTTTTGATCTTCTAGGGTGGGGTTGATGACCTCCTTATAATATATTAATTTTCTTTTAGTTGCTAGATCTTTCTCACACCACATTTTTTCTTTGAACTTAGAAGTAACAATTTTTTTAATTTTATTAATGTTTTGCAATGCAACATTCTCGTCGATCTCCCAATGGTTTAACCAGGCCCTGGTGTCTTTATACCAAACTCATTTAAGCCTTAGGTGGTTTTGGCTGGAATTTAAAGCTATCTTAGGAAGTCTATGGTCTCCTATGCTATTGAGCTTGTGCTTGCACAACAGAAGCCTAGTCATAGCTAGGCTCTCGATAGGGGAAAGACCCACTTCTATAAGGAGAATAGGATAGGGTGTATTGCTTTTAATTTTAAGGTTATAAGTTATAAAACGCCTCTGGATTTGCTCAATATTTCTCCAGGATTCTCTAGAGATGCTGCAACCCCAAACCTCACATCCATATAAGATAACAGGAGTGACTAAAGTTTTAAAGAGGAACTTCTTTCTATCCCACATTATGAGGTTTGTCGTTTTACAAGTATTTTCAAGACCAAAATAAGCTTTCCACCCCCCATTTATCCTTTTCTGAATGCTATAGTTCCAATTGAGCTTGTGATGAATATCAATTTCTAAGTACTTGTAAGAAGACACTTCCTCCAAGTTACTATTGTCATACATAAAATTAGCATAAGTGTCCTTCTTGGATTTGATAATCATAACTTTTGTTTTGTCAGTGTTAACAGACATACCCATGGTAGAGCAAAAATCCTTAAGAAGTCTAAGTTGCTTATCAAGATCAGATGGGCACCTTGTGAGAAGAATAATATCGTCAGCATAGAGAAGAAGGATGATGAATATCCCAGCTAAGATCATGCCAGCACATCCTACTTCCTCTAAACAACCTTCTAGCTTGTCGATGTAAATGCCAAATAGGGTAGGGGAGAGGGGGCAACCTTGTTTCACTCCGATATTACACTTAATATCTTTCGACCACCCCTCATTTCTCTTTAACTTGCCAATTACATTTTCGTATAACCTTATAGTAGTCGTTCTTAGCTCGAAAGGAACATTTAGATCTTCTAATCTATTCCATAGGTTTTTTCTAGGAACTGTATCGAAAGCCTTTCTAAAGTCCACAAAGTAACATAAGAGATTGGATTTATCATTGTGGCATTCCTCCACAATGATCCGAAGCGTAATGAGGTGGTCCGTTGTTGAGTGCTGCCTTCTAAAACCCACTTGGCCCTTAGCCTGCTTACCTTCACTTTCAAGCCAAATGCTCAACTTCTTTTCCAAAATAATACCATATAACTTGGCTAAGAGAGGGCTGATCATAATTGTCTGATAATTAGAGGGGTTGTTTGTATCCCCACTTTTAAAAATAGGGATAATGAGGCTTTGAGTCCAAGGTTTAGGGAACACTTGCTTGACCGCTTGGTTGAAAAGATTGTGGATGTGGGGGATGAGGACAGGACCTCCAATTTTTAAGATTTCTGCCTGGTAACCTTCAATGTCTTTAGCTTTCCCATTTTCCAGGTGTTTAACCCCAAAATCAATGTCTTCTAATGAGAAAAGCTCTTTCATTGTGAGGAGGGTTTCAAAATCCCTGGAATTTAGAGAGTCATAAAGCTTTTTAAGATAGTAATTCCAATCGTGTAAAGAAATTTTGTTATTATCTTTAGTTTTCCTAGTTAGAATCTGCCTCCAGAATTTCTTAGGAGCCACCTTAGAGAGGTGTAAGAGATTCTCTTGTCTTTTACAAATATATTGCCTTTTTTTTCCTTTTAGTTAGGGCTTTGTATATTTTTATCTTGTCAATTTTGAGAGATTCATCAAAAACTTCCTTAATTTCTCTCCTCGCACTTTTACAATCTTTGTCATACCATGCGTTGGTTTTGATATTTATTTTATTACTTGAGACTTCAATTGAGAACTTGTTAATAGAATATGAGAGGGTTGTAGTAAAATTATGATATAGGTCATCTATGTTGTCTATACTAGATAAAGGAAGCAAATTAGTTTTTAATTCATTTAGAAAGAGATCATTTTTATTTCTATCAAAGACTAAGTTATTTTGACTATAAGGATTATCTTCTATGGGATCTCTATGCATGACAAAATTGAGAGTTATAAGTAAAGGCCTATGATCAGAGTCAGGCTCGTGGTCGTCTAAGATGTAAAAATTTATTATTTCGTTGTATAAAGGGAGATCGGAAATAACATAGTCTACCACGCTACTGCCAAGCCCATGGATGCAGGTCATCTGGCTAGAATTGGGCCACTTCTTTAGACCGTTGCAAATTATGAGATCCTGAGCACTACAGAGCTTGTATAAACCTAGTCCTCTGTGTCCTTCTTTCACTTTTCATTCATATCTTGTCTTGAATATGGATCCCCGTTGGGATTCGAAACGAAACGTCGACCATTGTTTGATCACACTGTGGATAATCCAGATATCCCTTCATACAATTACAATTACAGTTTTACAATTACAATTACAATTACAATTACAATTTTACAATTTCACATTCAATTACAATTAAAATTAAAATTAAAATTTTAGAATTTTACATGCAATTACAATTACAATTACAATTTTAGAATTTTACATAAAATTTACAATTACAATTTTACAATTTTACATATATACCATTACAATTACAATTTTACAATTTTACATACAATTACAATTACAATTACAATTTTACAATTACAATCATTTCACATTAATACAATTAAAATTTTAAAAATATTTTACATACAATCACAATAAAAATTACAATTAGAACTAGAATTACAATTACAATTACAATTTTACAATTTCACATACAATTACAATTAAAATCACAATTATAATTTTAGAATTTTACATACAACTACAACTATAATTACAATTTTACAAGTACAATCATTTTGCATTAATACAATTAAAATTTTACAAATATTTTACATACAATATTTACAATTACAATTACAATTTTACAATTTCACATACAATTGCAATTAAAATTAAAATTACAATTACAATTACAATTTTAGAATTTTACAAATTAGAATTAGAATTACAATTTTACAATTTTACATATATATAATTACAATTACAATCATTTCACAATAAATTAAATATTACAATTACAATTATAATTTTACAAATATTTTACATCCAATTACAATTACAAATACAATTACAATTTTACAATTTTACATGCAATTAAAATTAAAATTTCATTTACAATCACAACATAATATTTAATAAATATCATGATTTAATATTAAATTAAAATAACATCACGATCATGATAACCATCGTACAAACATCATATTCTAGTAAAAAGCATATTCAAATTCACTAACATCATCTAATCATCGCTAACAAAACACAATTAGCATTGTATAACATCATCACAACACAAACATCAAATATACATCTCATGTCATATAACTGCTATCACGTACACATCTATCTGCAAGCTGCACATTAAATGAGCATATCTAATATGACCTAAAAATATACACATCATGATGATCACCATCATGTAAATTAAGTACAACTGCAACATGAAAATAAAATACATGGACCATATATATATATATATATATATATATATATAACTGTATAATGTCGAAAATATACAACTGTAATATAAATTTCAAATATCAGCTGGTGGTACATCATCAACAGTAGTAATAGTCGAGGCCTCCTTAGTCAATGGTGCAGCCTCGAAAAGCTCAAATATATGTTGATCATCACATGCCTGCTAATCTGGTGGTGCCTCATGCTGATCAGGATCAACTGCTGGCTGCTCATGATGACTCGACATGGATGGTCCAGCTTGCTCATGATCATGAGTACTGTTGGATGCTACAGGCTATTGATCATGATGACTCGACGTGGATGTTCTAGCCTTCTCATGATCATGAATACTGGATGCTGCAGGCTACGAAGGCTGACTTGACGTGGATGGTCTAGCTTGCTCATGATTATGACTACTGGTCGATGTTGCAGGCTGCTCATCTGTGGCGCAAGCTGAATGTTGATCACTCCCCTGATCATGATCATCAAATAATGCGTCGCAGCTTAATTGTCAATGTACTGAGTCTCGACCATGCCTACGTCGAAGGGCCCTCCTCAACCGCGTCACTATGCTGGTAGCTCCTACGACATGCCACATCAGGGCGAACATGTCACGTGGCATGCCTGTCCACATCTGTACCATCCTAGCATCGGCCTGTATCTCTCTCATAGGGGCGGGCCTGAATCCCCCCTCCACAAGCAGTGAACAGAGTTGGTCACCCAACTCCATCCTAAATCTAGTATGAGGCCTACGCCTCACAACAGCCGATAACTGTGCAACATGAGGACAAGGTATGTCTGCACCAGCCTGATCCTCGACATTTTCCATCTCCTGGTCGTCATCAGGATCTACACCTGGATCATTTGGTGGAGGTGGCATCTCATCGCCATCAAATGACCCAATGTCTGCAAAATATATATAATTACACTACAATAATTATACGATTTCATTAAACAGTTTAATAAGAATAAATAAATAACATGTTAGAATAAATTTAAAGAAAAAAATAATATTACCTCTATCACTTGGTGGCTCATCATCTGTGAAGAGGATGTTGGCACACCCTCGCCAATCCAAACCTGCATACAGACAAGGGGCTAGAATGAAGGGATGCTCATGAACACTGGCTAGCAGCTCCAGTGCATCATGCAATATCCTCACGGAAAACTCTGACTCACCCCTCTTGGGCATCATCTATCCCCACATTTGCATTTGTACATGCAGCATTGGCCTACGAGGCTGCCGAACAAAAGTAGGTCTCGTCTCTGGAAACCTCTCAAAAAATAAACAAAAATAACTCGAATAAAAAGGAAATTTCAACCTCCCACATGCCTGAGAACAACATCTATCTAATGATGTACAAAACGGCCGCAAAAAATTCCGCAGACCATCTCACAAGTCATGGCGCATGGAATAAAGAATCAACATAAATTAAAAGTGGGAAAACAATGTATTTCGTCGCCGGTATGGTGTGCGTTGGTCATGAGCAAGAGGGAGAGGTCTGAACTCCTCTCGCACCAAACGAAGAAATACGTAAGAATCACCACCGTACACCTTAAAATCTGCACGAGAAACTATATTGTCCCTAATGTATCTTTGGGATTATGTCAACCAACTCCTACTACATAGCCGACGGGGACATCCGGGACCAGTGGAAAATATTGCCCTCTCCTATATAGCTCAATAATAAAATATATTTCCTCCTCAAAGGGGTGTGTACCACCGGCCAGGACTGACCAAAGCCCTGGCTTGGTAAGCATCCCACTCCGAACATGAATTGTCCCAATAACCCATTATGGCCCTTCAAGGATGTAGCCTCCTCATAGAACCTCGAGGAGGCATAACTCCCTTAGGAGAAACTCGGTGGCTTTCGTAATATGGTGAGGGTACATAAGTCTCTCCTTCTCGTCCCTCCCATGTGAATCACGTTATATTGGTCCTCCATATGCTCTTTGATGTTCCTCGTTTCTTACGTTGACGTTGTCGAATGATTCAAATATGAAATACATTTTTTTTATTAAATGAGACATGTAATAAACATACATACATATACATACATACATACATACATACATACATACATACATACACACACACACACACACACACACATATATATATATACATTTTTTTTTTTTTGAAAAAAAAACAATTGGTACACCCAAAAAATAGCGACGCATCGGTACCGTGCGTACATTTTTATCGCGCACCGCTATCGGTGCGAATGAAAATTGTTCGTGCACCGCAAAACATGAAATGTTATTTTTTTGTGGTATGTTGACCAAACTATCTCCCCCGGGGGTGGATAATTACGTCAACGCACCGCCCAACAATACATGGTCAACGCGTGCGCCCCCCCGTAAATGACCACAAACTTTGACCATGTACTATGGTTGGGGAGGCGTGACCGACAAAATATATGTCCCGAGGCAGATCTTTTGGTCAATGCACCACCAAAAACACTACATGGTCAATAGTGTGTCAAGGTGAACAACCACACCATTGACTATTGAATGTTGTTAGGTGGGTTGCAGCACTAACCTAACTATCTACCTCGGGGCGGATAGTTTGGTTCATGCACCACCCTCCCGGCATTGGTACATAGTCAATGGTGTGGTCATTTAATTGAGCGCACCGCCATGTAAGTTTTAAAAAATAAAAATGGTGCATATTTTTTTCGCACCGCACTGTGACCCGTGCATTTTCTATTAGCATCATTAGTATGCAGGCGACCTACAAATTTATAGGTAGCACCATGAACGGTGGGAGCCGAAGGGCTCAAGCGCACCGTGCATAATTTTTTTTTTTAACGGTAATTTTTAAGGTTTTTAGAAATATAATCCGCTAAATCTATTAGTTATTGAGAAACAAGTAAAATACCTATACATTTGTGTGTCGAGGGAGGCATATTTGCCGAGGAAATTTGAGAAATCAAATTTTACGAACATTTTTGAAATTTTGAACTCCACAAGATGGGTAATGGACAACAAAAAGAGGGCGTGCAATGGGAGCATGGATGAAGTGTGGCACCTCTCACAAGAGAAATTTAAACTCGGTTCTTGAGAGGTTCGTAGCACTAAAGGATTAAAAATGACGTTTACGACCAATAATTTTTTTTATTTAACCATGTTTCAAGGTGTTGGTTTTTGGAGATGCACTTGGCGGTATTATCAATGGCACACCACACGTTGTTATGATGCAATGGATTACTAAGATGCATCGGGCCTATTTATTCATCGATCACTCGGTCCGCTATAGAACTTAGACGTAAGGCGCGTTTGTATTGAGACCACAATGTCTCGGTATGCCAATTTTAGTACGCACTCTATGGCATTGAGTAAAATTCACCAGGCGGTTTATGATGCAAAACACAATTCGTACAAAAACCTCCACCCACCAACCTCCTCTAGATACTTTTGCTACAAACAAATATATGGGGTATTGTCACGTTCCCGACCCGGGAAATTTTCTACACCTATAACATAACTCGTATATTCTCCGCTTTATGCGCCGTATAACATTGATAGTTTTTATAATCGAATCACTTACAAGTTCGACCGTTATCCGGGATTTAAATTCTTTCGCGCATTTTCTATAGACAAAATTTAATGGAATATAAGAATTTCCATGAGAATTTTTTTTGGGGCTCGACCTCCCCTCTTCTCGATTCATCTAGTAGACTTATATATCTATATATATATATTACTTTGTATTTCTTTACTTTTTCTTTTTCGTAGTTTCCTTTATTCAACTCTAGATGATTGCTAAGCCCTTCCTCAACTTTCCAAGCTATGTGCCTTATAAACTTTTCAACATTTTAAAGTTAAAGATCGTAGGTATAGATGTATGCCTCCTCGCATACATCTATCTATACTCGCTAACCTCCATTGCTCCAACTACCTTCCCAAACAGTTTCTTTTATATGGACGTAAAATGATGCTCGTTCATTGTATTTACATATGCTTACAATCTTCCCTCACACAAACTTTTATCACACACTAGATTGTTCAATAGGATTCCCCCTTATTTTATCGTTACCAACATTCAACATGTGTGACACTGTACAGATTCAACCGTTCCATGGGAAAACTAGGAAACAGATCCTCTCGTTTTCAATCAAATGGAGGTAGAGAATACCGAACCGGATAGTTTAGAATTCCTAGTGTTAGATCCTCGTCCTTAGTTAGGATTCAACTTCGCTTTCATATGTTTACACTTACATTTCACAGAATAATTTAAATTCTAAATTTTACAATTCTTTTTCCATTGAAACACAAATTTCGATATACCGAATCCCCATATCGCTATCAAGGTGGTTGTTGTTTCATTCTCTTCGTTATTGGTTACAAGGAATTCCCGTGCCACACGTATTGTTATGATAGGTTTAGTTGTTTCGTACTAAGCTGTCATGGGTACTGCTTTGTTAACATTTTCTCGTTTATACACACAGAATTAAATATTCCTTTAAAAGATAAGCTATACCTATACATAGTTATTAGATTTGTCAGTTCTCAATTGATCTATCATCTCTAACCTCATTACTACAAGGTACTCATCCCTACAACCCAACCCTCACCGCTTTTACTCGCAGTTTTAGTTTGAAATTACATGAGTTAATGAACAATTATTCAATCTAACATTTGCATAATGCAATTATAACATAACAATTCATAAATTGCATAATGAACCATAACATCACACCATAAATTGCATAATGAACCATAACATCAAAATTTACAAACAAAGATATGTTTAATACGTACTTACGTAAATCTCCAAATTTGTGCATGCACACCTCTACTATGACCAAATTCCTCCCAACCTTAGAGTTCGTTTATCCCGTAACTCACCCCCTGAAGCCGAGATCCTCCAAGAAACGTACCAACTAACTGCTCGGGAGTAGCTTATTTAAGCTATGCTTTCCCCAAAGCCCGTTTCCACCCCCGCGCTCCGTAATTTCGTGATGCTTTATCTCTCGTTTAGCCTAGGCTTCCCATTTTAGACTCTTTAAAGCCGTTTTGCTTTTCCTCACTTTTCCAGCCTTTTTCTCACCTCTTCCCAACTACTCCTCTTCATTGGGGAAATTTAGATTTTTCCTCAAAAATCTAAATTAGAAATAATTTCTTTCAAGGATTTTTTGAAAGATTTTGGGGAAAGTCTTTTCCTTTTCCATCACCTCATGGATTAGGCATGTGATCTCACTTTCATCCGTCATAGTGCATACACAATATTTTATTTATTTTTCATAAATAAATAGTTAACCACATCCACACAATAATTATCCATTGGGGTCCACTCCCTTGGATTTATGTTCAAATGTCTCATTTGAAAAGCATAGAACTTGGGGGTGTTAAGGTATTTTTATAAGGTTTTCCTCAAAAACATCTGCTAGAGGGTCTTTTCCCTTTGTAGTGAAATCGACCTTAGAACTAGGCTTTGAAAATCCCTGTAGGGTTACAGGAGAAAAGATTGCAGGGGGGTAAAGGGGAAAAGTAGGAAAGCTAAAATGACCAAATAGGTTGCATGACTATAGTGTAGGATGAAAACAATGATCAGAACAAGAATATAAGTATGAATCATTCTTTAAGAATAAACACAACATCATCATATCACCAAAACAGTAAGTAATGTATTACTCAGAATCCCGCTTTTAAAAATGTAGATAAAATTAGTGAAAGTAGTAGATATGTAATCGAAAGAGTAAGAATTCAATGGAGTGACTTAAAAAATAGAAACATAGCTACATGACCACCACATGAATCCCTAAATTTAAGCTACAACTTTTCTTTGTATTCACCGTATTACTTGATCAAACTAGAATACATTAGTTTAATGTTCACTGATTCCAACCCTTGAAGTGATTAAAAATTCCCCATATAGTTAATGTAGGTCGAAATCCTCCTTTTGAGGTCGAATTTTCCACAAGAAATTCAAATTCATGCACCTATCTAAAGACTACTCCACAAGATGGAGGTTGTAACAACAAATTCCTCCTTTATCTAACCACTAAGAGACATATGCTCAAAGAAATAAATGGAGGATAAGACACTGTCCAACTCCATTTTTACATTTACGTTTACATTTTTACCTTTACCTCATCCACATTCACTTTTTCACTTTTCAAAAAGTCAAACTGAAATTGGAGAAAAATTACATAGTGAAATGTTTATAAAAAATCGCAAAAATTTGCGTATGCACAATGCCAACTTGTAGGCCACTCTGGACACCTTACCGAATTAAAAATCAAAATATGAGAGACTATTAAACTATCCATTCCCTATTTTCCAGAACACTTTGAATTTTTAAAAATGACCCGTGGTAAGACCTTCAAAAAACTCATTCTCCCAAGATGTCTCCAAATGTGTAGCACTTATCAAAAACAGAGGAAAAATGTCGATTTTTAGCATCTTTTCTTCATTTTTCTCAAAATCCGAGCCCTTTCTAGAAAATATGAGAAAAATTGTTTTGATAGGAGGGCATAATATTTCTAAAAATTTAAGCCACTTGTCATTTGGAGCCTTGAGGAAAAAACGCAATGCCTACCGAATTTTCTAAATTCCGCAATTTTTTCACCAAATTTGGCCAAAAAATAAAATTTACTCCAAATCTTCCCAAAATTGGTCCAGGGGTGTTGGATGTAGTGTAATATGCAAATCGGGTGGCTTTCATAATAGGGCAAGGGTACATAAGTCTGTCCCTCTCTCGTGCCTCCCACAGGTGAATCATGTTATATTAGTCCTCCATATCCTCTCGATGTTCTACTGCTCTCTAAGTTGACATCACCGAATGATTCAAATATTAAAATAAATATTTTTATTAAATGAGGTATTATATATATATATATATATATATATATATATATATATATATATATATATATATATTGAAAAAAAAGAAAACAATTGGTACACGCAAAAATTATGGACGCATCTGCCTCTCGTGCATACGTTTATCACGCACCGCTATCGGTGTGAATTAAAATTGTTCACGCACCGCAAAACATGAAATGTTTTTCTATGGTACATTGACGAAACTATCCGCCAGGGGGTGGATAATTACGTCAACACACCGCCCAACAATACATGGTCAACGGTGCAAAATTTACAACGAATAGGCCAAATATCGACCATGTAATCGTGGTTGGGCTGGGCGGTGCACTCGACAAAAATATTTGTCCCAAGGGTAGATCTTTTGGTCAACGCACCACCCAACAACACTACATGGTCAATAGTACAACATGTAAACGATCGCACCGTTTACTATTGAATTTTGTCGTGGGCGGTGCGCTAACCTAACTATCTACCCTGTGGAGGATAGTTTTGTTCACGCACCACCCTCCCGACATTGGTACATCGTCAACAAGGCGGTTGTTTAATCGACCACACCCCTCCATGTAATTTTAAAAATAAACACGGTGCACATTTTTTGATACCGCACCGGGACCCGATGCGGTTTCCATTAGAATCGTACGTGGTGCGACCAGAATTTATAGGTAGCACCACGAACGGTTCGAGCCGAATGTACCAAGAGCACTACGTACAATTTTTATTTTTTTAACGGTAAATTTTAAGTTTTTTGAAATATATTATTCCGCTAAATATTTTAGGTATTGAGAAACAAGTAAAATACCTACACATTTGTGCATTGAGGGAGGCATATTTGTCGAGGAATTGGAGAAATCAAATTTGTTGACCATTTTTTAAAATGCGAACTCCAAAAGATGGGCAATGGACGGGTGCCAAGGCATGCAATGGGAGCAGCATGGCATGGCACTACACAAGAGAAATTCAAACCGGTTCTTGAGAGGTTTGGAGACCGATGAAGTAAAAAATGACATTTTTACGACCGCAATTTTGTTTATTTAACCATGTTTCGGTGTGTGGGTTTTTGAGATGCACTCGGGAAGTATTATCAATTGCGCACCACATGTTGTTACAATGCGATGGATTAATGAGATGCAAATTCGTGCATATTTATTCATCGATCATCGGTGCGCTATAGAAATTAGATGCACTAGCAGTGCTTGTACCGAGATCAATTTCGTGTCTCGGTATTCCAATTTTAGTATGCCTGCATTGTGAGTAAAATGCACCAGGGCGCTTTATGATGCAAAACGCACCGAAAAGAAACCTCCACCAGCAAAACCTCCTCTAGATACTTCTTCTACAAACAGATATATGGGATATTTTTATAAGGGTTTCTCAAAAACAAATTTTCGATATAGGGTATTTTCTCGTAGTGAAATGGACCTTTAGAGCTAGACTTTCAAAACTCAAGTAGGGTTACAGGAGAAAAGATCAAGTAGTGAGATAAAGGGAAAAGTAAGAAAGCTAAAAATGACCAAATAGGCTGTAGGACTATGGTGTAGGATGAAAAAAATGATCAAGAACAAGCATATAAGTATGAATTCATACTTTAAGAAGAAAATAAACACAACATCATGTCACCAAAACAGGCATGTATTACTTCATGAATCCTTCTTAAAAAACTATAAAGAAAATTAGTGAAAGCAAAAGAGATATGTAATCGAAAGAGAAAGCATTCAATGGGAGTGACTTACAAAAGAGAAACATAGCCATACAATCTCACCACACATGAATCCCTAAATTTAAGCTACAACTTTTCTCTTCCAGATTCACCGTATTACTTCGATCAAACTCAAATACACTAGTTCAATGTTCAAGATTCCAACCCTTGAAATGATTACAAACGCCTCATATAGCTACTAAGGTCGAAATCCTCATTTTGAGGTCAGAATTTTTCCAGCAAGAAATTCAAATTCATGCACCTATGTGAAGTCTCGCTCCACACTATGGAGGTTGAACAACAAATTCCTCTCTTTATCTAACCACTAAGAGATACATGCTCAAAGAAATAAATGGAGTATAAGACACTTATTCAACTCAATTTTTACCATTTGCGTTTACATTTTTACCTTTACATCCATCCACATTCAATTTTTCACTTTTCAAAAATTCAAATTGGAAATTGGAGAAAATTACGAGTGAAATGTTTATAAAAATCGCAAATTTGTAGATGCACAAACGTCAACATGTACGCCACCGTTGGACACCTTTCTAAAGTAAAATCAAAATATGAGAGATCGTTAAATATCCATTCATTTCTAGTGTGTCCAGAACACTTAGACATTTTAAAATGACCCATGGGAAGGCTTCAAAAACTCATTCTCCCATGGTGTCTCCAAATGCGCAAAGACCTATCAAAAACAAAGGCAAAATGTTAATTTTGAGCATCTTTTCTTCATTTTTATCAAAATAGGAGCCTTTTCCGGAAAATATGGGAAAAATGGTTTTAATATGAGGGCATAATATTTCTAAAAATATAAGCCACTTTTCATTTGGAGCTCTTGATTTAAAAATTGCAATGCCTAATGAATTTTGAATTTTCGCAAATTTTTCACCAAATTTGACCAAAAATCAAATTTGTTCCAAATCTTCCCAAAATTGGTCCAGGGGTGTTGGATGCAAGAAATTATGAAATCATTGAGGAATTAGCACAAATCAAGTTTTCCTTCTCCTTTTGGCTAGTTAGGATTTTCTTAAGTTTGTCTTGCAATTTATTGATTTTGATGTGTGCAAATTGTTTCTTGTTTGGTGGCAGAAACCATGCATTTTTGGATCTTGTTATCCCCGTCTCTGCATTGTTCAAGATATTTTCCAAGTGATTATTGATCTTCTCAAGCCAAAATTCCTTTTCCTCATTGATCTCTTTGGCAATCCTTTCTTCAAAAGTGAGCTCCTCCTCCTCGCAGGATTTTTCTTTCTCTTTTTTGGCGTGCCTTCTTGAGACCCATGGTTCTTTGACCTTCCTCTTCACTTTTGTTAATACTCATCATGTTTTTCAAGCTCTACCACTTCTTTTCTCTCTCTCATGTTTTTTTACCTCAAACATATTTTTCAAAATCATTTGTTGTGTCTTGAGTTGATTGTTCTCCTATTCAAGAAATGAAATGATGAGTTGGGACCTTGCCAAATTGTCTTGGAGCTCTTTTATCTAAGAATCCTTATCTTTTATTATCATTTTCAACTTTTCCTTCTCATCATGGTCGTCCAAGTCAACCAAGTCAAAGTGATGTTCCTCCTCATCATGCATGGATGTCTCATGTGTTGCTGATGGTGGATCCCCGTACCGAAATAGGCTTGCCCCTTCCTCTTCCGAGAAAAAAATCCTCCTTCCTCCTTGATAGGTGAGAGTAACCTTAGGCCTAGGCCTTTGAAACCTCGGCAAGTTTTCGATCATCCCACCTCCATAGGTTTTGCCGACATGGTATATGATATGTTTTGTTGCCGAGTTTGTGTAGTAGTTGTGTGGATCTCGTTAAAGTTCTCTCAATGAAGGTATCCCATGTCATTTTTTTCTCTTCCAACTAATGGAAAACTATGAATTTCACCAACATGTGGTGAAATATGCTAGGGTAATTATCGATGTTCATATATTGAAATTTTTCTTCCATGTTTCACACACTACTATACAAGAAATTGCGTAAGCTAGGGACATCATCATGGTGAAGTGTATGAGAAATCGAATATCATATCTATACAATCTGGAAAATATGCCCTCACATGTGAATAATTGCATCACAACCTTCATCGATGGTGCATACCTCTCCAAACATTTATCTGAATGGAATAATATGGGTATAGGTTTTGTACGGTGATTTGATGAATGATTTGTACTACTCAAGGTCAGCGCTCATGCCTTTGAACCAATACTCTCCCATGATTAGTATCCCTATTGCAAGAGAGATGGCATCAACTGAAATGTAAAATCAATCCCCATGGTGGCCTTTTCTCCTTCAAGCTAGTGGCAAAAAAATATGTCAACTCCTCATGATAACCTACCTCCCTCGACCATTCGACAAAACTCTAGGCATTTGACATATATTTAAAGCATTTTAGAGGATGACAAGTGAGGAGATTATTTCATTTCAAACTTTTGAAGGCTCATACCTCAATATCTTCCCCCTTTGTTTTGTCTTCTATTCTTTGATGGTGAGGAATCTCCTTCCATATTTTGAAAACCCTAGATAGACAGAGAGGGGAAAAACAAGGAAAAGTGAGTGAAGAGAATGAAATTATGGAGTTACAAAGGGAGACAATGTAGAAAAATTTATGGAGAGGGAAGAGATATTAGAAATGTTTAGGGAGTTAAATGTTGAAAAATGAGGAGGGAGGAGCTACGAAATTGAAACACAAACTAGTTAGAAAAATAGCTCAATTGTGATAGTTAAATAGGTTGCAGGGAGATGTTGCAAAAATGATGAGAAATGATTTGTAAGGTATGGGAATGGTGTATAAATAATAACCGAGGTGTAGGGATAGTAGTACTAGGTTTTAAATCATCATTTGACTTTTCGATGACCAAAAGCATCAAATTTGTATAAAACACTAGGAATCCTAGCTAATTACCATTACTTGGTTTTCTATGGAAGAGAGGGCATGAATACAGTGTGATTACTTAAGGCAATGCTTTGGAGAGCGAAATCCCCAGTGGAAGCTGAAAATTTGAGTTTTGTTGATTTTACAATATTGGGCGGGGCTCTAATTTCGTGTGCAACGCAGTTCACAGATGGGCAAATGGCCGATGCGCAACGCCCTCCAAACATGCACAACATAGTTCAGTGGATGCACAACGCCTCCCAATTTTTCTACTTTGAGCTGAAAAAGCACTTTGTTTTTCAAAAAATGGAGGATGAGCTTCCGATGATGAAGGGAAAAAGGAGGAAATGAAATGTGTTTTTGACTTTTTTGCCCTTTTATAAGCATGGAATAGCTTTCTTTGAGTAATAATGGGCCCCACATGAATGTTTGAAACATGGCTTTATTTCTTCTTTTTGATTTCATAACCTTTTGTAATGTCAACTTTTTGGAATCTTCCTTGGAACATTGAACTCGTAGCTTTTTAGGAACTCCGATGTGTTTATTTCATATAGAAACATAAAATTACATTTAAGAATCAAAATTCATTTGAAGAAACTTTATTACCACTCTTCCAATTTGTTGGATTTATGCATGAAATGGCGCTTTGGTGACCTTGAAACCCTAATGACCTAATGGATACTCTAAACTCGAATGAGATCGCGACGGGGATTATTGAAATGATGATGACAATCTCTAAATAATGATATACTCGCTTATTTGATGATATGGACCAACAATTAAAATTTTGCAAGGAGTTGAAAATTATCCTAAACATAGTGCCTAATGACCAATTTTTTTTCTTGAAGACTAAGTGAGATGAAACAAATTCACAAAGGGACCCTAACAAGACATGATAAGAGTCCATTTGATCACCGCACGGATTAGAAGACCGACACTAACACCTTCTTTGGATTTTCCATCCCCTTACCCTTGATCCCATCCTCCCATCAATGGTGGATCTAAAACCATGATTGGTAATTGGATCAACTCCCAAATTACCCCACTAGTCTATATATTTACTACCTTGCATATGAAATGGGTTGGTCGTTTTAGAGTGATTCTACAATTATGCTATTGAGGTGAGATGTTCGCATCCCTGCAATCTCTCTAGGGTGATTCGAGGTGCATATTGTGACAAGGAAAGGACAAGTTACCAACTTGGAGGAGCTCTTCTACAATATCAACACCTCTTTGTGGTTGTAATATCCTTCAATTTATATTAATGAAAATAGTTCTTTGTTTTCCTATACGTGATTGTCATTATTTCACTTATTTCAATACAATTTTTATCTATTGAATAAAACACTTATATGATACTTCATATAAAGCTCGTAGTTTCTGCGTTGTGTTATATGACAGTGTGCCTAATTTTGGAAATCGCATCTCAAATTTGAGGATTCAGTCGAAGAAGGAACGAACCGTGGCATGGACTCTGTAGGCTTTATTCCATCATATATTTACTTTAAGGAAAGAATTGAGTTCCTTCTTTTCTTTGTTCTAATTTGGGCATCGAACCTAGGGGAGATACTGTCTCTAAGAATCATAAATCACACAAAACTTCCATGCCAAGTATCCCGTGAGGGCTCTTGTTCTACAAATAAATTGCATTGTTGCATCCTTCTACCCATACATGTAATAGAAACCCTTCATCATGCAACATGGCTCTTGTTTCTCCAACTATGCTTATTTTTTTCCTTTCATCCACCCCATTTGCTGTGGGTTGTGGTAGGTTATCATTTCTCTAATACACTCTAGGAAAAAAATTCCTTAAAGGTGTTAGATACAAATTATCCTTCGTTGTCACTTCTCAAGGCTTTGAATTTTTGACCGCATCCTTTTCTACCAATGCTTTAGTCATAAATTTTTTAGAAAACTCCATCCTTGTTCCTCATCAAGAATATCCAAATATTTTCTAGAAAATTTATAAAATAAATCAAATAATACACATGCTTTGATGTAGATGTTGTTGAAAAGGGTCCATATACATTAAAGGATGCACTCCAATATTTCTCCTTCTCTCGCTATATTGGCCCCGGACGTTGTATTTGACATATTTCCCGCATGTGCATCTCTTACATACATCATGATGGTCAAGGATAAATGGGAGACCGATGGTAATCTGATGCATCATTTTTATGGCCCCATGGTGTAAGTGTCCCATGCGCCATGCCAAAATTAAACACCTTGACTACGAAAATTTTATGCTTTTCTACTTAGTGGAACACAAACTTCCACCTCAATTTTGCACTTTTCAATCTAAATCCAATATTTTTCATTTTCCCGATAGCTACATTTCGTAAAGGCTTCCCCATTAATAAAAAAAAAAACAAAACATAGCCTCTATCCACCAATATCGCTACAAGTATAAAATTATTTTGTATCCCAAACACATACACAACGTCTTTCCAATTAATATGGGAGCCCGAATCCCTCTTAGAGGTTATAGTTCCAATTCCCCTTTGGTATTTTACAACCCATCATTCCCAAGTTCTATGCATTTGGATATATTTTTCCTTTAGGCTACTAAATAATTCTTTATCTGTTATATGATTGAGGTTCCCTAATTTAGATACTCAATATGTTAGCACAATTCTATGCCTAGTCATGAGCGTGTTTTAAAATTTTTGTTTTTAGGATAAAATTTGTAAATTTCAAAAAAAATATAACGCTACCGAAAGTTCTCGTAGATTTTGTTTTAGCCCTATCAAACAGCCGGTTTTAATTATATCTTATGTCTATTTTTCCTTTACTCCGATGCTACCGTAAATTCCGGTAACCTCCCATGCTTTTTAAAAATAAAAAATTGCATCCTATTTTTGTGTTAATGTGTTACGCTTATCAACTAAGGTTTAAACTTTTAGCCTATAGGAGCTATGTCACATGATAGGAAAGGTATACATTGAGTTATGTATATTTAAGTTGTATATAATACGAAGAAGCTAGGTGTCAATCCACATTTAAGAAAAGAAACCTTTGTTTGTCCTCTCCGTCACTCGAGTCGTTATATCCACATGTCAAGGTACAATATCTAGTGTCAAGTTAGATCATGGATCTTGCAATTTAATGTGATGACTATTTGGTTTGATAACGTTTGAACGATGCCGTAATTCTAGGAAGGCCTTTCATAAGGAGACGATTGAGGTGACTTCCAACTCAAGATCCGTTTTAGCTCCAACCACCTATGCGTATAATCTAAAGCAAAAGTTGCCAACTAAAGCTAATCATGACTATCACAATGTGTGTTATACGGTCTAGGATAGTTCCCATTATGAAAAATATCATGCATGGAATGGTGAACCAACTTATATTTTTTAAATCTCACTCAAAAAAATGGAAAACCATTAGTTTTTGAGTTCAGCTTGTTAGTGAATGAGCATTTTCATCAGCAAAGCCTTGAGGAGGAAGACCCATAGTTTAGACAAGCCATATTAAAGACACAAACCTACACCTATTAAGTGAGCTCTTCTAATATTGACACCTATCATATTATAGCATACAACTTTCTTTATTGATGAAGATGACTAAGAAAGGAGGAAAACTAAAATGTATTCAACCTTAAGGAGCTGATTTAGCGATGCTAATACAAAATGTGACGAGGTTTTGTTCAACAGGTGGTATCCATTTTTTTCAATACTAGGAAGCTATCATCTATATAGGTAAGGAATTTTCCTCTCATTTGATGGGGAAGAAGAAAATTTATATGGCCTCGTATCAGTGGTGCATCAATAGAGTCTAATACGTCAAGTTGTCCACCTTTCAAAGGAAGGAGAAAAATGGTTTAAAATCCAATTCATCACTAGAGGAGACCTCAAAAAATTCATTAGATATGAGCATAGAGACCCCGATCGGGCTAAGGGGATTCCTAGTAGTTATGTCAAGAATGAATGGGCTAAAATTATCAAGCTCATCAAGATTTACCACATGAGGTTTTTGTTTCACATTGTAGGTATGAAGACCATCAACTCACTTTTATTTTTTTTCTCAAGAGCTTCGACTAAGATTTCATCTAGGATAAAAGCCCATGCAACAAGATCATAATATAGCATTTATCATCAAGATCTTATAAATGTGTTGGTTGTTAAAGAACTCCGGAAAATAAAATAGTCATGGGAGCACTTTCTATTTTACGCGGCATGCCAACCCGCACCTACGCAAGAAATTCCCGCTTCGGCCTATGTCCAACACATCAAAGATTCTCAACCTTCCAAGCAAAAGGGAAAATTTAGAAGCTGCCAACCGCTTCATTAGTTTGTAACAAGACTAAAGGAAAATCTAAGAAGGATAACATATACAAAAAGGCTAAAGGCAGAAAGGAAAAAGGCTCCCCCAACCAAAGTTGAAAAGAATTTGGAGAAAGGAGAAGTTTTACCTATTGTAAAAAACACAAATAAATGAATAGTGTGCCTCATGTTTCTCCTTTTCACATGGTTTATACAAGAGAATGGAGAGGATAGTTCGTAGCTTTATAAAAAATCAAAGAACAAATGATACCGGAAGTTTCTAAGGCATTCCACAAAATACTGGAAGGAATATTAGCCCACCAATTCAAACATGAGGAGCTCTTGAAGGATGCATGGTATGCAGATTTTAGCAGCAAGAGAGGACAAAAAAATTCAAAACAAGTTGCCGGTAGTAGGAAAATACATGCAAGAGACAACAACAAATTTAGGCTGAAATCTAAAGCCCCGCATAATCCAAGTTTCTTGATAAAAGTCATAGATGTAGAGAGACAATCAAGGGTTATTGCATCAACTCCTTCAATTGGGTGGCATTCATTTGGTCCAAAAATAAATATAAGGGTAAAACCCCTTGAGACCAAAGAAACAAAATCCCTCAAAAATAAGAAAAATCTAGAAGAGTTTAGAGGAGAAAAATACCATTACAAAAGGGACAAACCACCAAGACCACGAGGTCAAAATCAGCAAATTGAGAAACAAGTTTATAGACTTGGTAGCTCATATGAAAAAAAGGTAAAAGGATGTCTGAGTGAAATACATTTTTGCCTACTAATTCTAATTTTGAACAAGCGCAATCATCAAAATGCATAAGTCCGCACATATTTTTTTTCAAGTATTTTTCTATTAATTTTTTAAAAGGAAACAGAACATTACCAAAATTTCTGGTAGCATTACAATTTTTTACGCAGTTACAAAGTTTTACGAGAAGTTCCGTAGCGCCCTCGTTTTAAATGATTTTTGACAATTGTCGAAGATTTTCCGAGATAGTGCAAGGACGATAAGGACTCATAACGATATGGATATGTCAAGTGATGGTTGATAAGTTGTTTTGAGGTTGTTAAAAGTCACATTTAATGACGACATGTGGTTGTTAAAGAACTAAGGTCATGGAGATAAAAATCAATAGAAAAGGGGTAGTATGCCAACACACTCAACAACACAAGCTTCAAGTCAGTTTTCTTTCTTCTTATCTACATGTATCCCGTTAGTTATATTTTGATATGATATATCTTTCATTTCATATAACTCCTATGTAATGTGAGGAAGAGTGGATCCTTCTTTTAGGAGTGGATGGACTTGGTGCCTCTCTCTCTCATAAATATCATTTGTAAATGCCATTTTAGATTTGGATTTTGGTCAACCTGAAGACTTTTTCATAATAAAGAAAAAAATCCTTTTGTACTTCATGCTGGACGATTGTGTGCTTCGTGACTTTTTAATGTATGATGTGTTCCTCTTGTTATTTATTTCTTCTCGGGATTATGAGTTGTAGCAACTAGTAGTGTGTGCGTAAGAGAACCGTTAGAGGATCTAATAGTTAATTATCTGTTGTTTAGTATTTTTCAAATGATATATATGTTGTGTAATATGTTAGTGAAGGTTTCATGAAATATTTATGAAATTATTTATGCGTGTATTATGCTTTCTTAATGTTGTTTTATTTACATAAAACATAGTTTATGTAAAGGCCACTCTTAGCCGTGTGACTAATTTAGGATATGCATATTTCTCAGATTGAGTACCAACTATATTTCACCTTTCATTTTTTACAATATTCTCCCCTAATACCAATTTATCCATACACTTTATACTTGCCACAACTTTCCAAATGTATAAAAGTCTAAAAGAGTAAAAATCATTTCAAACTCTTTAAGAAGCCATCCCACCAATCAAAAAAGTTTACCTTGAAATGAGCTATGATGTGTAAGGCTTACTCCTTTCCAATCAAGGAGTGACTCCTTGCACTAACATCACACACTCCCCATTATAATCTTGGCCATGCATGAAATCAAGGTGAAGTCTAATTCAATTGTGAGGAAAGTGCTTCACCTCTTGCTCCTCTAGAAGGCTTATTTTTAGACATCTTGTCCGTACACTTCTTTGCATAGTGCCCATATTCAGGTAGTGAAAACATTTTATCCTACTTAGGTCGTTTTTCTTGTCATTGTTCTAGATAGATCTGCTTACTTTGGGACTTTTTTTCCCTTAGCTTTCCAACCCTTCCAAACCAAGGAAATTTCCTCTTCCTCCTCGCCTTTAGATGTCATTCCATCTCTAATGTTCCTTAGAATATCTTCCTACACTAAATCAAACCAACCCCTTCCGCCAATTTGGTAACTTGTCCCTTCCATTTACGTAGTCTTGGTAGTTGTGCTATGATTTTCGAAGGCCAAGCAGAGCTAGGCTCACCAACTCCAAAGGTCGTATATTTTATCCAAACCTCCTCCAAGATCATCTCGACACTAAGTGAATTTGGAGAGGTAATGTGGAAAGGCTTTAGCCTTCTACATGCAAATGTTTTTGAGCTGTCCATAAATGCCAATTTCCTTACATCATCGCTATTTTTTGATAACTTGATGAGGGTCTTCTACACATAAAATGGAGATTCTTTTCCATGTAAATAAGAAACTATGTGGTCTCTCACACTCCTCTCCAGAAAATCCCCCTTGGATTTTGCGTATCCTTATTCCAAAGGGATAACTATTATGCATCCGATACCGATGGCTTTGGAATTTTAGTTTTGGTGTAATCAAACACTCATTATCATTGAATACAAATTCCATCATGTCCTTCCAAACTATGAAATTTTGTGTTCCCTCTAGAGCATACCCCAATCTCAATATGTTAAAAGACATTTTCCCCGCATGGAAGAAAGCCTTCTTCACTAAATATGAAAATCAAAATCTTTGAACAAGAAGCTTATTGACTCGGTTTCTATTATTATTTAGAGCTATGATACCATGTATAAATTGTTGGAAATTAATTCCAACTCGCTCTCATAAATCAACAGATGACAGAGTCATTGAGATGGGATTGAAGAACGGTAGAGTAATTGCTGATAGAAAGCTCAAGAACTGTGGAATTAATGCGTACAGTGGAAGAGCTCATTCTTATCACCGCAACCACCCGCATTGAAGTTACACCAAGCCTACATTTAACACAACAACATTCAGAAAGGCTGAGGCGCAAGCCTTTTCGTGGGGGTTAAGAGCCCAAGCAACTCGAGGAGTGGAGACCCCGAAAACATAAACGTAAAGCACGTGGATATAAGGTTTTAACCTTATGATAAAGTGTTTTGAATTTAATTTTATATTCCACATTACAAGTTTTTAATATTTTACGTCGGAAAAATGTTTTATTACCACAAAATAAGTTTAAGCTTTACTTTGGTTAATATATATTATAAATATATGATATTTATAATATATATATTATGTAATGTTTCATATAAAAATGGATGTTGTGGAGTATTGAAGTAGAGTAGTTGTACATTGTAATAGACAGCTGCATATAAGTGTCAGTGGTAATGTTTTATTATTGTTCAAGGCTGAAAATAGTGAAACAGACAGAGAGTAGATTTGGTAGGGCCGAAGGTGGTAGTAGCCATTTGTAATATTTTAACCTATGATTCCAGAATTTCGTTCTCAAGTATTTCTATGTAACAAATGCTTTTTATGTTTTATGAAACAAATTTTTATGTTCATCTCTCGTGTCTATCTTTCCGCAATTTCACTTATTTAAATCGTGTTGTTTAAAAGGTTAAGGAATTATCCCTGAAAATTGCAACATGGTATCGTAGCCAATCTAGGCACTCGCTGAGACAAAATAGAGTTTGTTTTTCACTCAGAGCCGAACGAGTTGTTTGAAGTAGATTTCTCTACAGAGAAAGCTTTTGTTTCATTTTTTTTAATTAATTTAGATAGTCAAAGAAATTGTTTGATTCGCACAAATAAGATGGCAGATGCCGGAACTCGGTTTGACAAATTCCCAACTTCCCCGCTTATCGGGAAGAATCATAGTTATTGGTCCATAACTATGAGAGCTTTGTTTCTTCGGGATTATGGGAATTAGTTGAAATGGCTACCCGAACTTGCGTATGGTGCGTTGTTGGTCGCTTTGATAGTAGCAAAAAGAGACTCGTTGAAGAGCGACAGAAGAAGGAATCCAAAGCCCCGTTTTATATCTTTCAATCAAGAGCATGAGATTGTTTTCGCATGGATTGAAATAGCAACAAAGTCTAAGGAGGCATGGGATATTCTCAAAATCGCCTATCAAGGTATGGAGAAGGTGAAGACCGCAAAGTTCCAAATGTTGAGGAGAGACTTTGAAACACTCAAACATGAAGGAATCTCGATACAATAGATTCATTCTTCACTCATGTTATTGGGTTGATAACCCGTATAAGATCTCATGGTGAAATTCTTGAAGAAACAAGGATTGTAGAGAAGATCTTAAGAAGTATACCCTCAAGGTTTGAAGCTATTGTGGTAGGCAATAGAAGAGACAAAGGATCTCTGCCAGCTCACTCGTAGATGAACTCGAGTGCTTCTCTTATGTCTCATGAACACAGACCGAGTAGAGGAACAAATTCCTCTTTGGAGCAAGCATTCAAGACTCGATGTCATTTGGCCGAGGTAGAGGTCGTGCGTAGAAAATAACAAAGTTCGTGGAAGAAGCCAAAACGTAGGCAGAATAATCCCCGCTAGCACAAGAAGGAGCTGCAATTAAAACCAAGATGAAGGTTCAACAAAACAACAAGATCATGGACAAAGATAAGGACAAATCCAAGTCCAATGTCATTGCAAGAAATTAGGCCATTATGCCAATGAATGTAGAAAAATAAAATGACATGAATAATAGGAAAAATGCTAATTTTTCAAATGAAGAAGATAAGAACTAAAGATTGTGTCGTTAACATGTAACATTGCACAAGACAAATAAGAAGATTTTGGGTTCTTAGACTCAAAGTTGTCGTAATCACATGACCGTAAAACATTGCAATGTTTGCCAACTGATGAAAATGTGAAATCCGAGGTAACAACAAGAACTCGATATTAAGATATCCGTCAAGGGTAAAGGCAGAGTCGGTATCCTAGCAAGAAATGGAGAGCAAATGATTGTGCTAGATATATACTATGTGTAAATTGTCCGAAATGTAAACACCGTTACCGATGAAATAGGTAACCCGACCTCAAAACGGAACTCTAGCCCAAAAAGACTCAAAAAACATGAAAAAACACCGCAAAAACAAAAAAAGTGTATCCTGTGAACACACTTGGTTTTTTTTGGAAGGTCAAATTTCAACATTTTATAAAATTCATGCTAAAAACAAAATTGTTTCTCGAAAAAAAGGATTGAAAAAACACCTCAAAACAAAACCAGCTTGATGCCGGAATAACAAAAAAAAAACAGTCAAGTATTTTTGACATTTTTAAAAGAGAAATAACATTTTTTAATTTTTAGAATTCAAACATTAAAAACCTAAAATTTAAGAAAAAAATAAATTTAAAAAATAAAAACATTTTAAAGCTTAAAATTTAAAAATATATAGGAATAAAAAATAAAAATAAAAACTAAATAAAAATTCTAATTCAAAGATTAAAAAACCTAAAATTTAAGAAAAAATAAAAATAAAATAAAAAATCAAAGATTAAAATTTCAAAATATATAGAAATAAAAAAAAATTAAATAAAAAAACAAAATAAAAATATTAAATTAAAAGAAAAAACAAGTTAAAAAAAGAAAGAAATTATAAAAATAAAATATAGAAATTAAATTTAAAAAAGAAAAGAAAAATGTTTATTAAATTTAAAAAAATAAAAAAATAAAAAATAAAATTTAAATTTAAAGAAATATATATTAAATTTTAAATGAATTTAAAACTTTAAAATAAAAATAAAAAATTAAAAAAAGAAAACATTATTGAAATTAAAAGTAAAAAAATAAAAATAAAATACGATAAAAATATTAAATTTAAAAATATATATTAAAAAACAAATAGATTTTAAAAATAAATTGAATTTAAATTATAAAAAATAAAAATATATATATATATGAACTTAAATTAAAAAAATATATATTAGATTTTATTAAATTAAAAAAAAATATTGATATTAGAATAATAAATTAAATTAAAAAAAAAAAAAATATTAAAGTTTAATAAATAAATGAATAAACAAATAAATTTTGAAATAAAAATAAATTTTAAATATAAAGAAAAAAAAACCATTGTTAAAATAAAAAATAAAATAAAAAACAAATTAATTAAAATACTAAGTTTAATTAATTAATATATATATATATATATATATATATATATATATATATATATATATATATATATATATATATATATAATTTTAAATACACAATTTTAATTGAAATAAAAAAAAATATAGAAATTTTATGTAATTAAAAAAATAATTATAAAAAATTTAAAAATTTAAAAAAAAAAAAAAATTAAATAAATTAAGAAAAAAAAATCAAAACTAAACATAAAATTTAATAATATATATATATATATATATATATATATATATATATATATATATATATATAAATCAATTAAATTAAAAAAAATACAAAATTTAATAAAAATTATTAACAAAATTTAGAAAAAAAAATTTAAAATAAAAAAAATGAAAAAAATGAATTAAACCAAAAAAAAAATACACAAAAAAACAAACAAAAAATTAAAACAAATTAAATTTCAAATATAAAAATTAAATTTACAAAAAAAAATTGAATTTTTTAAATTAAAAAAATAAAAATTTAAAAAAAAAATCAAATTAAAAAAGATATTAAAAATAAAAAAAAAAAGAAGAATTTTTTGATCGTGGTGGCGCTGCCAATCGACCTCCTGCCCAGGTGGCAGTGGAGGCCGGCTGCTGGGTGGGAGGCCGATTCTGAGAATCGGCTTCTCCCGCGACGGAGGCCGATTCCGAGAATCACCTCCCGCTGCCAGAGGTCGATTCCGGAATCGCCCTCCCACGCCGAGAGGCCACCCGGAATCACCCCCGGCCGGCCGCCGATTCCGGAATCAACTCCGCGACGCGGAGGGAATCGCCCTCCCACAGCCGAGAGGCCAATTCCGGGAATCACCCCGAGCCGCCGATCTCCGGAATCAACCCCCGCGACGCGGAGGGCGCATTCGACCGGCTCGGCCGCGGGAGGGCGACCCCGAACCGCCCTCCCCGCGTGGGAGGGAAATTCCCAGAATCGACCTCGTGGCAATTCCCGGAATCGGCCTCCCGTCGCGGAGGGCTATCTCGGACCCGCCTCCCGTCGCGGAAGGAAACTCTCCGAACCGTGCCTCCCGTGGCAGGGAGGACGACCTCGAATCACTCGCCGCGGAGGGTGGATTTATCGGAATCGCCCACGGTAGGAGGGCGATTCCCGGAATTGGCCTCCTGCCAGTAGCCAGCTGAAGCCGCCTCCGCCGCTACATGGGTGGAGGCGACAAGGTGCCACCACGATCAAAAAAAAAAAAATCTTTTATTTATTTATTTATTTTTTTTAATTTGATTTTTAAATTTTTTTTTTAGATTAATTATTTTTTAAAATTTCAAATTTATTTATTAAATTTAATAAATTTTAATTTAATTTATTATTATTATTTTAATCTTTTAGTTTATTTAGTTTTTCATTTTAAAAATTTAAAAATTGTTTCATTAAAAAAAAAAATGGTAAAGCTATGGATATTTGTTTTTTAATTATTTGCACTTCGTTTTTTTCTTCTTTTTTTTTGTTTTTTAATGATAGTTTTTTTATTTTAATTTTCTTTTTAAAATTTTTTTTTTTTTCTTATAATTTTAAAATTTGTATTTTTGTTTTCTTATTATTATTTATTTTTTAATTTGAATTTTTTTCTTTTGTATTTTATTTTTATCTAAATTTTAATTTTGTAATTTAAATGATTTTAAAATTTTCTATTTTTTTTTATTACTATTTTATTTTTTTAATTATATGGTTTTTTTAATAACTTTTAAAAAAATGTTTTTGAATTTTTTTTTTGAATTTTTTTGGTTAATTTTTGTTTTTTTCTTTAAATTATGTGTTTTTTTATCAAATTTTGTCATTTCTTCTGATATAATTTTCAAATATGTTTTTTTTTTTTTTTTTTTAATTTATTTTTGTTTAAATTTTTTATTTTTACGAATTAATTTTGTTTTTTATTTTTACTTTTTTATTGGTTTTTTTTATTATTTTTATATATATTTTTTTTATCTAAGTTTTTTTTTTTATTACCAACATGAAAATCACCACTTTAAAAAAAAGGTTGATGTTGCATCAATACGTTTCAAAATTAGCATGAAAAAAATCATCGCTCTAAAAAGTTGATGCCGCATCAAATACGTTTCAAAATTAGCAAGAAAATCACTAACATTTTAAAACAAATATTCATACTTCATAAATAAAAAATATTAGAGTGTCAAAAATGTGCTCAAAAAAAAAGGGTGATTCCAGATCACCACTTTTCAAAATCGGGTGCTTATGCTACCAAAAAAAGTAGGTAACAATGCTACCTTATTTCGTTCGTAACACTCGTTTTGTAATCTTTTGAGCATTGGATAGCTCATTGAGAAAGGTTACAATGTGTTCTTCAAATATGATGTGTGTACAATCAGAGACATACCTCCAAGCAAGAAGATCATTGCAAGAGGGAAAAGTGTATGACCAGCACAGAATGTTTCCTCTCAAACTCGTGCGGCATTTGAAGGAAGGAAGAATTATTGCAAATTGTAACACAAGAAGTCTTTCAAGAGGAAGTGAAAGATGAAAATTGGTTGTGGCACTTGATAGTTTGGACATCTCAATTTCGGAGGCTTGAATATATTGCACGTAAAGGAGATGGTAAAAGGATTGCCATTGATTGAGAAGCCGGACACCAGGAAGGCCGCATCTTGGGCAAACAACACGTAGAAAGCTTTCTAGCAAGAAAGAGTATAAGGGAAAAATCACCCTTGGAAATTGTTCACTCGATGTGTGTGGACCGATGCAACTACCATCATTCACATGGAAATAAATATGTTTTAACTTTCATCGATGATTACACCCTCGTAAAGACATGGGTGTATATGTTAAAACAAGAGTGGAAGTGTTTGAGAAATTCCGCCACTCAAAACTCTTGTTGAGAAGTAGTAGGGCACTATATCAAAGTTCTTAGAATCGATAGAGGTGGAGAGTACATCTCCAAGGAATTTCTTCGTTTTTGCAAAGAGAATGGCATACAAAAACAATTCACCGTGAGGTATACACCTCAACAAAATAGTGCTGCAATGAAGAATAGGACCATTTTGGACATGGTCGAAGTATGTCAAGGAAAACAAATTTCCGCATGAGTACCGGGCTGAAGTTGTCACTTGCACAGCGTAAATCTTCAATAGATGCCCAACTAAAGCCGTCATGAACAAAATACCAGTAAGAAGCATGGAGTGGACAAAAGAAACTCACACTACATGAGAGTATCTGCCATGTAGCATATGCACATGTACCGGATAAGCTAAGGAAGAAGCTTGATAGTAAGGGGGAGAAGTGTTTTTATTGGCTACTCGTGATGAGTCAAAAGCATAGAAAATTTATAATCCATCCACCAAGAAATTGATAGTAAGCAGAGATGTGCAAATACTATGGAAGAAGAAGCTTGGGATGGAAGTTCAGAAAGACCGGTGGAACGTGAAGACAATTGTGTTCCAAGTGAAGAAGAAGAAGAAGGAACAATGTCAAACTTGGTCATCCTTCTTAGTGGTTCCTCCTCCACCACCGCAAGCACGACAAACCACACCAAAAGCTAGAATTCAAACATCCTTGAGAAGTCAAGGAAGTGCTTGTTCAAGCACACCATAGGATCCGAAATGTTTCAAGTTCGAATAACCCAAGCACACCAAGAAGACCAAGATTCGTAAATATGAATGAGATTTATGAACAAGGAGAGGTAAGTAAAAATAATGTCCGAATTCTTTATTCGCTTTATATTGTCATGTTGATGACCCAATTCATTTTGAAGATGTTGTAAATGAAGAAAAATGGATTGAAGCAATGAATGAATAAATTGGTGCAATTGAGAAGAGTAAGACATGGGAGTTAGTGGACCTCCCTAAAGGAAAAGAACTTATTGAGTGCTATGGGTCTACAAGACCAAGAGCAATGTCAAGGAAAAAATTGAAAGGCATAAAGCAAGAGACTTTTTGTCAAAGGCTACAAGCGCAACAAGGGAGAGACTATGATGAAACCTTTGCACCCGTTGCAAGGATAGAAATCAGAGAACAAAGGTTGTCCATAGCAACACAACACAAATGGAATATTTATCGTATGGATGTAAAATTCACATTCCCGAATGAAGTGTTGAAAGAAGAGGTATATGTTGAACAACCTCTAGGTTATGAAGTTGAAGGCCAAGAACATAAAGTATGCAAGCCGAAGAAAGCCTTTGATGGATAAAGCAAGCTCCAAGAGCATGGTATAGCAAGATATATGCTTACCGATTGAAAGTGGGTTTGGAGAATGAGATGGAGAACCCACACTCTACATAAAGGAGAATGACTCGTAAGATACTTATTGTTGTTTTATATGTATATGACTTTAATTTTTACTGGAAATGATGCTTCTCTCATTGTTGATTTTAGAACAGTCATGAAAAGTGAATTTGAAATGACCGATTTGGGTTTCTTAAGATATTTTCTAGGAATTGAAGTAGAGCAAGAGGAAATGGTATCTTCATTTCCCAAGAAAATATGTTGATGAAGTGTTGAAAAGGTTCAACATGCGTAACAACAAGGCGCTTGTGACTCCAACAAGAATGTGGTTGAAATTGAGTAAAGAAGACATCAAGGATTTTAATCCAAAATTGTTTAAAAGCATATTTAGTAAAATTTCATGTATTTGACTGCAACTAGGCCAAACGTTATGCACGTTGTTAGCTTAATCTCC
Source organism: Pinus albicaulis (assembly GCA_034641835.2). Classification (NCBI taxonomy): domain Eukaryota; kingdom Viridiplantae; phylum Streptophyta; class Pinopsida; order Pinales; family Pinaceae; genus Pinus; species Pinus albicaulis. Next base: position 91,425 of record JAXQQM020077598.1, read on the forward strand.
GTATTCATGGAAAGACCGAAAGAAGCTCATTGGAATGCAACCAAGAGAATTCTAAGGTATGTAAATGGAACGAAGAGGTATGGTATTTTATGCTCCTCTTTCTGAAAATTTTGAATTGACAAGGTTACATCGACAATGATTGGGCTGGAAGTGTTGATGATAGGAAGAGCACATTAGGATATGTGTTTCATTTGGGATCGAGAGAAGTTTCATGGGTTTCCAAGAAGCAACCGTAGTTGCTTTATCTACGCTAGAAGCAAAATATGCGGCAACAACAGCAAGAAGATGCCGTTGGCATGGCCGAGAAGAGTTCTCAAAGATTTGTGTCAAGAACAAGAAAAAAGGCACAAAATGCATTTCATCGTTATAATAGCTCGGCGATAGCTTTATCAAAAAATTCTCTTTTTCACAAAAGAACAAAGCACATAGATACCAAGTTTCACTTCATATGTGAATTGGTTAACAATGGTGATATTGTTTTACAAAGATCGCAAAAGAGAGGATCAAAGTTGTTGATATCCTCACAAAACCATTAGCTCGCAATAGTTTTAATTATTTTAGGAAATGCTCAGTATGCAAAGGAAAACCCAATAGTTGAAATTAAGGGGGAGTGTTGGAAATTAATTCCAATTGCTCTCATAAATCAAGAGGGACAACGTAGCCATTGAGATGGGATCGAAGAACTATGGAGTAATTGCTGATAGAAAATTCAAGAATGATAGAATTAATGGCATAAGAAGAGCCATTCTTATCAACTAAAACCACCCGCATTGAAGTTAAGCACTACCGCATTTAACATAGTAGCATTCAGAGTTGAGGCGAAAAGCCTTTCCGGGGGGTTAGAAGAGCCCAAGAAGTCAGAGGGGAGGAGTGGAGCCCCCTAGAAACATAAATGTAAAGCACGTGGATATAAGGTTTTAACCTTATGATAAATCGTTTAATTTAATTTTATATTCCCGCACGTAATTTTTTAATATTCATGCCTGTAGTAAATGTTTTATTACCGTAATAAGTTTAAGGTTTTTACGTTGGTTAATATATATTATAAATATAAGATATTTATAATATATATACATAATTATATAAAAAGCGATGTCGTGAGCATTGAAGTAGAGTAGTTGTACATTGTAATAGATAGACGAAGTATTGTACGTTTTATTATTGTCCGATACGAAAATAGTGAAACAAAGAGAGCATTTAGACATTTGTAAAGGCTTGCAGTACCATTGTAATATTTTAACTTAAGTGATTCCAATCCCCTGCTCAAGTATTTCTATGTAATAGCGCTTTGTTATATTTTATGAAACAAAGTTTTATGTTCATCTCCGTGTCTCCATTCTGTCCATAATTTGAATTTTTATTTCTAAATCTGTTGTTTAAAAGGTTAAGGAATTATCCCCAAAAACTCCAACATAAATTAGTATGAACTTTCTTAATCGCTAATGAATTCGAACCTAGCAAGAGATTGTGAATTTCCACTATAATTCTACAAAATGGAAATCACAATTTAGAAACAAATGCAAATGACATGCACCATCAAAACCACAATAACACAATTATTTCGTATAAGAGAACCTACTAGGAAAAACCCCTTCATTTCTTTTCATTAATCGTATGTGAATTGAAGCTATTAAAATGTGTTTTTTCAATCCTAAATAACAACTTGCACTATAAATGTTTTCTCCCCGCCGATCGTCCTACTCTACCCAACACCTAGATAATTCAAGGGCCTAGCCTCCTCCTAATTCCTTTTGCAATTCAATGAAAATGAAGCTCCTAAATAATAAGGGAATTCCCTATTTTCTTGTGCAAATCGAAAGGAATTTATCACCTACATCAATCCCAAAGCTTGTACACTCAACTAGTATACAATTGATAATTAAAATTTTCTTTCTTCTCCACTCCATCTACGAAATTTCAATTCCATTCATTTCTAGGCCATTTTTAGTTGATTGACTAGTTTAACTTAGAGATCACCGAGTTAACAATAGTTCTACTACTCAACTGATCTTCAGTCAAGCTAAGCTAATGACTTGAGCTCAATTAACCGAGTTCAATTGAAAATAATTGAACTTGATTTCTAAATTTGAGCAATCACTACATTCAAAACTCTACTCAATTCCTATAACTGGAATTTAATTACTTAACTAGTAGACAAGGCCATGTCACTCCGACGAATCGCAAACAAAGTCGTCCCGTTGACGTGGAAAATCAAATTACTCGAATTTGACTAAGGGACAAGTTGGGCCATGGAGATTTTCTAGCTTATAATTTCTAACATCACCTAGGTAATGTTTTTTTCCTTGATGTGTGAATTGACATTCATTTATAGATTATATACATAAATTTTAATACCACATATACTATATGACTTTCAAATTTTTTAAAATGTAACTTTTCCTCCTTATCATCTTTTAAATCGAATGTTGACGCATACATTTCTATGGATACAACTTAATGCACTTCCTTTGGAAATTATGGACTCATTGTTAATGCCAAATTTTGTATACATTGTAGGGGCGATGCCCTCGACATAGCTCATAATCTCTGAAGTGAGAGGCCTAACACAAGATCTAATAACAAGCTGCCAAAAACAAAATTTTGGTGAGAAGGGTGGTTGTGCATAATTGAGAGGGTGCTAAGGTGACCTAGACATGATTTTTATGCATGCGTTTATATCAATTTCCCTCCTTTTCAGAATAAAATGATCCCCATTTTAGTCCTCTTTAGAGATCAAAGTTACATCTAGAGATTATGTAATGTGTACCACTTTTATTGATGTATATCCTACCCAACCTTGATAGCTAGAAAAATTGTGTCCCGACTAGATGGATCTATCAACAAGCTTATGGCCAGTGTGAAACCAACAGGGATTATCTCTAATGAATAGTCTCAACTACACCTTATATTCCTTGGAATAGGGAATATAACTTTGGTGAGGAGGGAGTGTTGATTGCAGATATACTCTTAATACCGAATTTAGATCATTTTCCAATCACTTGAAATTCAATAATTCTTTCCTATTTTCCCATTATTTCTCTTGTTGTATTTGTTTGAATGTATATCCCCATCTTTGAAATTATCACCCTCTTAAAAAATTTCTTCCTTGAAAATTAAACAAGGAAAATACTTAATGGGTTTTAATTTATGAATTGTCCTAAAAATTCAAATCGAGCCTCCTTTTCACTTAGGTAATTTTATTTTTCATTAATGTGCAAATTGGCTTTCATTTTTAGATTCTACCCTACATAAATGTTCATACCATATATACTATATCGACTTTCAAATTTGCTCACTATAATTTTTCTTCATTATCCTCCTTTGTAATTGAATGTTGACACATACATTTATAGATACAACTCAATGCACCTTATTTGGAATTATACACTCATCATGTTGTTGATGCCAAATTTTATATACTTTGTAGGGGTGATTCCCCCTGACATCGATATTAATATCTAGTGAAAGGTCTCTAATGATTTTAAACATGGGATCTCATGACAAGCATTTCACAAAACACCCTTGGGTGAGAAGGGTCACAGCATAAGCACTGAGAGGGTGCTAAGTTGATACATACATGAATGTTATGCATGTGCCTAGATCAGTTTTTCCTCCTTCCATAAAAATGGTTCCCATTGTACTCCTATTTAGAGGTTGAAGTTGCACCTAGAGTTCATGTAATGTGTACTAATTTGTTTGATGTATATTCTTCCCAACCTTAATAGCTAGAAAAAAATTTCGTTAGTTGTAAAGTGCACGTGGTATCATATCTAACTAGGGATAAAATCCTTCAATGAATGAGTCAACTATTTAAGACCTAAACCTCTTGGATGTGTTAGTTCTAATGGTTCGAGTAACATCAATATGCACTAAGCGCTTTCATATCTGCTGTTCAACACTAAATGCAAGCACAAGTATGGATGGAAACTAATAATTAAAGTATATTCCTCTACTAATTGTACTATAAGGACCATATCTAAGACGTTTAAGTTTGTAATGTGTACCATTAAAATCATTCATTCTAAATATGTAGTTTTGAATTGTTGATTTACAAATAATGGGAGGTGTGATATACATCATGGAAATATTTTTACTTGTATTATCGACATACTAACATTTATTTAATCCATTGATGGAATTGTTTCATATGCTACAAGAATTTGTATGCTTTGTCCAATTAATTTTCCTACATGGGAGGCTAAATTAATTGTGGTGTGAAAGCATTGTCAATGGCTATGGATATATGCAACATAATACATGTTTAAAAAATGAAAACATTACATAAATAAGAATATATTTTGTGAGCATGTTGATCATAAGGAAGATTATGATCTGATGTTGATGGGTACATTACTTTTATGTGAAGGATGAAAAAGTGCATAGTTTGTAACTTTCCTTTTCACTATATTTTTTATAGATGTATTGGAAAGCTTATGACCATGTGAAACAAACATTGATTATCTCTAGTGAACGGTCCCAACTAGACCTTATAATTTTTGGAATAGGAATCTACATTGTTTAATACCTAACAACCTTTGTATGGTCTTAAAAAGGTACATGCTCATGGGTTTTGTCTACACTCTGCCTCATAGGTAAATCGTTTGTTTCTTCAATACCTCGCAAGGGTGGGTTGAAAAATAAATAGAGCACAAATACAATAAGATAAAGCATCATGGTGGACAAAAAATTGCAAAGTAAGTGTTATCAAAGTAAAAAAATGAAATAACAGAGAAATAAAGCTTGCAAACAACAAACAAGGTCGAAAAAAAATAGATTATGCACCATTCTATTGTGTGTAATTTTGTGTAATGGTGTTCAAAATTTGTTTCCTTTTTCGTAGATAGTTGTTACCTACAAAGAAGACCATGAAAGAAATGTTATAAGTCTTGCAAGGAATACAAAATTTTTGTTAATGGTGGAGAAAAAGTCATATATATGATACACTTAGAACAAAGAAAGAAAATCATAATTCATTGAGAAACAAATTAGAGAAAATGAAAAGAAAAAAACACATCTTTATTAGCTTATGGTGGTACAAATATAATGCGAGTGTCGAACAACTTTGGAGGGAAACAATATGAGAAATTTTTTTCTCTATATCCCAACAAGTATTTCCTTTCTCCAATCCTTTTGCAAGCACCTCTCTCTCTCAAAAGAAGTACATGTGGGAAAATTTTCAAAATGTGGAATCCTTCCTAGAAATAAATGTTAATTGCTTGGGAAATATTTTGGTAGCATAAAAATGCATTTATTTCTTATTCTTTCACTTTGTCTTCCCTTAGTTTATTGATTTGAATCAGCTCATACGTCCTCTTAACTCACTCATCAATGGGATAGAGACTTGGGGAAGTGTTTTCATTGCTACAAAAACCTCCAAAACTTTTCAACACATTCAAATTTTAGAGCCTACTATCACCATTGTATCTAGTGACTCCTTGATCGTTGGATGTTGCCTCATGTTATGACATGTTTTTCACATGTTATGACATGTTTTAAGCAATGTTTCACTAATTGGGACATTTTTTGAAGTGTGACGTTGTACACTTTCCAAAAATATAGAAGCGAAGCATCTACTATATATATATATATATATATATATATATATATATATATATTGCATTTATATTCAAGACAAACATCCTAAATAAATAAATTAGTTGTAGAAGACATGCAAACATGCATATATTTACAAAGAAAGATAGATATGGCATTCGTGATTCCATTTTACATCAATGATTAATTATTTTGAGAATCAACTGTCTATATTCTAGAAATTACAAGCATACATAAAATGCTTAAGAATATTATAAGACATAGAAAATTGAAGAATATTATAAAACATGAAACATTGAAGCATATTCTAAAACATAAAAATATAAATCATTTTATCTAGCAAGTGAGAAACTGGCTAAAATTAGTCATGTCCAAAATTCAAATAATAATGTTTACAAAATAGGCCACTTGGCCACCACCAAGACAAAAGAGTTCAAATTCACAACAAGCTTACAAGTCCAATCCATGAAAAGTAGTAAATTGTGAATATATCTACTAATATTTCCTCCTTCCACCACGAACACTACATAGTGGTTGGCCTCCATGGTGGCAATGAAGAAGATGGTGGTTGTGGAAGTCGTGGCATTGTGACCGATGAAGACTAAGGTCCTCGTTGTTGGTGTTGAAGCAGCTGAACCTGGAATCAAGGGACGCAGATGAGGGTGGCATATCAACTCGATCATCATTATCCTAGATAAGAGCATCCTAATTACAATAGCAACACTTTATCCTCCAAATTTGGATTCTCTCGGATTATTGTCCCAAACCTTAAGGTCTTCTTTATTCTTTGCATCATCATAGTAATGGGACAACAATTGAAATTTTTAATTAACATAAACCAAGATCTCTCGCTTGGTCTAAACTCAACCCTGCTACTTTTAACATTGTGTATGAAAGAATAAAAGTCAACACTCCGCTCCGAAAGAAGTGCTTACCACCCGTGATAGAACCTGCAATTCCAAAGTCCGTAGAAGTGGAGTAGCACCTCCATGCATGATCCACCACTAAAGAGAAGAAAAAAATTCTCCCGATCTCTAATTTCCCGCATGCTCCCAAATGGAAAAGTGCTAAGATTATAATTTCTCAACTACTTTCATAACATCACAGCCTCCTCATTAGGGATTTATTTATCCAATGATTTCATATAACCTTATAGAACCTGATCTAGGTATTTCTCCCCTGCTCCCTACCCTGCAAGTTGGTCTTGAAAGCCATGATGGATGCTAGTATTTAGGTGTCATAAATATGTTATCTCATGTGATGGAACGTTTATCATGTACCATCGTTTTACAACACTCCATCAATATAATTGTACAAGGTGATATCTCTAGGCTCAACAATATCTTTAATATGCCCCAACATGATATCCATTTTCTCATACACCTCCCCAATTATTGATAGATATGAATCTACAAACTTAATCATGTAATAAATTGATTTTCTCAATTGAAGAACATGTATTTAATATGTGACCAAAATAACATGTCAAGAATAGTTTCCATGGTGGCATTAACAAACTCTATCAATGTTAATTTCATACCATGATTTAGAACTCACTATATTGAAGCTAAAGCTTGTCCACCTTCAATAGCCTCCTAAAGATGAGGTAGTAACTTGCAAATCTTATTTTTGCAAGTTTAAGAAACTACAACTTGGTGTAAGTTCCATAAAATTAGTTTACCCTCATATGCCATGTGATAAATTCGATGAGTTTCTTCTCTCTTTTAAAGCTCCTTAATCCACCAACATTCTCATTCTTCACAATATCATACATCAAAAGATCCAATGTGCACCAAGCACCCAAACCAAAAGACGCGTCGATGAGTATGCTCAATAAAATTTCCTATTGCCTTAAAATTTGTTGCATTATCTCTGATCACTTGAACCACATCATTATGACCTACATCTTTGATTGATTTCAATACGAGATCTGGAATGTTTTCTGGGGAAGTTGCACCGACAAAGGAGGAGTCATGACATGTAATAAGTATTGCACCATTGGTAGAATCGCCAAGAAAAATTATCAAATGTTGGTTTCTAATATTTTTCCACCCATCTCATATAATGGATACCCCACAATCCACCTACTCATATGTAAAACTTGTCAAAACTCCTTGAAACTTTTCTTTATCTCTTTCTAATAACATTTTTCTATCCGTCTCATAGATAGGGCCTTTCTATGCTTCGGGTTTCATTGATAGTCTTTACCATATCATCCAAAGAGGGAAAACAAAGCACATTGAATGGTACACTGCAAGCCCAAAGAAATTGGACTATATTTCTATCCACATCATCCCTCCCAAAGAACATTTCTAGAAATACCCTATTTTTATTTACCTATAGCTTTCAAAAGTAGCATATATATGAGCTACCAAATCGAAAGGTTGTGCTTGATTCAGATTGATTTTGTTTATTTTTTGTTGTGAATCCTCCTTATTTGGATGTTTTTTCTCTTATTTTTTCAACTCGAAACCTTTCTAAAATTTCTATCCCAATGACACCATTTTTATCATCACTATCCATCACCCCACAAATATGCCTCCTCACACGAGTATATGAACCACTATATGGCTTTCCTCCATGACAACCCCGAGGGCATGAAAACTTATGATTCCACCACCTTTTCCTCTCAAGTTTGGCCGTAGTTCCGTCATGTGCTTACCGGGAGCTTTCCCTCTAATGTTTCAAAGGTTCTCATTAGGTTAATCCCCTTCCTCTTATGTTCCGTCTCTCATCGTCATACATTGGGTCACCCATATGGGGAATACTATTCTCTTTCTTCTTCTTCTTCTTCCGTTCTATTCCTACTCCCCCCTTTCCATCATGAAAACAAAGAGAGGAATGATACAATAGCCCAAAAATACACCATCTTGGAATATCAATAAAGGTGGTGGAAAACCTAAAAATAAATGAGAAATAAGAAAGAATGCGAAAGAGTAGGAGAAGGAGGAGAGAAAATACAAAAACAATGACAAAAAAATGAGGAGTTTTTTTGTTTGAACTTACCTCTTTAGCTCTTGTATATGGAATCCTTCTTACCTCTTGTTGGAACGGGATCCCTTAAGTCAGTGAATTTTGTATGTTTTTCTGGTATATTTTTGTACCAACTAGTTCAACGCAGGTTTTCAAAGGTGTCAAATACTCGAATGCATTGTAATGGGTCCAAGGGTAGACTTAGAGTCCGCAAACCATGGTTTGCGGACCACAGATAGCGTAGGCTACATCAATATAAATATATGAATAATTTCGCATGGAGGTAGGCATGAATGTGAATTAAGGCTATGTGCGAATTTCTAGATATATTTTGGGCTGGTTTTGGGTAAGAACTCTTGTTGGCTATGTGCGTCGTGAGATCTCATCTCCGTTTAAAGTATCTTGTTGATGGGCATGTGGTATTTTGGGTTGTGAATCGGGTTTTTTGGATGTGAATATATGAGGATATATTTGAAGTATCTCTCGTGTTATTTCGATCTATTGTGTTACCGTGATTCTAATATGTTATATCTCGTTAAGCAAATAGGCATCCGTGTTATTTCATTTGAGTCACAAAAGTATTTGTGATATTTTAAGTTATATCTATTCGGAATAGGTTTATATGTGATCTGTTATTGGTTTTGATTATAACGCTATGTGATGTTATTTAGCAATATGCACGGATGCTAAGGTATTAATTAGATCCCGTTTAATTGTGCTCGTGTTATATGTCAGTATATATTGTTAAAAGCCTGGCGTAATAGCCCGACTATGTGTAGATCTTACAATTGAAAAAACCGATCTTCCTTCATTACCTACTCTCTCCCAGGGTTTAGAAACCTGAGTCCAAAGACTCCACCCATACTAATTCGGTGAGACCTTGGCCTGCAAATGCAAGTCATTGCCGAAAGGGCCGTGAGAAGGGGTTTGTTGGAAAACCTTAACCTACGAACTCCGGGTCAAGAGCCCTCAAGCTAAAAAATAGTTCCGTTGCCGGACCGAGAGAATTTTGAGAGAGAGATCGTGTAATGCCATGGGAACATTGGAGACCTCAAAGCTAGAGATCGAAAACTCGGTTCGAAAGACACATTCAAGAATTTTCTATAAAAGAGAATCACAACATAAATATGATAATCGGGAGAAGTGTGAAAATAGGTATATTTTTACTAAGACATATGAAATTTTCTTGTAACCTTCGCACATGAGTCAAGGAGGGCTAGCTTGACTCGTAGATTTCCGCACATGTTGGAAGGACAAACGGGTCATGAGTGGACTCCGCAGGTTATCTAGCAACTCGGAGAAGACCGATAATACCATCACTCGAATAGTAGATCACCGGATGGACAACGTACTAGGAGGATTTGTGACATAATTCATAGTCGACCGCTCGTATCCTATTTTGAAGTAGAGCACAAGCCCCCAAAAGGTTGCTTGCGTAAGTTCTTAAAGATGTTACCATTGCCGATTAAAATATTATTGCACAAAAAGGAATTTTGTGCGCCCATACCAAGTGAATGGGCTCGATAAGAGTGAGGGTAACAACTCGAAGTAGGAAGTACTACAAAGTCAATCAAGAAGTGACAGATCCATTTACACCCATTAAGAGAACCGACTGCGAACGCAAATAGCCCTCCTATGACACCACTCTCAAATCCACATAAGGGAAAGAAATCACCCACACCTCCTCCACCACCGCCACCACCAAAAGTATATATGACCGCTCACATGAAGCTACCCACCTTCAAAGGTGTAGGGGATGAATATATGGACCGATTCTCAGTTTGTCGCAAAGTCCGTATAGACCATTGGTAATGTGGCCAGCAATGTTGTAAAGAGGGTGCAACTATCCCTCGTGTTCGAAGGAAGAGCCCGAGATTGTTATATGCGGTACGAACGAAAGATGCGAATTGCGGCCATTCAAGAGGTTAAAAATGCCCTCAACAGCTTTGGAAGCCTAAGTCCTACTCAAGCGATAGTGAATGATCTAAAAGATTTCAAGCAAGTGCCCCGAGTCTATATGGGAGGCCGACCGACCGAAGAAGGTGATCGAGAGGGGGATTTCCTATATGATGATAGACAACACAATGAATGGTTCATCGCTATGTTATCGTCTCACCTACGTGGACCTATGGGCTCAACCACCGAATCATAGGAACAATATTTGGAGATTGCTAAGTGAAGTTAGAAGACGCGCCGAGAGACAATACCGCTGGGGGTACACAAAATCCAAGGAAACTGGAGGCGAAGCACATGGAAATCCAATCAAGAAAATACCGAGGGAAAGAAGCTAGCTCAAACATATGGTGCATACGACGCAGGATATCTAGCCATACTCAAAGGAATAGTGCCCACTACTAGAAGACTACCCACAGTACGAGGATCCACCATTGCACCCTAGGGAGGTTGTGGGACCTAGTGGACCAAACTTTGTGGTGTGATGATCGCTTCGTAGCCGGATGACATGATACCAACCACCGCCCCCGTCTTGGTGTGTATGTTCCATAATTAAAGCAATAATGGTGCAGTTTTGTCGATTAGTAGGACATGATGAACATAACTATCGTACTTATGATTTAATGATAGACTGTGTGAAACCTACATGGTACAGCAGACCTCTTTCTTCACCGAGAGATCTCCCTCAGCAACCCCCGCTAGCGGCAAAGGAGGGGTAGAGATGGAAGTGCGGTGGCCTAGGAAGAGGAAAATTGATTTGTTATAACTCGTGGAGAAGCGGTGGCACTTCGTAAGTGACTCCGTCCAAATCTTGCGTGACAATATTATAGGTATTGTAGATAGCTATACCATGTGATAAAATATTATCCAATTATAATAGCAAAAATGTAGAAAAACAACAGACACCTATGCAAAACGCAGGCTTAAGGCCGAACCCCGTGACTAAGGGCCGAGCGTTAATGTCATAACACGCAGCGAATGGCTATTGGAGGAGATAAGTTGAAATTTGTAGCAGAATATAATATCTGCATGTGCGCCAAGAAAGAAATCTGACCTGGCTAGTATGAGAAGGAAACCCTATCACAAACCGTAATGACTTTACAAGGATGAGGCATCTACTTCTAAGACTCCAACGCGCCTAAAACCAAACATGATGAAGTTAAACCATTTCTACATATGAAGTTGTTGTGCAAACTTAAGGTAGTGGAAAATCTACATACACCAATAAATAGCTATGCAGAAAAAAAACTCGACTCCTCCCACATAAGTTAAAGATGTTTATAAATTATACAAACATAAGAATCACACCTGCTGGAGAAATGCAAATTAATGCGTGCATCAACGACTATGAGAGTGGATCAGTCATCCTAGACCTAGGATAGGATGTGAAATTCCCGCCTACGCGTACATGGTAGTAGATAAACCTAAGCTAGAATGGTCGACCATATTGTGTGCATATGGCTAACTAGAAGAAGGTCATACCATTGGGAAGGTTGTCGAAGATTATGGTAGATATCGTAGGAGTTAAGGTACGTGCCAACTTTGAAGTAACCAGATTGTGGAAGATGTGGGCCCTTACCCTATGCTCCTAGGGCTGGATTGGGCTATAGATATGGGAGGCATTATAAATCTGAAAAAAATAAGCATGGTATTTTAGAATGGAGGTACGAGGTGATAGTCCCATTAGACCTCGCTTAAGGTGAGCGGTGTATACGTGAACTCGTGCGCAAAGGGGAGGATGTGGATCTTCTTTATAAATTAACCGCTCGAGACAAAGATTGAAATCATCCATACTCGATGGTGTGCTTTGATCGGAGAAGGACAATGAATGTTTTTCTAACTCGATGGGGAGATATAGAATTGGTATAATTGGTTACATGACGCTCGCGTCGTGCTATCTTTAAGATCACAAAGAGCTTCAGCAGATTTCCCTCGTGAGGTAATAGACTTGCCCTACTTCGATGGCTCTCGCGTATTAAGGAGTTTCTACAAAATTTTGAAGCTGAGGTCCCAAGGGAACAAAGGCTATGGGCCCTTAATCTCTCCATGCGCGTGACTCCTGCGAGGTGGTGGGACACACATAAAGAAGCATTCTAGGATTGGGAGGAATGTTGTGCTATGATGATATTACGATTCGAACCTCCGACTCACCTATGCATAAAGAATTTTTTGGGGCCATGGGACCCTCAGAGCACTTATCCGCATGGATGGAATAATTTGGCGAAAAAACAAGGAATGGGTCCAGCTTGTTCATTCATGCCTTGGGGCCAATCCCGACCGCATGGTATCTAGATGTGCACTTACACCAAAGGCACCCGCCATCGGAAACCTCAAGGATGAGTTTGTAGGGACATTCGTGTTGATAGGAGGAACAAAGGTACCAATGAAGATCCGTAGGATATTGATGCCTTAGTATTCGACATGAATCACGCCCGTGCGTAGCACATGGGGTGCCAACATGGGAAACACAGATGCGTGATACCGTCAATCGTCGCAACTTATCAATCGAAGAGTATGATGATGACCCACAAAAAATGTATCTATCCTAGAGTCGAGGGGGAAAGTGTAGTTTCTAGACCCCACTCGCTGCATCGGCGATGTCACTAAGCCTCTTAATTACATCAAGTCAACATTGGAATGGAGGCGCAACCTAAGCTAGCTAAAAGCGGGACTACCAGGATGATGACACCGTGGGAAAAGTTGCGTAACTCCCTCATGGAATACCAGGACTTATTCCCAACAAAATTCTCAGAAATCAAAGGAATCATGGGGGACCTAGGAGTCAGTGACTGACAAAATCCGTATGTGCGCCTTGTCAAGGCCGCCTTATCGATTCAACCATAAGTACAACCATAAATTCAAGGAAGAAATTAGGCAAAATTCTTAAGCCGCAAGTATCATTGAACCAATGGAAATAACAACTGGAACAATTCTATGGTGGTTCAGGAGAAAAAAATAAGGGAGAGATATGGATCTGTTGACCTACACAAAATTAATGATGGCGTACATGATTCCTTTTCGTTGAAGCCCCGAAAATCGGGTCTACAAACAGTGGGGATACCACCCGGTCCGGACCTTGCTAAAGGGCCTTTTCCGTCTGTGTAGTGGGTCCGACCGGGGATAATGACCAGTTTCCAACATGTGTGTGTGTGTTGAGAATTTATATTTCTTTTCTGAAAAGTTCCTAATTGAAATGCTTTTATTCTATTTCTAATCTAATAACATTCAAATTGTATTCTAATTTAAAACAAAATATCTAATTCTAAACTAGCCCTGGGATGTAATATTTCTATTTATGCGATCTAAAATGATTTCAAATAGAAATTGATAATGATCATTCAACTCGTTATAAGAAAGACTCAATAAAGATAAACCACTTCATATGTTAGATAAACACAGCTAGAAAAAATATCGCATAATAAGTTATTCATACATTGAGCAATAAATAAATAGCTATCACCGTACAAAAGTGCCAAATGATAACTCAAGCATTCAAACATCAATATATAAATAACTGAACATGAATATCACTTTAACACAGGGGCATAAATAGTTAAGAGATAAAAGTACCATTTATAACTAGTTCTACTCATGAGCTAGAAGCAATAATGACTTATCTCTTCTTAATTCAACATCCACTAAGAGTACAGAAGTGCAACATCAGTAGCAGATATTAAACATAGACATCAATAAATCCTGTTCCATTCATTTATCAAAACCTCCTCTGAGGGTGCAAAAGTGCATGTTTTGAGGACAAGTTTTTGACAAATTTCAGGACCCTTCACTAAATGCATGAGAAGGGTTTAAATACTACTAACTAAATCTAAAAACAACTTATTACAAAAATGTAGGATACGTTTTAAATGAACGTCCTTTTTCTAGGCAACAATAAATTAAAACTAAAACTAAATCTAAAATTTAAAACTATCAACTAACTACTTATGAATCTGATCTTTGAATTTGCAAGCATTCAACATTGATTTGAGAAGAGGAGGTTGGCCGACTTCAGATTTTAACTGTCCTGAGAAAACAGAATCAGCAAGTGCTGGCACCATCTTCTCGGCAGAATTGATGATGAAATTTAGAGCGCTCCATTGGCTGTGTGGTTTTACCATACATGCCTAATAAAAATCCCAATTTAACTTTGTCAATCCTTTAATTGATTCTACTTTTTCTTCTACTTTCTGTTTCCATTCTGTCTGCAGTTGTTGTGCTTGTGGTAAGTATCCTGGAATAGTATCTCAAATCAAATTATCCTTGTGCAAATTTTCATTTACACAATCAGTGATATTGCTTGCTGCTGTAGTTGTTTCTTCCGCTGCTTGTTCTGCAATTTTGATCTGTGCATCCCAATTATTGAAGAACATTTCTTTGTGACTGTCATTGATGATTGGTGCTCCTGCCCTTTTTCCCTCGTATATATTTTGCCAAGTCAAATAGTCAGTAACTCTTTCATTAGTTAAATCATAATCATGTCGTAATTCTATGACATGATTAGTGATTTTATCACTTTCTTGACAAAAAGAGTTCCATTGTGAATTTTTTCGGCATAATATATCTTGTTGCTGCAGTAGTTGATTATTTAAGGAAATAGACTCTGTAATAAATTCTGTGAGCTTGGGATCATATTTGTGTATCACTTGCATAGCCTGTATTTGTTTCTCTTTTTTAGCTAAAATTTTCTGATATCCAACTTGCATTTGTTGAAACTCCTGTTGTAATTTTTCAAGTTGTTTTTGTGCTTCACTGTTAGCATTGGCTTGTTGCAGTTGTTGTTGCAGAACCTGTATTTGATCTTATTTTTCATTCAGTAAATGTCATACTTCGGATGCCTTATCGATGGCTACAGAGGCATATGTTCCTATAATCTGAGATGATTTAGCAAGATTTTCAGTTGGATTAGTAGTAGGATCTTGCCATAAAACATCCAATTGTTCTGCATCACGAGAGATTACACTTTCTAATTTCCTTTTCTTTATTTGCTTTCTTACTACTGCTTTATGTTGTAGACTATAGAATATATCCAGAGGAGGAATTTCCTCTATTTTAAGTACAAGCTTAGAAGAGGGGATAATGGGTATATCTTCTGTTTTTGCGACATTGCTAGTTTCTCCTATGACTATATTTTTTATTGTCTGTACATTAGTTACAGGAGTTTGTGTGTTCTATCCTTCAACATTAATCAAATCATTAAATGTTTCCCATTCTTTTTCTAACTCAATTCTGACGGATGGTTGTTGTTCATTGAGAGGGGGAAGATTTTTTTGTGTAGAGATTGAAATCTGTTGTTGTAAAAGTTATTTTGATTGGGAAGTATCCTTTACTGACCCTTCACTTTTATCCTGGTCATTATCAATTTCTTTCCCAGAATTTGACTTGAACATGTCTGTATCTAAACTCCCACTAATACTGATGTTGGGAGTTGGTTCCCTTGCGGGTCCAAGCGCAAATTATCCAAAGGGATAGTGGTCAACCTTCTTTCTCTGTACATTTTAAACTCTCGGAATTATTCTCGAGAAAAATGTGTTTGAGCTGAATGTAGAATATCTTTAAATGTGCATTTTTATTGAAACATATCATCAAAAAGATCCTCTTCTCCAGAAAATATTCTTACCTTGACTGCAGTGGTGAAATTCTTAACAACATCATATGGGTCGAATAGCCTTCTTGGAAACTTGAACAATTGTAAACATGTAATATTGTTTACTTCTTTAAATGCATGACCAACATCAAATAATGAAAATGCTCCACAGGCCAAAGGAAATTGTGGCCAGATGGACTTCTTTTTATCTTTTAAATCCTTGGTCAAACCTCCCTCTTTGCAGGTTTCATACGCGATTTCCCGGGCCAGGAGTTTATCCGGAACATACAAAGGTAAAACGTGAGGAGAAGAAAAACTTCCAAAAACCCTAACATAGGTAAACATTTCTTCTCCCAACCATCTTGCGACAGGGAGAATGTCTACTTCTGCTTCAGGGGAAAACCTTGGAGCATCCTTATTATACAATGTTCTGTACAGGGGCAACATGACGCCATGGAAAATCTTGTAAAAATGAGGAATGAACTTTGAATCCTACAATTCTTTATGATAAACATGAATGGGTAGGGGATCTTGAATTGTCCATTGCCAACCCATTAAAGGAAACTTAGAAACATAGCAGATTGAATCCATTACATAAGCACATATGAAAAAAGGAGGATAAATCCTTTGAGAGACCCATTTAGATCGATAATTCAAAATAGTCGTGGCCAAGTTATCAGACAATATCTTAGCCCAATCCATAATAGTAGCATTAACAACAGCATTCAACAATGGTAACCATTCAGGCGAAAACTTATTAATGTCAGGCTTTCCAAAAATCCTACAAAGCATAGTAGTAGCAAAGGAATACAAAGAAGTGAGAGAACCAATACTGTACATACCGTGTTTATCTTTCTTCAGTGGTTCGTCTCTTCTGGACCATTCCTGGGTGCATTCTGCTAGGTTTGCATTTTCCTTGGAAAATTTTTCAATAAACTGTTTTTTGTATGTCGCCTATGGCTCCGGAAAATGATACATAAGCCTTAAATCTTCTGGAGTAAATGAGCCAATGAGCTCTTGCCCCTGAGTCTTGAAATGTTTGTCCGTAATATCAGTGCTATCCAGTACCCATTTCACCATGTCTGTATATGGAATAATTTTAGGTCTTGCTGCTATCTGGTGCAAAAATGAACAAGCTAACTCTGTAAGAGATGCTTCGGAAGAACCAACTGATCCTGCAGTAGCCGAAACCTCCATTACTCTGGGGTTTTCTTCTTCAAGCAGATTATGCATACCATCCCAAGTAGTGATACCAGCATCTTTGTTGCAGGCGGTGTCTGTGTACAAGGACGCCATATCTTTACTTTCAGAACTCAGAGCTTTGTCCTTCTTTCCCATAATACTCTGAATATCGCTTTGTATAGTCCTTTGTTCTTCGTGCCTACGGTTTACGAATTAAGTGAGAGTAATGATATGAAAAAGGTGACGGCAAGTTTTAAATGTTGAAGAGCTATGAAATATATCACATTACGTGAAATCACTTCTTTAATCAGAACGAAACCATTTTTCATTAATGAGTAACAATCAATTTATTGATTTAAACTTTAAAACGCATAACGGGTCTCGGTTTATAAAAATATTTCTTTGTATAATGAGCCCTAAGGATCTGTGATAATGCGATCTGCGATTTGCTTCGCAATAGCACAAAATCGCAATATCGCGATCGCAATCTTTGTAGATCGCAATCTTGGAAAATCACAACATCATAATAGCGCAAATATTATATCATTGCTAAAATCACAAAATTACAATATCGCAAGATCGCAATATCTCAAAATATAACAGATGACAAACATTCATTAATGTATTTTATGTGAAATGCGATTTGCGATATATGTTATCGCACATCGGCAATTTTAAAGTTTTTCAGCATAAGATATGATCTTCTAAGCATGTGATGCGATGAATGTCCTCATAATGCATAGTTTTGCATCGCAATCTCACAATTTTAAATGTTCCGCTCATAAAGAGATGTTTATTACCATTTTGCGATGCGATATTCCTTAAAGAGTGATTTTATTCTATACTTATCATAAAACTTAAGTTCTTTTAGATTTTTCAAAGAATATCTTCCTAAGTTTATGATAGTAAGTTTTATTTGAATAAAGGAAAAACAAGTTCTAAAAAGAAAATGTATATTTTTTAAATTTTTTGAATAAGGGTCCCCATTTATTTAGCATCAAATGATAATACAAAATAAAAAGGGGGGGTTGTTGCTGGCCACAACAATTGGCGATTCACTTGGAAGAACCAGTTATCTCTGCTTTTCTTTTGAATTTTCTAAACTTTCAAAATAGAGAATTTTTCCAGAAAATCAAACTTTATTACAGAAAGACAAAGTACATTATGCTTGTATCTATCAATGATATTTCGTTTCTTCTATATTCAACTTTGGCTATTTACTTCCTCAAGCTAGTCTTTGTATCTACATCAGTCATTACTTAGTTTATAAGAATAAAAACAAAGGCTTCTCTGTAAATCAGCTTTAAATATGTTCATTTGTCGTAGGTAGAGCCACTGCTGCTAGCAAGCGTTTATAGCTTCAACAAGGTTACCTATTACCCAGCAATGATCTTATATCCTACTTAGAGAAATATACAATTTTCAAAGAGAAATCCATATTCACACTTATTGCTTTTATTTTTCTTTTTTTTTATTCTTAAATAACAATGTCTTGGTTTGGTAGCCAATTTATGACAGTGCCATTCACTCGATCTATAACTTTGTTGAACAAGTCGGCTCGTGATGAGACCCCTTGCCTTTTGATTGCAATAATCTTGATTCATTGCCCTGTTATGGTATGCAGTATTGGCAAAGTCAGCAAGCTAAAATATTTATGATCGTGATGAGACCTCTTACTCTTTAAGTTAAAAGTGTATCATTGGATTAATCCCTAAACATTGTAATTTTCTAGGTGGGGAGGAAGTCATTGTTTCCTTAAGATAGCTCTGGACGACAATGGTAGAGTATTTTGGGAAAGAAATTTTCTACAGAGAATCTTCATTTTTTTATAGATACCTTTCATTGAACTGATATAAAACATTCTCCTGCTAGAGGTCGTTTTTTATCAAAATTTACAAAGTTGAAACTAGTATCATTTCTAGGCTAAAGCTTTTAACTGTATCTTTGAATAATAATGATCAATTTTCTAAAAGAATTCTATTTATATAAGTGAAAAAACAAAATCAAAAAGAGAATTTGTATCTTTTTCGTGAATTCCAAATATAACCATTAACAACTGGTTTTATTATGAAAGTAAAGAAAACTAATATACAAAATAGAAGAATGATCTTCTATGGAAAATATTTTTTGAGGATCTGTCCATTAACAGGTAAAGACTCTCTTTTTCCTGTTAAATATTGTAACATAAAAGTAGATGGACTTATGATTTCTGCAATTTGGAAAGGACCAAGCCACATTCGTTGAAATTTCGTATGTTTTCCTTTTTCTTCATGGGACTTGTCCCATTTTAAAACTAGATCTCCCATCTGAAAGTCCTTTCTGGTTATCATGCTTGAATCAAAAGAAGCTTTCACTAATGCTTGGTGATGAGCATGAGTTACTTTGGCCTTTTCTCATTGTTCTTCTAGCTTAATTATTTCCATCTGCCTTAGTTGTAAGGAAGAAGTTGGTGCTTCATCAATATATTGAACCAAGGCTAAAGAAGGGATTGATAGATGAGTTGGAAGAACCACTTCTCTCCCATAAACTAAATTAAAGGGAGAAGTGTCGATGGAGGCTTTCCGCGTTATTCGATCTGCCCATAAACCATATATTAAAGACTTATGCCAATTTTTATGATTTTGATCAATGGTTTGCTTAATGATTCTGATTAAGTTTTTATTTGTGGATTCAGCTAACCCATTTCCCCGTGGATAATAATTGGCAGAGTATTTAATTTTGAAACCTCTTTTGAGTGAAAATTCAGTCATAGCATTACCAGAAAAATACGATGCATTATCAAACATTAAAGCAGAAGGTAAACCAAACCTGGTGATTATGAACTGATCTATGAACTCGATGATGTGCTCGACATTAGCAGTTTTAAGAGGAACTGCTTCTACCCATTTCGTAAAATAATCAGTTGCTATAATGATATACCTATGTTGCTTAGAAGAGTGAGGAATGATCTCACCTATTATGTCCAATCCCCATTGATCAAAAGGCTACTCAATGTTGACTGGTTGTAACGGTAATGATGGTTTCTTTTGTCTCCCAGCAGTGGTTTGACAAACTTGACATTTTCTTGCGTAGCTATGTGAATCTTTGAATAATGTGGGCCAGTAATAGCCTGCACGAAGAATTTTATGTGCAGTAGTATTTCCAGCATAATGTCCACCTGCAGGCCCATCGTGAAGTTCCTGTAAGACTTTTTCAGCTTCAGATTTCTCCAGACATCTAAGGAGAACAAAATCATAATTTATTCTAAAAAGAACATCATTCACAAGTTGATATTGCTTAGCCTTCAACCTTAGAGCTATTTTCTTGGTATAATCAAAATTTGGAGGAGCATGTCCATTCTTTAGATAAAAAATGATATCAGCATATAATGATTCAACATCGTTTAGGCTTACCTCATACGTTTGTATCTCTGCAGATGGTTTTTCAGAAATAAGCGATGCTCCAGCTAGTATTTTGCAAAAGCCTTAACCTCTTACAATACTTGCTGGTTTGATTTCTAAATCATACTCTTGTAAGGCAGTAACCCAATTGGCTCTTTTCTCACCCACATCTTTTTGAACTAAAATATTTCTTACCGTTGGAAACGGTACTATGATTTTTGTATGGGTTTTAAGTAAAAAGGGTCTGAAATATTTAATTTCTTTTAAAACAGCATAAGCTTGTTTCTCCACATCTGAATAATTCAACTCAGCTCCCTGTAAATTTGAACTGAAGAAAGCAATTAGGGCTTCTGCCTTATCTTGATTTGCTTGAGTAAGTATCACGGCATAAGATTTATCAGAGGCGAATGTATACAAAGTAAAAGGATCGGAGAAATTTGGAGTTGCTAAAGATGGAGCATTAACAATTTCTTGTTTGATCATATTGAATGCCTCATATTCATTTTGGCCCCATTTGAAGTTTGAATTATTTTTAATCATTGCTTGTAAAGGAGATACAATTCTTGAAAAATCTGGGACAAATCTCTTTACAAAATTAATCTAGCCAAGAAAAGATTGCATGGACTTCTTGTTGTGAGGTAGTGGTATTTCAGAAATTTCCTTGATTCTATCAGGATCAATATGAATCCCAGATTTTGATACTATGAATCCAAGAAGTTTTCCTTCACTTAATGCAAAAAAAGATTTTTTCGGATTAAGTGAAATTCCATACCTTTGACAATGTTGGAAGATCTACTTCAAATCTCTAAGATGATTTCTTCATTTCTTGGAATATACAATTATATCATCCAAATAAATTACCACTAATTTGTTAACTAATCCCTTGAAAGCGATGTCCATGGCTCTCTGAAATGTGGCACTAGCATTGATCAGACCAAAAGGCATCTTTTGATATGCATAAGTGCCCCATTTGGTTCTAAATGTAGTTTTCAATTGATCATCAGGATGGACCAATACTTGGTTGTATCCATAGAAACCATCTAAGAAAGACATTAATTCTAATCCTGCAACTGCCTGTAATATTTGCTCCATCGGAGGCAAAGGAAAATGATCTTTTTGGCAGGCTTTATTAAGATTTCGAAAGTCAATGCAAATTCTAATGTCTCTGTTCTTCTTTCTAACAGGAACCATATTTGAAACCCATTTAGAATGTCGAACGAGAAAAATAATCTTGGCTTTCAATAACTTATTGAGTTCAGACTTGATCTGATTTTCTAGATTGGAATGGATTTTTCTCAGCTTTTGTTGAACAGGTTTTTCATCATTTATCATTGGAATAGTATGTTGGCTGATATAAGTGTCATAAGTTTTGAGTTCATCGTAATTCCAAGAAAAGACACTTTTATATTGTTTCAAAAGACGAACATACGCTAATTTTTCTTCAGGAGCTAGACCAAGGCCTACGTTGATATTCTGTGGTTTGGTATCAGTTCCTAGATTTACTAATTCATAATTCAAAGTTGAACTTTGCAATTTTGAATTAGTAGATCTTTTGAATCGATCTTTCAAATCATAAAGGTCTTCTAACTTGACTACTGACTTTGGAATAGCATTATTAGTGCTATCTTGTTGCAATTGTCTGTCATGTTGATCTTCATCAATTATTTGATTAGTGTAAGATCCTTCAAATGTGAGGAAGCTTACAATATCAGGATCATCATTGAAAATCCTCCAATTGGTAATGTCATCAGGAATCAAAGGTCTAAAGATTAATTCGATTGAAAATTGATCAGGACTAAAGTCTTCTGAAGGAATGAGCTTGGAAGCTATGTTAGCTAGGAGATCTGCACTAGCATTCTGGATTCTGGGAATTGATGAAATATTAAATGCTATAAAATGTTCAGTCAGATCTTGAACTAAAGATTCATAATGCTTTAAACGACCTGATAAACAATGTATAGTATTGTGTACCTGTCTGATTACAATTTCAGAATCTCCGAAAACTTGTAGATATTTGATGTCTAATCCGATTGCTTTGTATAATCCTTGGACTAAAGCCTCGTATTCTACGGTGTTATTAGTGCAATCGAACTCGAGTCTACAAGTTAACATAATTTTGTTTCCCTCTGGACTAACCAACACGCACCCTGCTCCTGCTCCTTCATTAGACTTAGAACCATCAAAAAATAACTTCCGAAATAAATATTTATTTACAGGAGTATCTACAAAATTAATGCATTTAGAACTATCTGTTTGAGAAAAAATGTCTATCTGAGATAAAAAAGAATGTTCTAACTAAGGTGAAGTATGAGCATTGAAATTTCCTAAGAAAGAATCAACTGAATAATTGCCAATGATATTATTGTTGTATGCAACTGGTTCATTTTCTCCTTCCAATTCTGTTACAATGTATTTCTGATGCTTTTCTCGCTCAACCTTTATCTGATTTGGTTTACCATTGTAAGGAAGCCACATGTGGGACCAATCAATTGCAAAGTATCCATGAAATTTTTCTGACCAATCTCTGCTAAGAATTAAGCCATAAAATTCTGGAATATCCGCAACTAAAATATCAATAACTTGACATACCTTTGGATTCGATGACAACCTTATGGTAACCTGATTTAATTCGCCAATCACTTCAACTTGCGATCGATCTAGCTGGACTATGCGCACAGCAGATTTTTGTGGTTGAATGTTCAATTTTGCACATATTGATTTTGGTAGAATATTAGATGAAGCTCTAGAATCCACTAAACAATTATGCAAATTTTTATTGAAAACTTCATAAGTAAGAAGAAATGGAGGAGTATGAGATCTTGACCTTCCTCCAATTAAAGCGATATTTTCAAGATCAACTTTACTAATCGCAATAGTTGGAGGTCTTCCCATTTCGTTGGAAGCTTGAGAAATTACAGGATCAGGCAAAGGTTTTTCTGGTACAGCATGTAATTCTTTCAAAAGTACTTTTTGCTGGTGTTTTAACTTTCTCAATTCATAAAAAGTGATGTTATCCCTAGTTTTCTTCATATCTTCTATGATATTATACTCCATTTCATCTGGGACAATCAGTATTTTTGATGGAGTTGATGAATCTGTTTGGATTGGGCTGGTTTGAATTTCTTTAGATGTCGTTTTCTTGGGTGCAACTTTCTCCTTAGTCATTGAGCTTGCGCTCTTTGGCTTAGGAGTAAGTTGAGGAGGATCAAGTTGATTTCTACTTCGAGTGCTAACCGGGGATGCTTCTTGATCTTCCTCATCTGGGAGGATGAAATCCCACATACCTTGTACTTCTACAACTTATTATTCATCAGTAGTTTCTTCAGTAGCGGTTTCCTCTTCTTCTTCTTCTAATTCAGCATTAGTAATAGAATTTGGTGGCTTTGGATTAGTTGAAGGATTTCTTCTAAAAGGCTTGAAAGAATTTTTAGAAGATGTTTTTTCCACTTGTTTCTTAATGTCAACCATTTCGTTGGACATGGTTTTCAAAACTTTCTGCAATCCTTCTAAATCAAATGGATCTTTCGATTGTTTTTTCTTGGGATCTTCCTTAAAAGTAACATTCTTGGATTTTCGTTCTTCTATTGCATTTTTCTTCTCTAAAGCAATGATACATTTCTCTACCACTATTTCTTCCTTCATATTTTCTGCTAAAGTTGTTTTGTTAGCCCTATCAACGAAGATTGCTATGTTTGATGGTAAAGCAGAAATGTACCACTCACTTCGCACTTATTCACTAGGCTTGGAAGCAGTAGGAATTTTATTTAACAGTTTGTTAAAACGTGAATTAAAATCCTTGATAGGTTCTCTTGACTCAGCCCTAAGATTAGACAGATCATTGATCAATGTCGCTGTAGACCTGTCATCACCAAATTTAGTCAAAAATTGATCTTGGAAGATATCCCAACTAGTGATGGATCCAGATGGTAATGAGAAATACCATGATCCAGCTGCTCCTTGTAGGGTATAGGGGAAAATTCGGACAACAACATCTTCATTAGTAACTCCATTGAGATTTATGGACAGCATAAAGTTGTTTATATGTTCTTCTGCTAGCATTCCTGCTTTAGGATTAAATTTAGGCAGCCATTTTTCAAGATGGGATGGTAATTGACTCAAGGGCGCAGGCATTAAGACTGCCCCTGGATTATTCCATGGCATTTGGGCCATCGCTGAACTACTAACAGAGGAAAGTATAGAAGATGATCTTTGTGATTGGGAAGATGAGGATATTACGATTCCAGATGTTTGAGAATGAGATGTGGAAGTTTGAGTGGACTGATGGACAATGGTCTGAAGTGAAGGGGTGGATGTTTGACTTCATGGTGAAGAGATTGAGATGGATGATGATGATGAAAGAGTCTCGCTATCAGACCCTTTAGGTGATTTCCTTGCTCTTTTTCTTGTAGGTAGAGGTAACTCAGTTGGCTGAATGCCAAGCTTCTCGCTCTGTAGTCTGGTAAGAGGATGAGCAGGATTATATTGCGAAGTCACACTGCCTTGAGATTTATCAGATCGTTGAGGTGATATTGAAAATCGCTGAAGTTTATGAATCAAATATTCAAATTTAGGAGGTTCAACAGTAGATTCTTTTGAAAAGTCAGGGTTTGTGGTAGTGGTTGTTGTTCTTTCGACTTTTGGCTCTAGACTTAAAAATTCTATGTGCGATGGAGAAGTCGGGGAAGATGGTGAGGGTGATTTACTCTCAGAATGGTATTTGGATTTTGACTTACTTTCCATTCATAGTTCGAGCCCTCCTTCTAGCGCCAAATATGTTGAAGCCCCGAAAATCCGGTCTACAACAAGGGGGATACCCACCCGGTCTGGACCTTGGTTAGCAGTTCCTTTTCTGTTTGGTGTAGTGGGTCCGACTGGGGATAATGGGACCAGTTTCCCAATATGTGTGTGTGTGTTGAGAATTGATATTTCTTTTTCTAAAATTTCCTAATTGAAATGCTTTTATTCTGTTTCTGATCTAATAACATGAAAATTGTATTCTAATTTAAACAAAAATATCTAATTCTAAACTAGCCCGGGATGTAATCTTTCTATTTATGCGATCTAAAATGATTTCAAATAACAATTAATAATAAAGATAATTCAACTGTTATAAGAAAATAATTCAATAAAGATAAACCACTTCATATAAAAAGTTAGATGAAACAGTTGTGAAAAACATATCGCATAATAAGCTATTCATACATTGAGCATAAATAAATAGCTATCACCGTACAAAAGTGCCAAATGATAACTCAAGCATTCAAACATAAATATATAAATAACTGAACATGAATATCACTTTAACACAGAGGCAGAAATAGTTAAGAGATAAAAGTACCATTTATAACTAGTTCTACTCATGAGCTAGAAGCAATAATGACTTATCTCTTCTTAATCCAACATCCACTAAGAGTACAGAAGTGCAACATCAGTAGCAGATATTAAACGCAGATATCAATAAATCATGTTCCATTCATTCATCAAAACCTCCTCGGAGGGTGCAAAAGTGCATGTTCTAAGGACAATTTTTTGACAAATTTCAGGACCCTTCTCTAAATGCATGAGAAGGGTTTAAATACTACTAACTAAATCTAAAAATAACTTATTACAAAAATGTAGGATACGGTTTAAATGACCATCCTTTTTCTAGGCAAAAATAAAGTAAAACTACTACTAAATCTAAAATTTAAAACTATCAACTAACTACTTATGAATCTGATCTTTGAATTCGCAAGCATTCAACATTGATTTGAGAAGAGGAGGCTGGCCCACTTCAGATTTTAATTGTCCTGAGAAAACGGAATCGGTAAGTGTTAGCGCCATCTTCTCGGCAGAATTGATGATGCAATTGAGAGCGCTACATTGACTGTGTGGTTTTACCAGACATGCCCAGTAAGAATCCCAATTTAACTTTGTCAATCCTTTAATCGATTCTGCTTTTTCTTCAGCTTTCTGTTTCCATTCTGTCTGCAGTTGTTGTGCTTGTGGCAGGTATCCTGGAATAGTTTCTGAAATCAAATTAGCCTTGTGCAAATTTTCATTTACACAATCAGTGATATTGCTTGCTGCTGTAGCTGCTTCTTCCGCTACTTGTTCTGCAATTTTGATCTGTGCATCCCAATTATTTAAGAGCATTTCTTTATGACTATCATTGATGATTGGTGCTCCTGCCCTTTTTTCCTCCTCTGTCTTTTGCCAAGTTAAATATTCAGTAACTCTTTCATTAATTAAATCATAATCATGTCGTAATTCTATGACATGATTAGTGATTTTATCACTTCCTTGACAAAAAGAGTTTCACTGTGAAATTTTTTGGCATAATATATCTTGTTGCTGCAGTAGTTGATTATTTAAGGAAATAGACTCTGTAATAAATTTTGTGAGCTTGGGATCATCTTTGTGTATCTCTTGTATAGCCTGTAGTTGTTTCTCTTTTCAGCTAAACTTTTCTGATATCCAACTTGCATTTGTTGAAACTCCTGTTGTAATTTTTCATTCTATTTTTGTGCTTTACTGTTAGCATTGGCTTGTTGTAGTTGTTGTTGCAGAACCTGTATTTGATCTTCTTTTTCATTCAATAATTTTCGTACTTCGGATGCTTTATCGATGGCTACAGAGGCATATGCTCCTGTAATCTGAGATAATTTAGCAAGATTTTCAGTTGGATTAGTAGTAGGATCTTGCCATAAAACATCCAATTATTCTGCATCATGAGAGATTACACTTTCTAATTTCCTTTTCTTCATTTGTTTTCTTACTACTGCTTTATGTTGTGGACTATAGAATATATCCAGAGGAGGAATTTCCTCTATTTTAAGTACAAGCTCAGAAGAGGGGGTAATGGGTATATGTTCTGTTTCTGTGACATTGCCACTTATTCCTGTAACTAAACCTTTTGCTGTCTGTACATTACTTACACGAGTTTGTGTGTTCTATCCTTCAACATTAATCAAATCATTAAATTTTTCCCATTCCTTATCTAATTCAGTTCTGACGGATGGTTGTTGCAAAATGAGAGGGGGAAGATTTAACTGCGGAGTGGTTGAAATCTGTTGCTGTGAGAGTTCTTTTGATTGGGCAGTATCCTTTACTGACTCTTCACTTTTATCCTGGTCATTATCAGACTTTTTAGAACGTTCAGAAGTTTCTTTTCTGGACTTTGACTTAGACCTTTCTGTACCTGAACTTCCACTAACACTGACACTAGGAGTTGGTTCCCTTAAGGGTTCCAAGTGCAAATTATCCAAAGGAATAGTGGTCAACCTCCTTTCTCTATATATCTTAAATTATTGGAACTCTTCTGGAGAAAAATGTGTTTGAGCTGAATATAGAATCTCTTTAAATGTGCATTTTTCTTGGAACATATCATCAAAAAGATCATCTTCTCCAGAAAATACTCTTACCTTGACTGCAGTGGTGAAATTCTTATCAACATCATACAGGTCGAATAGCCTTCTCAAAAACTTGAACAATTGTAAACATGTAATATTGTTTACTTCTTTAAATGCATGACCAACATCAAATAATGAAAATGCTCCGCAGGCCACAGGAAATTGTGGCCAGATGGCCTTCTTTTTATCATTTAATTCTTTTGTCAAACCTCCCTCTCCACAGGTTTGATACGCAATTTCCCGAGCCATAAGTTTGTTCGGAACATATAAAGGTAAAACGTGAGGAGAAGAAAAACTTCCAAAAACCCTAACATAAGTAAACAATTCTTCACCAAACCATCTTGCGACACGGAGAATGTCTACTTCTGCTTCAGGGGAAAACCTTGGAGCATCCTTATTATACAATGTTTTGTACAGGGGCAACATGACGTCATGGCAAATCTTGTAAAAATGAGGAATGAACTTTGAATCCCACAATTCTTTATGATAAACATGAATGGGTAGGGGATCTTGAATTGTCCATTCCCAACCCATTAAAGGAAACTTAGAAACATAGCAGATTGAATCCATCACATAGGCAGATAAGTAAAAAGGAGGATAAATCCTCTGAGAGACAGTTCTCTTAGATCGATAATTCAAAATAGCCGTGGCCAAGTTATCAGATAATATCTTAGCCCAATCCATAATAGTAGCATTAATAGCAGCATTCAACAATGGTATCCATTCAGGCGAAAACTTATTAATGTCAGGTTTTCCA
Source organism: Pinus albicaulis (assembly GCA_034641835.2). Taxonomy (NCBI): domain Eukaryota; kingdom Viridiplantae; phylum Streptophyta; class Pinopsida; order Pinales; family Pinaceae; genus Pinus; species Pinus albicaulis. The sequence goes on from JAXQQM020077598.1 coordinate 120,195, forward strand.
AAAAGCCTACAAAGCATCGTAGCAGCAAAACAATACGGAGAAGTGAGAGAACTTGTACTGTACATACCATGTTTATCTTTCTTCAGTGGTTCGTCTCTTCTATACCATTCCTGAGTGCATTCTGCTAGGTTTGCATTTTCCTTGGCAAAATTTTCAATAAACTGTTTGTTGTACATTGCCTGTGGCTCCGACAAATGATACATAAGCCTTAAATCTTCTGGAGTAAATGAGCCAATGAGCTCTTGCCCCTGAGTCTTGAACTGTCTGTCCATAATATCAGTGATATCCAGTACCCATTTCACCATGTCTGTATATGGAATAATTTTAGGTCTTGCTGCTATCCGGTGCAAAAATGAACAAGCTAACTCTATAAGAGATGCTTCGGAAGAACCAACTGATCCTGCAGTAGCCGAAACCTCCATTACTCTGGGGTTTTCTTCTTCAAGAAGATTATGCATACCATCCTAAGTAGTGATACCAACATCTTTGTTGCAGGCGGTGTCTGTGTACAAGGACGCCATCTCTTTACTTTCAGAACTCAGAGCTTTTTCCTTCTTTTCCATAATACTCTGAATATCGCTTTGTATAGTCCTTTGTTCTTTGCGCCTGAGGTTTACAAATTAAGTGAGAGTAATGATATGAAAAAGGTGATGGAAATTTTTAAATGTTGAAGAGCTATGAAATATATCACATTACGTGAAATCACTTCTTGAATCAGAATGAAACCATTTTTCATTAATGAGTGACAATCAATTTATTGATTTAAACTTTAAAGCGCATAACAGGTCTATGTTTATGAAAATATTTCTTTGTATAATGAGCCCTAAGGATCTGCGATTTGCTTCGCAATATCGCAAAATCGCAATATCGCAGATCGCAATCTTCGCAGATCTCAATCTTGGAAAATCGCAACATCATAATAGCGCAAATATTATATCATTGCGAAATCACAAAATTGCAATATCGCAAGATCGCAATATCGCAAAATATAACATATGACAAACATCCGTTAATGTATTTTATGCGAAATGCGATTTGCGATATATGTTATCGCGCATCAGCGGTTTTAAAGTTTTTCAGCATAAGATATGATCTTCTAAGCATGCGATGTGATGAATGTCCTCATAATGCATAGTTTTGCATCGCAATCTCGCAATTTTAAATGTTCCGCTCATAAAGAGATTTTTATTACCATTTTGCGATGCAATATTCCTTAAAGAGTGATTTTATTCTATACTTATCATAAAACTTAAGTTCTTTTAGATTTTTCAAAGAATATCTTCCTAAGTTTATGATAGTAAGTTTTATTTGAATAAAGGAAAAACAAGTTCTAAAAAGAAAATGTATATTTTTTAAACTTTTTGAATAAGGGTCCCCATTTATTTAGCATTAAATGATAATACAAAATAAAAAGGGGGGTTGTTGTTGGCCACAACAGGGCTAAGACTTGAGTATGCCCTTGAGGGAAGCTCGAATTATGTTGCTTGGAAGGACCACATGGAGGTGGTACTGGAATATAATGGGTTGAAGGAATTTGTTGATATTGATATCCAAAAACTGACAACTGCTAATGCTCAGAATCTAGAAGAATGGAAGAAGTGCATAGACAAGGGGAGGAGAATCATATTGGAGGGAGTAAGAGGCCATATTGTCTCAAATATCCATGGGAAACAGACTTTGTATGCAATGTGGAAAGCATTAACAATTTTTTTGTAGAACAACAATGAGTACAAGAAGCTAGCACTCAAGGATAAACATTAAAATATAAATATGTAGAAGAATGACACCATCCCGCAGTACCTCATCATTTTCACACAATGTCATGATGAACTTGGCCAAGTTGGTGTTATTGTAGCAAAATATGATTTGGTAAGCCTAGCCCTTTTAGGCCTTCCCAAGAGATGGCACAACTACCAAGATTCAATGAACGGGAGGGAGAAGCTACCAAATTGGGAACGCTCACGGTAGGAATTGGTACATGAGGAACAAGGTAGAATACCAAATATGGGACCTCATCCAAAGAATATGAAGAGGAATTTGCATTAGTCATCAAAGGAATGAAGGCCAAAGGGAAGAATTCCCAAGGTGGGGCTGATTTTTTCCAAGAGGGAAAGAAGAAAGACTTGTCCAAAATCAAGTGCTTTCACTGTCATGAATTCATGAACTATGCCATGAAATGTCCACACAAGAAGGAAATTGTAGTAGTAGAAATAAGTGAAGCTTTGGCCTCATAGTTTGAGCTTTACTTCACTCTCATTTCATGCATGGCGAACATCATGATGGGGATTGTGTGGTACTTGGATTCAGGTGCCTTGTTCCACATGACGAGGAATAGAGAATTTTTCAGTGACTTGGAGGAGAAAGATATCAATATGAACATTGAATTTGGAGACTACATAAGGTAAATTGCTATCAATATTGGTGTAGTAACCTTTAAGAGGGATTCGGGATCCCCTATTCAACTCAAAGATGTTATGTTTTTGTTGGGTCCGAAGAAGAATCTCATCTTTGTAGCAGTGTTGGAAGACTGCGGTTATGATGTGATCTCCAGCAAAGGAAAAGCATTACTGAGACACATATCCATGGGACAAGTGAAGAAAATTGGGGATTGAATCAAGAAATTGTATGCACTTGAGGTAGAATATGCATGAAAAGCCTTGAGGAGCAAGGAAAGGATTAGAGACATGGTGGTTGAGAGGGAGCATAATTTACCTCTCAAAATGGAGTCTCAGAAGAAGCCTTAAGAAGTCATGAAGAAACTACAAATGGAGAAGTGGAGGGCAGACAGAGTGGAGACATCCACTCAAGTAGAGACATATAGTGGGGGGAGAGTTTGAGCTAAGTGGGAAGAAGGAGCACATGCAGCCATACCTCTAGGTGTGAGGTGGGGCGATGTAAAGCCCTAGTCCAAAATTTTTAGAAATTTGGGCAAGGTCCATTGAGGTATTTTTTTTCTCATGGATCATTACCCTTGCTATGGAGGCCTACAATATTTAGCATCAGGAGGATCAATGTCAGTCAAATACTGAGGAGTGCTAGAGGCTCAATAGAAGATTCAACAATAGCACAATTTTCCCAGTGGACAGTTGATGATTGATTCAATGTTATTTTATTTATTTATTTTTGGATGCTTCTTAGTTGCAAATGTTGCAATAGAAAGAACAAAAAATAGAAGTGTTTCATGCATTACATTCCACAGGTGCATGATAGGGGTGGTTGATAATCCATTTCTTGTTGAGAGGGAGTGTTGAAAAATGCAACAAAAAATTCTTAACTTGATTTTGCCTTAGTCAAATTGAGAAAATTTGAAATTCCACATCAACAAACAACTTGGATGAGTTAACTGAGGTGACAAGGATGTTATCACTTAGTTATATTAGTTAATTCAAATTAGGGGCATGAAATTCAGTGTGTGCAACTATTCCTAAATTTTAGGAGCCTGGGTTGAGTTAATTTCAGTTGTAGTTTTTTATTTCATTTAAATTGAGTTATTGTGAGTTAAACTAGTTCAAATTGTTAGAGAAACTAGTGGAAGGTCAAGTAGTGGGGTGTGACTTCAGTCATAATCAATGACCATTCAGTTAACCAATAAATCTACCTAAATTAGCTCATGCATGAAGATAATTCAAGTTACCCAGTTGAGATGGATACTCAAGGGCAGTGTACTATCAGCTGTAGACTATTTCAAGTTGTATAGGTGGTGCATGCAGTCAAAGGATGAGCCTAATGGACTGCACAAATCCAATTGAGGAATTTCCTAATTAATAGGGGCCTAATTCCTCAAGGAACAATGCAATTAAATAGAAGCTTGGAAGGCTTTAAAATTTGGAAAGTGTTGGTCAAAGTGAGCCAGTCAGGCAGAGGGATAGACTGTACAGTTGCAGGTTGTGCTAAAGCTTGAGAAATCATTGTATTTCATCTCTATTATTTGATTAATACAATACAAATAGGAATGGGTTCTGAGCAATTGCTTTCTCCTAAATAAATCTCTCAATATGTGTGATAAATCTTCATGCACATTTATGATTTGTGTTCTTGGTCGTGAATTAACTTTTGTAATTGTGTAGAGTAGATATAGGTCTTGTGTTTTAGTAAATTACATGAGTAGCTTCAGACCTACACATAATTTCTATAAGATATGGGAATATTATAATTATTTCAAGGGAAAGCTCTATATGTAATTTTGTTTTCGCCCATAGTTAAATGTTAGGTGTTTTGTTATGGCGGATGGTTAAATGCTAGGTGTTTTGTTATGGACCATGGTTCAATATTAGGTTAAATTTGATCTAGTCGTCATTTTGATACTATACTTTGTATAATAGATTTATAGGAAGAGAAAGACGAACTTGAAAAAAAAAGAACTAAATATAAATTCAAAGTTTTCAACTTTCTCTTAGGAGATGGTTGAAAATTAAACGAAATAATGGATTTTGAAAAATAATTTATTGGAAGATTTTGGAGGTGAAGGATGGTAGAAGTTGGAATGCTATAATTAATCGTGCTCTACAAATCTCTCTTGATGTATTTTTTTTATGTCCCATGGTTAAAAGTTAGGTGTGTTTTTTGGCCAATAGTTTAAAATTAGGTTAAAGTTAACTAAGTCATAATTTTGATAAGATAAGTAATGAGTTTACATTTGATTGCTTAAATACCACATGATTTCTTATACCATAATATTTGTTGTAATGAGCTTGTAATTTTTTGTAAGTTGTGTGGTATTCATTGTAACGAACTTGTCAACTCTACTGTAAGTTTTCTAAATATGCAACCCATGGTATTTATTATAATGAACTTATCAACTATATTGTAACTTGAGTGGTAACTCATTAACTATCATATCAAAAATGACTATGGCTCTTGTTGTGATGAGAGACCCTCTCGAGGCAGGGACATAAAAATAAATATTAAAATAATTAAAATATTTTGACAATGTCAAATTATATAAAATAATCCCACAGGGTGTAGCTAAATTGGTGATTGCCTTGTTGTGAAGTCATATGCAAAACAAGAGATTCAATGTTCAAATCCCTATAGGTTAGACCAATATATATATATATTAACCTCTCAAGAAAGAGGTTTGCACCTTGAGAGATTTGATTCCTCTCAACTCATGATAGATTTGGAGTTAAGATGGATCTAGACTAGTGATATGAAATTTTAGCGAGACTTTTAAAATTATTATAGTATTTAGATATATAATATGACATATTCTAAACTTATTCTTTAGTATTGAAGAGAAAAGACTAACATTGTTATCAATATTAATAGGTATTTGATTAGTTTTATATCATTAAAAGGTTTAGTTTAAATCTCTTAAATAAATTAAGATATTTTATATTATCTAATTTATTAAGAATATTATTTATAAATCTTAAAAAACTTCAATTGAAAAAATAATTAAGAATATTATTTATAAATGTTAAAAAACATCATATATATATATAATTTTAAAGTTTTAAAAACTCATAAATATTTAATATAATTTCTAATTTCTAATAAATCTTATAATTTTTTAATTTCTAAAAGTCATAAATGTATGAAAACATCTTTTAATTTTTCTTAAATTGGTTTATTCATTTTCCATTTTAAAAACTTAAAATCAATATGTATTCTATGAGATTTGTTACTTAAAATAAAAAACAAATAAAGATTTAATTTCATAGATAAAAATGAAAATAAATTATTAAGTGAATAACATTTTTTCTAAAATTTCTATTTAAAATTTAAATATGTATTTATATTTTAAATTCATATAAAAAATACATTTTAAAATTGTAATTTATTTTAAAATAATTTAAAATAAAATATTTGAACAAATAAATAGTACAGTTAAGCGTGCTTGAGCATGAGGATTTTTTAGATGGGTGACCTCCCAAGAAGTCTTGGTTACCAAGTGTAAGATCTAGAAGTGATTATTGATGCTGTGTGATTTATTTTTCTAGTATCAATCCCACTTCTTCACCCATGTGAGCATCACTCGATGCAATGAGTGTTATGTGGACTATTCCATATATTGAGATTTAGTTAGTTGAGAATACACTCATGAATATTGTCCATATTTTAATGACTTTATGTAGTTAGGAAATCCCAAAAATGATATCTAATATGTTGCACTCCAAAAGCCGCATGGTAAAAAAAAATTATAAAATTAAAATATCCCCCAATCAAGATGAGGGGTAAGGTTGCAATGGAGGTTGGGGGGCGGTGTCAACCACCCTACCGCCTCTCATAGAATTTAATAGGGGATCGCATGGCCAACACGCTCCATGCATAACACATGAAAATCTGTATTCCTCATTCTCTACGATGATCAACATCCTTATGTTAGCTTGTCATGATAACCAAGAATCTGCTCTCCAGATTATATGGTATGCCTTGCCTCCTTCCTCATCACTAGTGGGATTATTGTATTGGATGTATGGTAGTGTTGGGCCTGTGATTGGAGGAAATTTTTTAGAACCATGGCATGACCCTCAGCCTTTTCATTAGACAAGGTTGCTTGCCGCCGAAATTCAAAAGGTAGTGACCCAGGCTTGCATGCCAGCTTTATATTCAACCTCCACGTCCCAAAGATTCCAATACTCATGTGGGATGATGGATTTAGTGCCAATGTAACATACCCCCTTGCTAAACCTAACCCTAACTAAGGATAGGAGGAGGTAGTTACTATGATGACCCGACTCCCATTGTCACATGATGGAAATGGGGTCTAAATTTTTCAATTTTAATCGACTTTCTTAGAACTTAAAAGGACAATTCCATTGCGTTCGTTTCTTCAAGACCTTTCCAATGCTATATAATTCATCTCAATCTGACTCCTAGGTTAAAAGATATGGGTGGTCAAAGATTGGCCAATCAAATAGAGCCACGTCACTTAAGCTTCCATGTGGCACCGATGTGGCTACCCTAGTGGTGCGCCATGTCACTACTCACGTGGTGGTTCCACACCGCTACCAACCTATTCATATCAATCAGGAGTTAACCCCTCTACATAGCGCAAACTATAATATAATATGAAATGCATACCATGTGTGCAGGTACAGGCCCCTCCGAGGCCACCTAAGGATAAAATCTTTGGAGAAACCCATGTAGCCCCCTCGTTGAAACTGCTAAGAACAACCTTATTGGGGTTATTAGGATCCCCCATGGGCCCCTCCTCCAAACATTTATTTACTATTCATTTCAGCCTCTCACATGAGCTCCACCACACCACGTCATCTTGACTTGCATTAATTCTACTAATGTTTATATTTTCCAGGGTTACATGGAGTGGTTGCATCTTTCTACCATTTCTACCGCCACCTAAAAAAAATTTGACCAATCACGTTACTTGATGTTTGTGCGAGTGATTGCACCTCGCCATATCACCCCAAGAATTAATTCCCATATCCATTGGAAATCGTTGGGTACTAAGAATTGGATTGATTTCATCAACCCTTTTCTCCAGGGTGACATCACTCTCCAATCCAAGCATGCCAAGTTTCACTTGTTCCAAGCCACATGTCCCCGAAAAAACCTCGAATTTAGTAGACACATGCTCTGCTTTCCAGGACACCATGTGGCCATAAAACCACATCACCTGCCATGTTGAGCATGGGTCCCACTTGGTCCCATACATGGTAAAATCATTTGTTTTCCACGATATAAGGATTTTAGGTTCTTGCTTCGCGTTATTGCACCAACCACTTATTAACTGGCCCCACCTTCCAATTCACCCCGGGAATAAAATCCTTAGAGATTCCCCTAGGTCTCCCATTGAAATCTTCAAGGAAAAAGCTCCGAAACACATGGGAAACTATGAGCATTCAACTCTTCATGATCAAAATTTCTCTTTTTTTTCCTTTGGTCATCACACCTGACCATTTAGCTTATCAGACTCGAGCCCTTAGGCTCTTTTGAGCCCTAGACTCCAACTTGTAGCTTATGCATGTTGATTTTTGGGGTAGCATTAGATGTGCTCCAGGTCTGAAACTTTGTGGAGGGGATAGAACACATGAGATCTCCAAGACCCATAAATTGTTTGGAGAAATTCCACCCAGAGCTTAAGTTATTCAAATAATTAATTATTTTAATGGGGACACTAAGTCTAAACTTAGGGAAATTAAATAATTAAAGTAAATTAATTTAACATGTGGGTGAGACTGTTATAAGTGACAAAGTTCAAGTATTTTTTAATCTTAGCCATCAATTAGAGATTAGATTAGAGCCATTGATTCATTAATAGGAAAATTATTAAAGGAAGGCTTGGAGTCAGTTGGATAACACACACATAGACTAAATTTAGAGATTGATATCTTCTGACGAAGCAGTGCTCAGATGAAGATCAAATCTGAGTAATTAAATGCAATGAGGGGCAGTTTGGCAGCGGGATTTTCATCCAAGGCCGAGAGGCAGATCAGTACCAGGAGAGACATCGCAACTTAGAGAGGGTGACACAAGACATCAGGGTTCACGCAGGGGTGATGCGGAGCCAGAGAGGGTGATGCAGTCACTTGAGAATCTACGCTGGAGTTTCTGTGGGGAAAATTAGGTAACCATCCAGAAAATCAATTTCTGAGATGGGAAGGCTCACGGAGAGGGTGATGAAGCCACTAGGAGAGGTGACACAGTTTCAACGCAGAGCTAGGTACAGCCAATGCTACGCAACACTAGGGACTGCGCATTCACCTGTGGGGTTTCTTCATTCTACCAGTGTTGGATCCACCAAAATATCTATCTCTGGATAGAGGTACTTCTGCTGAGGATTTTCTCTATTGGGTGAGCTGGTTTGGCACCCTAGATTGTATTCAGAAATCTACTTAATAATATAAATCCTCATAATTGTTTCATTGGTTTTCCCGCATTGGGTTTTTACGGGGACATTTGTTCGAAAAAGTTGTATGTCCTTTGTCTGGTTTTTCCTCTTATTTTTTATCACTTGATCTATATAATTGTGTAGATTGTAGTGTGTTTTCATTAGTATTTTTACTGAATATTCAGAAAAATAACTTGTAATTTAAATAAGGAAAGCAGGTAATGAAAATCAAATTTACTGCAGTAGGATTTCTGGTGTATATTCAAATATTTTCACATGGTACCAGAGCTGTTGCAGATCAAGTAGAGATGAATCCATCAATGAAGAAATTTTTGTGCAGCAAATCAGTTGTCGCAAGTGACATCGCAAATCTGGAAGAGGCAAGGAAGGATGACACAATCTCCAGAGGGGCTCACGCAAAGCTTGTGTCAGCCAGCTAGGGTGACGTTGTAGATGCGAAGAGGCAACAAAGTGTTTGTTGGGAAGCTCAGAGGTTTTGAACCTCCATCTTTCCGGTTGCCGTAGCTAGAAGAGAAGTTCATTTTTCTTTAGGTGTTGCTGGTGGGGCATTGTTTCTGTTGGTGCAGAATAATGTCTAGTGGGGTTGTGGAAAAGTAGGGGGAAGAAGTTCCTCAGAAGACTTTTTTCCAAGAAGTCTAGATCCAGTGTTGATCAGCAGCAAAGAGTGATCAGAGAGGATTTATTTGACATCACTTGGAATAAGTATTTTCGTGAAGTAAATCGAGTCTCAACGAGAACTTTTTCCTTAGAGGGTTTCTTGCACCAAAGAAACCCAAATCCGATTTTTTATGGGGCTGCAGCAAAAGAGGGAGAATAGAACCAACTCAAAAAAAATTGGGCAAAGATGGCTAGCCACACATGGACTAAGGGATCAAGACAGTTTGGACGGAGCTTCCAACTGTTTCATCTAGAAGGCCAGGATCCTGTCAGTGTTGGATGATCATCGCATCAAGGATCATGTCTTGCATGCAGTTTTTGTTCCTGTTGATCCTAATCCACTCAATAAGTACGAGGAGGCTCAAGCAAAGGCACAATTCTTGATCATGGATGGAGTCAAGGATCATGTGATCCCACATATTTCCAAGGAGAACATGGCAAGGAAAATGTGGACTTCCTTGACCTCGATGTACCAGGGAACCTCCGTCCAGTGAAGGATGTTGCTTGAGAATCAGCTGAGATTGTTTGAGATGTAGAAGGGACAAGAAATTGACCCCTTCCTTATCAGATTGTGAGAGATCCGAGATCAGCTGGCTTGCATAAGGGCTACACAAAATGATGGACTTATGGTCAGGATTTCCTTGAATGCAGTCACGGAAGACTGGGAAACCTTTTTCCAAGGTATTTTGGGCAGATTATCTCTTCCAAACTTGGAGGATATGTGGGTAGCTCTTCGATAAGAAGAGATCAAAAGGTTAAACAAGGTGGGAAGTAGTAGTACAGGGATCAAAATAAATAAGTAGGAAGAGGAAGATGCAAATCTCACATCTAAGGTATAGCATGGGCAGCATAGAAGGAAGAAGATGGACCTCTCAAAGGTCAGATGCTTTAGGTGTGGTGAACTGGGATATTTCAACACACAATGCCCTCAGAAGAAGAAGGGCAAAGAAGATTTTGATTCGAAGGTTGTTGTAGCAAAGGACAATGATGGGGATGATGACAATGTTTCCATGAGTTCTCGTGTGCCTAGATAGAAGAGGTGGTGCGACATTGATCTATAGTTATTTTGAAAAATGTGCCTCGATGACAATGTTTCCATGAGTTCTCATGTGCCCCGATAGAAGAGGTGGCGGCATTGATCCTTGAGGTGCCCAAACTCTTGGATCACATATGAACTACGGGAGCCCTTAATGACAATAGTAGGATGACTAGAGTCAATTGGTGTGAGGAGGATGGAGTAGCAATGGCAGATATAGGACACTGAAGACTGAAGTTGTGCAGAGCAGAGGCAACAACAACATACACTAGTAGAAAATGATGAAATTAGTGACTAGGTGACTAAAAACGTTAGTCACCGCAATTATTTCAAGTTAATTACTACTAAATTTGAGAAATTTTAAGTGACCAAACAAAAAATGACTAACTAAACGACTAATTTAGTCTAAGGATAAAATATACGACTAGATAATGTGTGACTAAAATAAAAGCGACTAACTTAAATGACTAATTTAATCTAGGATTAAAATATTTGACTAGATAATAAGTGACTAAACTAAAAGCGAGTAACTTAAATGACTAATTTAATCTAGGATTAAAATATATGACTAGATAATAAGTGACAAAATTAATAATGATTAACGTAAATGGCTATTATAGTCCAAGAATAAAAAAATGACAAAATAACAAGTACAACAAGTATATGAATTAGTCATTTACGTTAGTAATTTTTAATTGTGGACAGACTATTTGTTATGGGTTTTTTGTGGCATTGTTACATACCATGGTTTATTATTGCACTAGATTCATAGATAATGATTTTGTTAATTTTAATTCAAAGTATGTTGATTTTTACATGGTCAATTGTTATAAATCTAGAAGTTTACTCTAAAGCCATATTATTCTATAGATACGTGCATTAACAAAAATGTTCATAATTATAATAATGCAATCACATTATTCGAATGTTCACACACTATTATTAGAAAACCATAAATACTAGAAGTTCTTGTGGCTCTTTAATTATGTAGAATAACATGCCATGGAACCCATATCCAAATTGAAGTTTTAGTATCCATTAGAGAGTATATATGTGGTTGTTTGGGGGTTACTTCATGTTCCTTGAACTCTAGATGCTTTATTTAGGGCCTAAGGCCCTCTTTTCTCCCACCCTTGAGATAGTACATTCCCCGAGACCTATTCTTATCATGCAAACCATACCCATGGTGAAAAATATCCCCCATAGAGGCCAAATATCCCCTAGAGGTGTTTTGTGTAGTAATTAAAATACCTTTTCAAGAAGATTGATCATCGGAAGATTCAAATATGACCCAAGCACCTTATGATCCTCCCTTGACCATGGTTAATGCCCAAAGTGTCATACATGGTGCAAAAATACTCCTAATGATATTAAGGCAAAAATTGAAGGCCCCAAGACCCAAATATGTCACACAAAACCTTCAAATAACACCCATATCACACATAAAGGCTAGATATATCTTAGGTAGGATATGTGTGGTGGTTTGAGGCCTTATTCATAAAGGCTAGATATATCTTGGGTAGGATATCTTAGGTAGGATATGTGTGGTGGAATAAGGATATTTGTTTCCTTCCATATCCATCGTAGAGGCCATAAAAACCATCATTATTATGCAAAACATACTAGGTGTTCCCATATTACCATTCTAATATAATTATGTTCATAGACATTAAATATGAGAAAGACTTGTTTTAGGAATAAGTCCCTTCTTCATTCCTTGGCCAAGATATAAGACCTTCTCCCATATATGATGTGGAAAACCTCATAATGTAACCCTTATCCTAAATGGAGGCCTAAAATACCTAAAAGATTCTTTATGGTCATTTTTATGCAGTGTGAGCCAAATAAGTTTCATTTTGGGATCGAGAGCATTGTTTTCATCCCTTTCCAATGGTACAAGCCTAAGAACCATTATTACTATGTAAAACATACCAATGACACTAAATATCCCCCATAGATGCCTAAGATCCCCTATATAGGTTATGTGTTGTTCTTTGAGAACTTCTTCCAAAGCTTAATCATCAAAGATTCAAATAAGGCTTAAGCCCCTTGTGAAATTCCTATTTTGACCAAGCCTACAAGCATCATATGTGATTTGAAAGCCTCCTAATTTCATTGAGGTCTAATTATGAGGCTCCAAGACCCAATCAGAGTGTGTAAAACCTTTGAATGGTAGACACATCCCTTCTAGAGGCCAATGAATATCCATTAGGGAATATAATTTATCTAGTGGTTTGAAGGCTTTTTAATGGCCATTAATTATTTAAGATTGAATTCCCTTTTCTTTAATGTCCTTATTTTGCCATAGTAAAGGCCATGGGACTCATTCTTATTATGCAAAACATACTAAGTTCCCATATTCCCAGCTAGAGGTCTTTTTCATGGAAATCGAGCATGAGATATATTAATTTAGGGGCTAAGGCCCTTGTTTTCCTCTCCTAAGCATAACATAGACACTAACTCCGATATGTGGTGATAAATAATCCTTGGTGCCCATATCCCACCTTAAGACCAAAGATTCATTAAAGAAGATATATGTGGTTTTTAAGTCTAGCTCATTTCCCTTGACACTAAAAAACTTATTGTAAGGCCTAATGCCCTTGTTTACCTCCCTTACCCATGGTACATTCCTTAAATCCTATACATGGTTTGAAAAAATCCCTAATGTAATTGATATCCCATATATTCCTAAGATTATTTAGAGAGGGTCTATGTGTTTTTTCAATGCCAAATTCATGGCCCTTGAGCATGAGAAGCTTAATTCTAGAAATTAAAGGCCTTTTTCTCCTTCCTTCGTACTAATTCTTATCATGCAAAGAATAATAATGGTGTCCATATTCCTAGTCTAAGGCCCATTTCATGTCCATTGGTAAAGGCCTTGAGAGTTATTCTTAGTGTGAAAAATGTGGCAATGTTGTGCAAATATTAGTAAAGATAAAAGCCCCAATAGAAATTACTCCATTGGTCATAACCTCTCATAATGATAAATATGGGAAAATGGCTTCATTGCGATAGGTGGAAGCTTAGTCCAAAAATAATAATAATTGTCAAACCTTAGGAGGGGGCATGTTATCATACCTTTTTATGTGTATATTAAAACAAGAAAAAACCACATAATTTTAATTTTGAGTCTTTTAATTTTTCTCAATACATGAGAAAAGATGACCACATAAACAATGACACTTCAAAAAGGCTATACTCTTGACACACATAAATATCACTTCATAAGACTACTAATTATGTTTGTAAGTTTTACATATTAAATAATTTATATACAACTTAATATCTTATTTATTTATATTGAATCTTTTATTTAATACTATATATATTTTTTGTTTTAAATATTATCATTGACATTTAATTTTTAATTTTAATTTTATATTAATTCCAATTCCCGCCCGCAAAAAAATCCACCCTTCACCCTTGGAAGCCCTAAACTCGACATCGTTCCACAAAGTCAGAGCAACAAGAGGGAGGTCTTGGTTGGTTGTGGTCTTCCAGACTTGCGGAGCAAGTATTTTCGATGTGAAATCTTCAATTTTTGGGTGATTTGTGGTCTCGTAGACTACTATGGTTGCGGGGTATGCACATAATGGGAAATTTGAAGAGGCATTGAAGTTGTTTCAAAAAATTCCTAAAAGAAATGTGGCCTATTAGAATCCTATGATAGTAGGATGTGCGTAGAGAGGGTGTGTTGATGATGCCATGGAGTTTTTTGTAGAAACACCAAAACAAAAAAACAAGAAGTGGTTTCCTAGAATTATATGACTGCGGGATGCACCCAAAATGGGAATGCTGATAAGGCCTTGGAACTCTTTGAAAATATGCCAGAAAAAGATTTGGTCTCATGGAACACGATGGTTACTAGATATGTGCAGAATGGGTTAGTTGATGTGGCTTTCAAGTTGTTTGAGAAAATTCCTCAACGATATGTGGTCTCATGGAATACCATGATAACAGGTTATGCACAAAATGGATATTTTGACAAGGCTCTGAAACTCTTTCAACAGACACAACTGACAAAAGTAAAAACCAATGCAGAAACCTTCCCCATTGTTATGCCAGCTTATGCTAATTTGGAAGCTCTCAAGTCTAGAAAATATCTCCATTGATATATAGTTAAAATCAGATTTGAGTCTGATGTATTTTTTGGGAGTGCCCACATAGACATGTATGAAAAATGTAGCAACATAGGTGATGAAAGTAAAGTGTTTGATAGAATGTCTACAAGAAATGTGGTCCCTTGGAATGCAATGATTGCAACAGATGCCATGCATGGATGTGACAAGAATACCCTCAATCTCTTTGAACAAATGAAACATTCCAACACAAAGCTAAACCAAGTCACATACGTTGGTGTTCTCTCTGCATGTTGCCATGCAAACCTAGTCAATGAAGGTCAACGATACTTCAATTCCATGAGCACAAACTACCACCTTACACCTGCAATGGAGCACTATTTTTGTATCGTTTCCATTCTTCGTTGAACTTAGTGCCTCGACAAGGTGCATGAATTTATCAATAAAATGCCAATAGAACTTGACATTGCTATGTGGAAGTCTTTGTTGGGTGTTTGTAGAGCCCATTCCAATGTGGAGCTAGGAGAGAAAGTGATAGAACACCTTTCTAAATTTGGTCCACATTTCTAAATTGAACCCTATGATTACCGAATCTTGTGTTGCATTAGAATATTTACATTCCAACTGGTTGGTGGGACAATATTGAAATAGTATGAAAAGTATAGAAACCAAAAAGAGACTTAGATGTAGCTATATTGGGATGAATAAGTAGATGTATACTTTTCTTTTGGGAGAAAGGTTATATCTCTATGAGATAAACTTTCTGCAAAGTTGGAGATATTTTTTGAGATAATGAAAGGTATTAGGCTATACTTCTCACGCGATTTTCACAATGTTGTGAAGGAGCAGCCAAAGAAAAATATTATTGTCAACACGGTGAGAAGTCGCCATTTGCAATTGGTCTTTTAAATACAAACCTGGGACACCTATCTGGGTCATCATAAACTTTGAGTATGTGGTGCTTTCCACTCTACCATATTGCAAATAAATTTGTCAGTGTCAGGGTGCCAATTCTTTCTAACATTTCAAAGCTCGACAGTGCTATTGTGGTGATTATTGGAAATAGTAAGTGAACTATGACATCCTCATATGTATCATTTTTCCTTGTTAGATAATGTTCATCTCGTATAATATTTTGGATATGGTGAGATTAATGTAACAAACCAGTATCTAAAGTGTGTATAAAAATTGTTGATTCATAGCTAATAATCCAAGCGCTTGACAAAGCTCTAGTGTATGACATAGTAGCTTACTCCTTTAAACTAAAGAATCAGATGGGCATCAAAATATTTGCAATGAATTCCATTGGTTTCATTAATTCACTGTTAAATAATATTTTCATAATCCACTAATCAATTGGTGAGATCTACCTGAAACGAGTCATTCAGCCAAAAATACTCCCTTTTGCCATTTTTTGAAAAAATTGGTGGATGTAGTGGAAAAGTCAAATTTTTTTCTTGAGATTTTCTAGTTCATTTTTTTTTTTTATTCAACTATTTTTTGTCGAGTCATATTTTAGATCGTCACTAATTTTTGCTAAATTTGTGTCCTGCAACACCATTCATACAAACTTCCCTATAACTATTCATTATTAACAAACAAACTTAAACTAAAAGATAAAGACAAAGACAAAAAAATTTGCTTTCTTCTCATAGTGCTTATAATATGGTACCTATGGATCTTCTTGATTGTTGATGAGTAGTTGAGCAGAATATATAGTTTCTTCTAGGTGGGACAACAAGAGGCATTGTTGAGCTTGGTTTGCAATAGGTGCACCATATTTGTTAGATATTCTGGACTTCATATCGATTATACCCGCTTGAATATGATGGATGTGTAAGCCATCTATCCCTTGGTCCACAAAAATTATTTGCAGCCTACTACAGATGTTAATATTATGGGTCTTCATACTTTCTTTTATCTATGAAATATTACTATTTGAGGTGTCAACATAAACTTTTATCATATTTCCAAGAATTTCGACTTCAATTCCGGATTCTAGAGGACCACAAAGGTCTCCCACAGTTCAACTTCATACCATCATCAATGACATGATTGCATTATTCCTCTACTTCTCCATAGCCTCTAATAAAGTCCCTACATTTTTTCAATCTACACATAATATGTTTTACTCCCTTAACTAATCCAACATTATATTGGTAGGTTGGTTCTGATATCTACCACTGTGAATGTGTTGAGAGGAAATTTTCATCGTTCTCTTGGAGCTCATACTTAAACAGAAGAATGAGGGTAGATCAAAGTTCTCCATGAGGTGACACCAATTTATTATAAAGTTCTCCATGAGGTGACACCTATTTCATACAGGATTTGGTAATAAATTATGGATCATGAGAATACATAGGGTGGTATGGAATTTTTTCGTTGCAATGCCTCTCAATTATTTTATCTCAAGTGACATTCACTCGATTTCATATTATATAATTTTAATAATTACCACTAGCTTCGTCCTCTCTAAATGTTTGAGGAGTGAGGGAGGTGACTATTTTGTGACCTAGGAGGTTAATCATTATTCATTCTATTACGTTAACTTGAACACTAAACACAATTGGCAATATCCTTCAAATACGTGAACATTAAACAATATTGAAAATATACTCCATCCAAGAGCCACTTTGATTTTCTTGATAAATATTAAAAATACTCTTAATTTAAAAATATAAACTAAAATGATTTTTAATTAATTAAATATTTTTATTTTTTTAATATAAAAGAAGATTAATTATTAAAAATCCAAATGTACTTTAAAAAAAATTGAAAATTAAATTCCCTCCAAGCAACTTTTAACTATACCCAACCCAAAACAACTTTTAAACAATTAAAAAAAATAGTGTTTGCCAAAAGATATTTTGACCGCAATTAACAGATATTTAAGCCTACAGGAGGGGTTTGGATTTGGGGGGTGTTTGAATGGTTGTAACCGCCAATCCTGGAGTGTTGAGCACATTCTTAAGACGCAATTCTATAATTATCAGAAGGGCGAGCCTTTCACGGCCATCCTCCAACATCTTCTGGGCAGAGGGATCTTCAATGCAGACGACGATGCCTAGAGGCTATAGCAGAACGTTGCTAGCTACCCCTTCACCTCGGGTTCCCTACCAAATTTCAATGTAAAAGTCATGGGAGAGGTCATAAATCGACTTCTTCTTATTCTACACCATGCTAGTGAGACCGTAAGGTGCTTGGATTTGCAGGACATTCTACAATGATCTGCATTCGATACGATTTACAAGGTTGCGTTCAAGGTAGGACCTGAAGCGACTTCTCTAGACGTGACCCTTCTTGTTACAGATTTCACTTGGGGTTTCGATGTCACCATGGAGCTCTTGGAAAAGAAAGCCACGTCGTCGATCTCGTTGTTTTGGAAGATCAATAAGAAGCTCAACTCCGAAGCCCTTCTCCAAAGTCGTTAGGGTTATGCAGGACTTCGACACAGATTTCATCTAACAACGAATATGGGAGATGATGGATGTTGCCACTCTGGCATACATTCAGCAAGACCTTTTTTCCATATTCATCCAAACGATCATGACCAACATAGTACCAAATGATGACGATGTGACAGAATATTTTCTTCGAGACATCGTCATTTGTTTCATCTTGGAGGGAAAAGACACCACGTTCACTACATTAACGTGGTTCTTTTGGCCTTTTTCCTCTCATCCCAAATTAGAGGAAGTGATTTACAAAGATATAATTGATTTCATCACTGCAAGAAAATTTCAAGACCCATAAAATATTAAGCCATCTGGTGCTTATGTTTTTCTATGTTGAGTTGCAGAGCATGAATTATCTGAACATCAAAATCTGTTAATATGTCGGTGCCCTTCAACTCCAAGCACACCCTGCACGACTACCTCCTGCTAGACGAAACAAGAGTTCCATTCATGATGTGATTATTGTTGGAGGGTCTACTAGGATTCCCTATTACACATTATTTTGTCTCCATGACATTTGATTGTCTGTATAGGTTTATCACCACCTATATCATACTCCCTTAGAAGTCAAAAACCTTAATGTTTCTGAATCAAGCCTTGGAATTGGAGAAAATCTCTATAAAACCCTTAAAAGTCTACCTTCGCACTTTTTCTAGCCTTTTCCTGCGGGTCCGTGGATTCTTGGTCTATAAACCATGGCAACCCCCACACGTTTTGCTACTATTACCTGCGGACCCCCGTAAAAATTCAAATAAAAGAAAAAATAAATTCTAGAAGCATAGTTGGTCGAATATTCTCCCAACTGGAAGCTTCTAGAGTCGCGATCAGTTCAAGCTTTATCCCTCCACTCATGGAGCTTATCCCTTGGTCCATGGAGCTCAAATCCCTTCATGAGAGGAATCCATCCCCCTCTTCATGGAACTGAAACTACCTCCAATTCCCTATAAATTGAGCTCAAGCTTTAGGTTGAAGGGTAAATGCTAAGTAGACATACATGATAGTTACTGAAGAAATTCCCAAGAGTGCATACTTTCTACACTAGTTGTTGTTGGCATGAGAATGATCACACCCTTATGTCCATAACTCCATGCTAGTATTTAGAGAGGAAGGCTTATCAAAATGAAGGAGGAACGATTTTTCAGGACCCCAAGAGAAATTTGTATGACATCAACACATCAGGTTGTAAGATTACTCTTTTTATTCAATATAATACATATGGATCTCTTTTTATCATTGAGTTTTTC
Organism: Pinus albicaulis; assembly: GCA_034641835.2. Classification (NCBI taxonomy): domain Eukaryota; kingdom Viridiplantae; phylum Streptophyta; class Pinopsida; order Pinales; family Pinaceae; genus Pinus; species Pinus albicaulis. Next base: position 139,481 of record JAXQQM020077598.1, read on the forward strand.
TTATGCTTATTAAAATAACATCAATACTTAGACTCCTTGATCACTAATTTGGGTTAGCTTTTCTTGATTATTATATGTTGCAGATGCTTTGATTCTTTTGTCTTGTCTTTGATTGCAGGTTCTACTTATTGGAGAAGCCTCTCTGGAGTGACTGGATAAAAGATTGCATCAAACGTTGGATTTCAAGGTAGTGGCATGTCCTCTCTAATTTATTATAATAATTCTGAAATGTATTTAATCTAGAGAAAAAGGTTTCCATTAAGATCATTGCAAACCTTGCTTTTATGAAAATTGATTCCTTTTTCATTTGCAAATCTGGAAGAGATTTTATCTTACTAAAGCCTGATATCACACCAAAGAATTTTTGGATGTTTTCATTACTACTGAGATAAGTAGAAATTTTTCTTAGTCTGATCACAAACTAGGAGAAAACGTCCTCAAACATTCTAGATAGACTTCAAAATTATATTTTTCTTTGATTTTGAATTTTATGTTTTTATAGTTTTTAGATATTGTTTATTTTTGGAAATGGTTTTTTTATTGATTTGTAGTTTTTGATCTGATTGTTCAAGTAAATTCATTTCAAAATATTAATTGATCATTTTTGCAAATTGAGTTCTCTAAAAAAACATCTTATTTTCAAAGATTTTGTTTATGAATGAAAGAATTGCTGCTTTGGAAATTGTTAAATCTCTCAATATTTCCCTTAATAAGATTCATTGAAAAGAAAGAGTTGCACTTCTCATTTAGATGCATTTAGCGTATTTTTGAGTCGGGTCACAAACATCATTGAAGTTTCAACTCCATACCTTTTGTCTTAAGAAACAGCCAAATTAAAAACAACGCGTTAATAAAATCAATCTAGATATTTTACATTTTCTAGGGTTCATTCCACCAACATAGCTTAGGCTAGTGTTTTGGAACAGGTTGTAATTAACATTCCAAAATAGTTCAAACAAACAAGTAGCATCTTGCGGTAGGAAAATCCAATTGTAGAATTTGTGCTCTAGGAAGCTCTTCTTAAAATATTCAAGCACGAGATCATGTCGGAACTAGTGAGGTAATATACCTATCTCATTGGGAAAGATAACAGATGTACACGTAATACAAATGGTAAATCTTGAATTAAACATTGTCAAGGAGCCTGGAAAACCTTGGATTTACCATATCAAGGAGCCTTCAAGGGGATTGAGCTTGATACTCTGCCCTTGCATGTATATCGAATCATAGATTGGTCCCCCAAGTACATTTTTTCCTATTGGTGACCTTAGTGACCATAATCTTCAGGATTTTTCCCAAGGTGACGGTGGAGGGAAGGTCCCACTGTACCTGGAACAGATGCTGGCTAGACTCACTTGGACTTTCCAGAGGGTACTCTTCGCTTCGAGATGGTATAAGTGGAGGGACTTGCACTGGATTGTTTCATTAAGCAGGTTGTCCGGGTAACTACTCCAACCGCCAAGTTTTCCACATTAGAATTCTACGACGTTGGATTTCATCACCTAGTGTTTTTAGTGTGGAACCATATTATTTGTGTGTGGATTGTCTCTTAGATTTTGTAGGCGTGTGTTTGATTTTATTGTTTCCTTAGCGACTTTAGCTCTATTTTGTTGACATTTTGTTTGATTTCGTGTGTTAAATTTTTAACCGTTGCTGAATTACCAAGACACTCCCATAGAATGCAGGGAAACCCCCCGAGTATAGACCAAGTCAATTAGAAAAGCTTAAATATGAAAAATACCAATCATCAGGGACCAGATCAACTAAACAAGAGGAAACATCAGTAATAATACAACCTTATTACGAAGTAGATCAACCTCAAACAGTAGAAAGTTATCAAAGAAAACTAGAAATTTCTAAACTAGTTGAACTTGCTTCCACAACTAGTGAAATATCAGCTACTGAACCTAAAATTTATGAACCTGAAACTGAACCTGCTACATCTAAGCCTGTTTCGGTGTTCATAACCTGAACCCCTGGTCATCCTCATTCACCATGAGTGAAGTTTCGCATCACTGAGAACCTTTCTCCTGGCCTCATTAGTATCGAAGAGATTACTGACACAAAAGAAGAAGTTCTACTTCATTCAAATCAAGAATATTTAGATCTAAGGCCAAGTGAATCGATTTACTATTATAGCCCTTTCAAACAAGATCTTTGGTATTCTTAGTTAACTGATTTTTTGCATAATACTAGCCTCAACTATTCGCCACCCCATATTCCTTTTTATGCCATACCTAGAGGTAATTACAGACCATCATTAAACATGTCTAGTGATTCATCCATGTTTTCTTCATCACCAGAAACTTTTTTGTATGGTGGTCCATTTGTTCCTTAAGGATACCAGTCGCTTTCTGGTACTTTCTCAGGAGCATCTCCATCTCCTAAAAAACTAGTACAATCACCTAGTCCCAACGAATCTCATACCAAAAATTTGAACGCAGAACAAGTATACATGATGTCTAGAAATATTCCTAACCTTGACCCTCAGGGTAGTAATTTACCGCTTGGGGGGAACCCTCAAGGTAGCAATTTAATGCCCGAGGGGGGCAACCTCAAGGGCAATATATACCGTAAGGGAAGTACATACCTCAAGGACAATATCAACCTCAAGGGCAGTACTTTATTTAGGGGCCACAACCTCTTCAAGGGAAGTGCCCTATGCCATGGAAATAGCCTTTCCAAGGACAGTGACCTCCTTTGGGGTCGCAGTTTTATCAAGAACAACAATTATTTCAAAGAGGTCAATCTTTTAGTGGAAATTATCCAGAAAACTATTAAACTTACATTCCAAATTATCAACCTGGTTATGGTCCATCTTACACATCACAAAATTCAATGGGAACTTCTTATCCTGGGGTAAACACAGTGTGGAATCCTTCATTGAATCAACAGAATTTGCAACCTAATGTGAAAATACCTTATAATCAGCCTGGTCATCCAATGGTTACACTCAAATCCAGCAACCTATCCAACCTACGCTTCAAGTTATACCTCAGGTATATGCACCTAGTAGTATTCAGCAACCTGGTCCGAGTACACCTAGAACTCCACCCTAAACTACTGCATGAACTTCTGTTCAACAACCTAGTACACATGTCCCTGAATTTTATGCAACCCCTATTTCTACGGCCCCTCAAGTAACAATGACACCTATATCACAACCAATCACTCAAGTCACTACTCATCAACCTAGACCTACAGTTCAGGCTACTATTCAAACATCTGCATGGAAACCTGGTACAAGTACAATTGTAACAAGCCGACCTTATACAGGTCATTTTTTTTATCAACCGTATCAAGGGAAGTATCTATATGGACCTATAGGAAAAAATCCAGTATATCAACATCAACCATACTCTGGTTATACATATCAGATACCAGCTCAACCTTAGTATGGTACGGCTAATCCTGGTTATCCCGAAGGCATTCCAATCCCAACTGCACAGCCTATTCCAGGTTACCCTAGATATCCTCTTCCTGGTACTAGTAGAGTCCCTCAAGGTTATCAAATTGCTTAATAGGACCCTCACCGTCGGTTACCATTCATTGCAACTTTGGATTTACCAGATTTGTCGCGCCTCACGAACGATCCGATTTATTATCTTTTGTTTTGGCCACCAATTCTGAATACGTTGCCTAGTGATATTCCTAAGTTCGAAGGTAAATCAGGAGAATACCCCTCAAACCATTTCATGAATTACCACCTCTGGTGCACATCCAACTCTTTAATCGAAGATTCCATTCGATTAATATTGTTTCAAAGAACATTAATAGGTTTAGCTGCAAAGTGGTATATTGAACTACCATGTGGCTCATTCAACAATTTCAACGCGTTAGCGATGGCTTTCTTAACACACTTTCAGTTTCCAGTCCGTTACAAAAATAGCATGGAACTCTTAACTTCACTAAAATAATCTATGTCTACATACATTTCAGATCACATACATGAATGGAGACGTAGACAATGTTTAGTGAGAGTTTTTATTGTAGTCGGTTTCTGGGTATTATCTTTAGGTCAAATGCTACCAAGCTATCTACAGTGTCGTTATGTGTTCAAGAGATAGTTCAAATAAACCATTCATTGCAAACATTTGTCTCCATTCATGTTGACCATCCTTGCGTCAATCCTCGCAAAAATTTCTTCAAAACATGATCTACTGGTTTCATGTCATGGGATTTCCTGTGATGGATCACTTTCTATCGACATCAGCTCATCATCTAGGAAGTTGATCTAGAATCCTATCAGTACCTTGTGATCTGCATGCCCTAATGGCAGGTTTCTCACCTTCGATGACAAGTTGCATCATTGACCTTCGATCGAATGATTCTATGAAGTGTTTGACTGCAAATCATTCATTCACACTTTATGGATTGTACTGGAGTACTTTGAGAGCCATTGTCATTATTGGTGGTTTCTCTCATGCTTGTTAACAGTTCACATCATTGACTGGCAATCAAGTGGTTTCTACTATGTTCTACTTCAACACAATCAATCGTATGGATAGATTTGTACTAGTTCGAGAAGCGGAAGTCAAGAGCCTGGATCTAGTTTCCACCATCCAAGCTGCGAGGAGTTTTATTATTCATGATACAATAGACTACTCATGACAGATGGTTGTGCCCATACTATGTCTACTTTTGATGTAATATTGAAACCATATCTATACCAGAACATTTAGTTAGTTGCGATATGAGTATGGGAATGCCTACCTCAGTGATGATATATATATATATATATATATATATATATATATATATATATATGTTTTCGTTGAATTTTTTTACAGTTTTTTGACCAATGTCTCCAATCCAATCCTCGGAATGATAAAGCACTTCACTCTTCAGAATAACCTCAAACTTTGCACTTTAGGGGGAAATCTATTACACGTTATTTTTTCACCATGACATTTGACTGTATGTATAGGTTTATCACCACCTATATCATACTCCCTTAGAATTCAAAAACCTTAATGTTCCTAAATCAAGTCTTGGAATTGGAGAAAAGATCTATAAAACCCTTAAAAGTCTACCTGCGCACTTTTTCTAGCCTTTTCCTGCGGGTCCGCGGATGATTGGTCTATAAACCGCGGCAACCCCCACACGTTTTGTTACTATTACCTACTGACCCCAGTAAAAAGTCAAATAAAAGAAAATGTAAATTCTAGAAGCATAGCTGGTCGAATATTCTCCCAACTGGAAGCTTCTAAAGTCGCGATCAATTCGAGCTTTATCCCTCCACTCATGGAGCTTATCCCTTGGTCCATGGAGCTCAAATACCTTCATGAGAGGAATCCATCCCCATCTTCATGGAACTGAAACTACCTCCATTTTCCTATAAATTGAGCTCAAGTTTCAGGTTGAAGGGTAGATGCTAAGTAGACATACATGATAGTTGCTGAAGAAATTCCCAAGAGTGCATACTTTCTACACTAGTTGTTGTTGGCATGAGAATGATCACACCCTTATGTCCATAACTCTGTGCTGGTATTTAGAGAGGAAGGCTTATCAAACTGAAGGAGGAACGATTGTTTAGGACCTGTTAGGTCTCTGTACAAAGATGAATATTGTCTTTGAAGTTTAGGGTAATGATATTAGGCTAGTTATGAGGTCCAAGGGTTTGTTTGGTTTTTTCGGATGGTTGAACATAGTTGTTGTCTGAGGCGGAAAGATCTATATGCAAACAGGTTCAAAGGTGAGAAGTTGCAAGCAAAAAGAGTAAGTTTTGATAAAAAGAAAGATGATGGTAAGTTTTCAATCCATTGGGCTATGGAGTCATAAGAGGGTTTAATTGAAACATTCAGGTTCAAGAGTGATCTATGGAGCAAGTCATCTATGCCTAAGGATCTCTTTAAAGTTTGATTTATGGAATGGAGTGATACAATAAGAAAGGGAAATGACAGATGCAGAACAAAGAGCAGCCCAGGATCTGGTAAGTACTTTGAAACTAGCCAGCCTTTGACCAGGCACTTAAGAAAAACATAGAAGAAAACTAGGATCTGGTAAGTACTTTGAAACTATCCAGCCTTTGATACACTTCTAATAGAATACATATAAAAAGCAAAGAGAAACACAAAGATCACACAAAATGGTCTAAGATCTGATAAGTACTTTGAAACTAGTCAGCTTTTAACACATCCTAAGGGAAATAATCAAATAGTTGAGCAAACAAGAAAGGGACTCAGGGCTAACCTTGATTTCCTCAATTCATCCTCACACAACATATATTGAAAGTAACATTTAAAAATAACATTTAGCTGTGACAAAAAGATGAGGGAACGCCAGCATCTCTGCACTTCGACTGAATTAAATCATTTTCAAATAACACAGTTGAAAGAAAACATTTAGATAAAGATTTCTCAGCCAGAGAAGGTTACTGATATACAGTAGGTCCTAACCCTGTTTAAACTGTTCTTTACAGTGGAAAATGAAACAAATTGAAAACATAAACAAAATACAAGTTACAGTGATAATAACATCACCATCAGCATAGACCAGGATCCCATAAATCAGCTTGTATTGATGCTTCAAACCGGTTACAATCTTCAGATCCAATGTTTTAATCCATCTCTCTTCACAACCTAACCTATCTGCTACAAGCAGAGCTCCAAGAGCCAATGAAACCACTATTTACAGTCAAGAGTTCTCAGCTCAGTTACATAGAATGCTTCAGCAATTACATTGACAACCAACTAATCCAACCCCTCACTCATCTTCTATTGAAGTATTTATAGAAGGATGAGGAGGTGAGATCCAAAAAAGATCTCAGATATAATTAATGCAGAATTAATGTCTTCCTGGCCCTTGGAGGCTCGATGAAGAAATCATTACAGGTGTTCCACTACATTAATGTGTTTACACTTATGAAGTAAGCTCGGAGGGAGCTTTGTTTGACATTTGAGGCTCTGCGTACTATTAGGGTTACTCTGCAAACATTCTGTCATTAAATCTGGGGCAGAAATAACTTCTTTGGCTGTTTCGAGGCAAGATATCTGATTTTGTTCAATAAATTCGGCCTCTGATTGAGCATTTTGAGGCAATAGGTGGCACTGCGGTGGTTGAGGAATCAATTTGCCTCAAAGTATGGCGGTGGAGGCAATATGTCTGATGAACACTTTTAGGTTTTCCTTTTAATCTGTGTTCTGAGTCGGGGGTTAGGCTTTTGATAACTGTCTTAGCTGTAATCCCCGCCAATCCATCCACTAATCTGCTGTTCTGGTTCATTGTTGTCTTCAATATCTGATACTCTTTCTCTGCGTTGATTTTGACGGTATTCTTTGCTGCGCAGGGCTGTGCAGGTAGAAAAAGGCATCAATGCCGGTGGAAACACTGATGAGACGTGAAAAATGGCTTTGTAGGTGATTTCCACGAATGAATCGAGACGTAGAGGATCGTCACCCTCCAGGTCTGAAAAACCCTGTTTAAAACACGAACAAACGACTTCACCCCTCCAAAATACAAAAAACACGTAAAAAAAATCTAGTTTATAGGTCAATCTGCCTTGGAGGGCGTACGGGAAAACGGAGCAATTGGAGCCATTGATCGTAATGCGATCAACGGTTGGGAGCGTTTTGGAAAGTCAGCGGAGGAAAAGGTGGACTGTACGATGGAATCGGGATTTTGTATGAGAGTCGTCGATCTGCAGAGACAGACGGCGGAGATCGGATTTCGAACGCGCCGGGGAAAGTTAACGGGTGGGTAAGTCCGTTAAAGGCCGAGCAGATGAGGCGATCAGCAACCGCCAGATGGGAGGGCCCAAATCCGACGGCGGGGGTGGATTCCGCTGCGGGGTTGTGGTACAATAGATAACGTGCGGGCGATGCGAAAGGACGGTGGTTTTGAAACAGGGCGGAGGGCACGTGTCGGCTGGCGTGTGGGATCGCTGGCCGACGGGAGAAAACCGCCACCCGGCGAAAAGTGGTGCGGGATGAAAACCACGGTTTTTTGGAAAAGGACGCAGGGGAGGGGGATCCACCAGGTGGGGCTCGCTCCGCTCCGTCGGATCTGAGGAGCAGATCGACGGCTGGGAATGACTTGGGGCAATAAAACATGTGATTTAATATTTCACGCCAAAACCTTATAAAAGATGGGTTTTCGAATCTTCAGAGAAAAAAGGACGGAGAGGGGTTACATTTTGGCTTAGCACCTCAGAACTGAGCGGTCGGTCCTGGCGCCTGGGCATGTGGAGGAAGAAAGGAAGGGGGATTAGCCTGAGGGGCCTAAGCCCAACGCATAGAAAAATGTGTTTTCTATGGTTTTTTCAAAGAATTTCTAAAGGAATTATAATTCCGATAAGGTTAAAAAATGGGTTTTCAACCTTGGGAAATGAGATTAATGAAGGGATAAAGAATAACCCATGGTTTCGTGGGATTCTTATGAATAAAAGGACATTGAAAAATGAGGGTAAGATGGAAGCAAGGGAGGGGAAAGGAAAGGGGATGTAGTAGTATTTGACTTGGATTTCTGTGGAATATCAGAGGTCGAGAGAAGGAAAGGTATGAAGATCTAATCAGCAGTTTATGGTTTCACCAAAAGACTTCAAGCACCAACAACTTCAGGACTGGATTTGTTTCTTGAAGGCTGCAAAGAATATTTAGCCACCAGCTGATATAATGGAAAAATATAGGTGGCTAACAAGACCCAGGGA